>JARFIY010000215.1:6000000-6600000 GCA_036346155.1 Sinelater perroti
ATTGCCCCAGGAAATCGCCCGATTCAATTTGCTGATACCAAATTAATTGATACTTAATAAGCATGAAAGACTTATGGCACATTTAAGCAAGAATTGCTCATTAATATTGGAAGGCCAAGTTTGGACCGCGAATAACAGTTTCTTGCTGAAACTTTTACGTTAGCATTTCTAGGAAGTAACAGTTTTAATTGCGCTCTTTATTAACCTTAAACATTTCAGCAGTACTAAACTGCTGGCACAGAAAACGCGCAAAGTTTCGCTTAGTTCCTGTAAATATGATAAGATATTTTTGCTTACAATTTTTGCAATGGGACGTTTCAATAATTTGCGTAATAATTTGCTATAGAATTATCTTAGGCTTTAATAGTAAATTTAGAAATACATATCACACTAGAATCAATTATTTGGTAGTCTACAAGCGACAATACGTTGACGATTCCTTATATAGAATATATCTTTGAAGGTTTATAAGTTCAGGATTAATTGACAGATCAAGAATAAGTTTGTTATAATTTTTAAATTAGATTGAGTTAGCAATTTTCTTCACGTCAAACAACTGTTTGATTAGTAAGACGCTTTTTAATAGAACAAATTTTGCTAATCATAATTTTAGCATTAAATAAAAAAAAATTGATCGATATTATAGAAGAAATTAACATACAATCGCCAGTGTGTCGATATTTTTGCGTTTAGAATTTTTAGCGGGATAAATCTAGGGCTTTCGACTCTATAGTGTACTACTGCAACGGATATATTCGACAGAACTGCAAGAATACTACATGGGGGACCATTGTTACAACCCCTCTAAGGTGTTTTGGACAGTTAAAATCGAAAAACTTTTTCAAGATATAAGAACAGTATTTCTAATTACTTTTTTTTAAGAAAACAACGTTTATTACATCATGCAGATATATGTATACTTATGACTGAAACCCTCATAACTAAAAAAGGATATTTAATTATTTATGTCAAAACTATGACTTAATTAATAAAGTAAATAATGATATTGCAGATTTAATGCAACATGGAATAACTACCTTCGATAGAATGTATTAAATGTGACTTAAATACAGCAATCGATGTATTAAATAACTGTTACTGCCTTAAACTATGTTGCGTTTGAATGTACACCGGTGATAAACACGAGAGGTTCGCTCCGAAAAGAACAGGTCAATATTAATAATGCGTGGCCGTGGTGCAACCTGGCAACCGATAAGCATGAACTATAACGCGCATGCGTAAGTGAGAACGACTTGAGTTAAAGAAATCTTGTGTGAAACTTGAAGTGCGTGCAATACAAATGAGGTTATAATACAAACTGCTCGCAGATAGACGGGAATCTGTTATAAGTAATCTACGTTTTGGAAGACCGGCAACCAACAAGGATCAGTGCCTAACACTCCGAGAACTGGAAGCGTGTGAAATTTTGAAGACCATGGTGTGAAACGTGTTGCGGAAAATTCGGTTAATGTTACCAAAACAGAAGGAACGTCATGTTAATGACTTGCTTCAGACTGCTACCAACGAACCGCATTTCGTCAAAAAGCTTATAATCGAAGTTAAAACGTGAAACAATAGCTAAGTCATCCAATGGCAGTCTCTTGGTTTACCATGTCTAAAGACTGACGGGGTCTGAGACTACGTAAACGTATCTTGTCATGCCATTTTACTAAATTTATACATAGATATTTTGTTATTATATTATTATATATTTTTTGTATTCTATGCCTCGCTAGACCACGTATTTATCTTGGAGTGTCATTTCGTGGAGTTTATTCTTCCGCGTATATATGCGAAAAAATTATTCAATTGTATATCAGCGCTAATTAACTCTTAAAACTTAAATTGTGCATTTCAATAAAAAATAAAAATTTTATTAATATAAAGAGCAACAATTTGCTGTTCGCTCGGGCCTGTAGGAACTGCGGTCCTGGAAATTTTATCCCCTCTCTCCTTGTCTCTCGACAAATCTGGTATTAATTATAAAAATTTTCTTATCGGGGACAAATGCGATTGTATCTACAATATTACAAAAGGCTTTTGTAGCCTCATTATTAGATTATTTACCTACTTCATCAAGATCACAATAGTGCATGTGGAATTTGAAGTGTCATTTATTAGAAAAAACTGCATTTACGAGTAGGAGATCATAAAGAAGAATTTTACTCTTGTTAGGCACGAGTAAAAATTAGCTGGCTCCAAGACTTTTTACTAATGTTCAAGTACTTTGTACCCAATCTGAACGGATTGGAACCAGTAAAATTCAGTTCACTGTCTTCGATTGAACTGAGCAGGTAAAGTTCTTGTATTATTTATGCATCAAAGTTGAGAACTTTGTCTAGTTTAGTTCGAAGGCTACTTAAGCTCTGGTAAAAAATGTTGATTCGATAGATTTAACGTTCAAGATGGGTGTTTTTTTAGACTTATATCTTTATTGGGTTTAATGGATTTATCAACGAACTTCTGGGCTGGAATAATACGTCTAGTAAATTTTTTAGTAGTTTTCTTTAAAATTGTAAAAAATTACGATTTTTGCGTTGTATTTTCGGTAAGAGTACTTCAGAATAAATGTTGTATTATCTTTGAAAGATCTGATTTTAACATTTCCAAAGTCTACATGAATATATGGCTTTTTTCAGAATCATATCATATATATCTTTTCAAAACTAAGAAATAAATTTATAGCAGGTGGGGATTGTAATGATAAGCATCCCTTTGAGGATCTAGTCTAATTAACCCAAGAGAGGGAACTCTACACAAGACCATAATAGAAAATCTACTCAACAAAATCTTCAGTCTCACATAGGGATCAAGTGACTAGAGCAAAATTTCAGATGCCTTGAATTCCTTTGTCACTAAGTAGGTCTCTTTTAACTACATTGATGTCACTCACTGCTATGATCTAGCCTCTGACCATACGGCAATAATTTGCACCATAAGTACGACTGTAATAAAGACCAAAAAACCCTGCCTTTGTAACAACCATACCAATTGGGACAAATACAGAGAACATTTGAATGAAAATTTATCACACAAAGTCTCATTAAATACACCAAACGAAGTAGAAGAAGTAGTGGAAAACCTAACCACCACCCTTCAACATGCATCATGAAATGCAACACCTCCAGAATCACAGAAACTAAATACGCCTTGCAATAACAATTATACCTTGACTATCGGAGTTAAAATAAAGTAAAACGAGAATGCTTTGGCACCTCACTAGCAAGGAGTACCAAATTATGATAAAGAGATCCTTAATTTTTTTGGATTCTCCACTACAACTGTACTTGCCTGTAAAGCATTGTTCTCCTACAGAAGTCTAAACTGAAATTAAATACCTCAACAGCAACAAATCTCCTGGCTACGATTTAAATTCAGCTAACTGACTAGAAGAACTTCCAAAGAAAGCGATCACTGCTCTAACACAGATCTTCACCTCCATCCTTAGAACCCAGTACTACTCTATTTAGTGAAAGCTAGCGCAAGTGATCTTAATTCAAACACCAGGAAAATCAGCCCCCGATACAACATCTTACAGACTAATGAGAAAATAATATTAAAACGATTAAAACCCACTCTGGTAGAAAAAGGAATGGTTTCAACACAAATTTGGCTTTCGTGAAAGGTTTCAACTCTTGAACAGACTCATAGAGTTGTCGATTACATTCAGAAGGGTTTCGAAGACGAAAGAGTATACTAAATCAAGGAGAATCTTCCGCGCCGGTATTTTCTAGTCTTCAAATCGTACCTAGGACAAAGGCATTTCCAAACGAAAATTGAAGATAGTCTATCTGCTAATCTATGACATCAAAGCAGGAATAGTTCAGGGGAGTGTTCTGGGGCCCGTGCTATATCAGATCTGTATATTAGACCTTCCATGCCAAGAAAGCACTTTAACAGCTACAGTTGCCCATGACACGGCCATTTTGTGCTTCCACTCTGACCCAGCACAGGGTCTCTAGCTGCGATTCAACCCTGGCTAAGAATATGGTGGATCAAAGTTAACGAAAATAAATTTACTCTGAGACAAGTCAATATTAATCCAGTGAGTTTAAATGGCATACCTATACCGGAAACAGATGATGTTAAATACCTAGACAAAAAGCTAACTTGGGAAAAGCACATTACTGCAAAAAGAAAAGAACTTGACATAATTATTGACAATTATTTCTAATCAAAAAATTGCTACTACATAAATATGTATTAGTTTCCATTTGGACCTACGGAATTCAGCTGGGGGGCTGCGCTAAAACCTCAAATATTGAAACCATCCCACGATTCCAAAGCAAAACTCTTCGGACAATTGCTAATCCTCAATGATACATCAACAATCGTGCACTTTTTTTAATTATCGTAATATACTAAAAGTCCAACTAGGGGCTTCTTGGCACTCTCTGTCTTTTTGGCTCTTTAGTTGCTGCTATGATAATTAGTATTTCTAGAAGTGCTTAAGGACGAATGCCCGTCTTCCTGCGAAGAAAGCATGAAAAGCAACCGAAAATCCAAAGGAAAATAGGGTGCGAAAAATCATTGGGTTGAACCAATTTGTTATAAAGCGACGATATAGATAACTCCTGATAACATATAGTGCACAAAAAGAACATAAATATATCCAGAACATCATATCGGGGTATAGAAAGGTCAATTCTAGAAATTTCGCTAAAAGATACGAGACCAAACAAGTGAATAAGGGTGAAGCACCGGCGCGTAGCCAAATGAAATGCAGAAACCAAGATCAATGTCTCTCGTTGAAGAACATTGGTGTAATTACAAACAATGCTGTAAAGTCTTTACAGCTCATCTTCAACAGCTTACGATCGATCGACAAAATCGAGCCGAGTTCGGCTCGTTAAATATTTAACTGGTTTCAGGCAGACGAGCTGCCTTTCGCTTCATAAAGGTACGAGTCGTAAGCGCGGCCAACATCCGGGATTACACCGCGCGCAGCCTTAATGCATGCGCTTATCCATCATATTCACGAAGAATTAGTGAAAACGGTGCCGCATCGGTAGGCCGCGTTAATAGGAGGATTCAAAAAGTTCCGAGTTCTCCCAGCCTTCCATCAGGCCCCGGCGCCGCCGCCCGGGGGCGCGAGGACTCCACGGTTTCCGAACCGAAGGCCGCGCGGACGTCGCTCGCAACAAAGACGCTTATACATTTTTAATGATTCACACAGAATTTAATGCTCGCTTAAAGGATTATCTTGATTTACCGTCAGCGTAATCACGGCGAGACATTTGGAGCGTTTCGGCCGCTAGTGCGACCTCTGATGCAGCAGATTTTTACGTTTCAGGAATGTCAAATTAATCTGACAATTTGATTTCCACTTTACTACTCTAATTAAATCCTTGCTTTTCTACTAAAAACAACATTATGATGATTTAAGTATTCAATTTTTGCACAGACATCAGAATGATGATTAATCATACTGATGTTTATTAAATAATAAAATAAGTCTTCATTCTATTGATACTTGGAGAACAAATCGATAGTGATTTTTCCAATCTATTCGAGAGATAAAAAATTCTGTCTTCTAACGATTTCTAAAAAACGCACGGGTGTTCCAAATTAATGCCACTAACAAGGACGTAAAAAGCAAACCCGTTACTGCACTTCAGCCGCTTTTCCCCGGGCCGAAAAGCCCGCAGCGGAGGGCTCCGCGACTGGCGAGCGCCCCGCCGGGCTCAGAAAATCAGGTGCTGTTGACCTCATATTGGCGCAGATTAGCAGGTAAACCGATTAAAGTCGAGCAGTCCGGCTTGCGGCGGCCGCGTGTGAATAAACACCCAGCGACCGTCTCCGACGCCGGCCTCTTCGAAAATGCCAAACGTGGGCCGTTAAGCTCCAAAGAGCGCCTGCAGACGGGCCCGGCGCAGCCTGTCGATCCCGGACCACCTACAGCTTCCTGGCCGGCAGATTTCGCGCAGATAAGCGATTTAAGAGGCCAAATTTACCTGGGGCTCGCAAACTCGAGGACGACTCAATACGTTGTGTTTGACATCTTTATGTAGTACCCCCAGAAGTTCTCGAAAACAAAATTCTCGAGAGCTCTTGGCCTGCCGGCGAAATGTCCGCTTTTTCGTCCTACCTTAAATCTTACTTAAAAGAATGGCACCGACTATTTCTAATATTAAAAAAATTTCTGGTAGGAAGACTTAAGTTAGAAATTATCGCATAATTAATCCATTAATCACTCTTGTTGGGTTTTGTAAACAAGTAAACTATTTTCTTTAATTGCATTTTTATGTTCCGATTAAAATTAGTAGTTAAATGTAAAATTTACATAGCTGACATATTACTGCCTATTTTTGCAGTCGGCCTCCTGAAACTACGTTTAAAGATCTTCATGTAAATTAAGAAGCACATGTTTACGTTACTTTTATATTATACAATTTTAAATTACGTATATCACAGTTCAATCTCGCAAATAACATGACTGCATAATTATATACTTGTCAGTGAAATGCAGACACTGACAGGATGCTTCCTAGTGATATTTTTGTAAAAAAAGTTACGTATGCTTAGTAGTAGAATAAATAAAAAGGTATTAGGCTACACACAGAACAAAACAATAATTTTTCACGTAACAGAAGAACAAAATAAAGGAATAGTTCATCCTTGTCGGTTTTACTCATTATTTAATGCCATACAATCATAAAATGCAGTACTGGCTCAAACAATTAAAAATGGCGGAGATAATTTTAATATCAACGTCTGGTAACTACTCTAAACTGTTTTATTACCTGCGATTTCCAAATTATTGGAAAAACTGCATTGCATCCACAATCCACACCGAATGACTGGATACCACACTACCAATTTGGATTCCGTAGAGCCCGTTCAATGTGCACAGTCCTAGAATCGTTAAATAATAAAAAATACTTCCCTGCACTTGGGCCTGCTTCACAAAATTAAAAAACTTCTATCACAGAACTAAAATAAGAACAGAAATATCAGCTATGCGACCAATTGAATCTGAATTCCACAGGGCCTTGTCCTAGGACCGTTCTGTATATGTCTGACATACCAACTGCACCAAACATTAGAATGGGCACATTTGTTTATGATAGCACAATATTAACCAGCAATACTCGTGTTCAACAAGCATTCTGACTTACAAAAATTACCTATATATATATATATTCTATAAAGACGGAATGAAAATGGAAACTCAAGATAAATTAGTCAAAATCTAAGCATCTGACTTTTACATTAGTAAAAGATCAACCCCCCCTCCCCCATATAAACATTATTGGAAAACACGCATCTGCAAGAGAAGGAAACCAATAGATTTAAAGACAATTTATTTGTTGCTAGGAGATCTCACTTAACAATAGACAACGAGATTCTAATTTATAAAGCTGCTATCAAACCAATATAGACCTGTAGCATAGAGCTTTGGGGATGTGCTTGCAATTCGAACTTCGCAGTCATCCAGAGATGCCAACCTAAAATATTAAGAATTATTGTTGATGCTCAGGGGTGCGTCCTTAAGGAAACGCTGCACATCAAACTGCGAATCTCGAAACTAAAAGAAGTATCCACAATAGAAGTGTGAATCACCATAGACAATTGACGCTCAAACTAACGCAAAACGATCTAATAAGAGGATTAAAACGATGGCCAGCATATTTGCAATAGTTTAAGATACCTTCATTGGTAGAGATCTCATGATACTATTTGGTCCACCTTCAGAGTAGACCTCAAGTCAGCCCATTGTTCTGCAGAATACCTATGTACCCTGATTGCTAATTAAATAAATAAAATACAACAAGGAAAATACAAACCATCCGCAAGTTTATAAAATTGAAACTAAATTGAAGAAATTTGAGAATACAAAACCTGGGTTTTACTTTTTGAAATAATGGGAATAGAAAAGAAAAAATTTTTTAAAAGAATAATGTAGCTGAACAAACATAGCTCTTCCTTTTTCTTCTTATGTATACAATTCTTTTTGATTATTCACTTCTATATCAGTTCACTCTAGTCACCAGTCGAGTTTCTTCAAAACCCAAATGCGTTTTTTTACTGTGATAGACGTACAAGGTCCATTTACCCACTGAAACAACGTTACTATCCAGGTATGACAGTGAATTGAATCCTGAAACCAACTGAAAGCATTGAAGAACGGCTGGTTCCACTTGCTGATATGAAAAATGGAGAAGCAATCGCGATTTCAAATTTGTAAGGTCAAACCGGTTTCGTTACAGGTCACAAATTTTACATGTTACCGACAGGATCTAAGTCAAAATGCAGGATTCAATGATTATTTCGATGGAAAATTCAGAAGGCTCATGATTTTCGAAAAATTAATTGAAAACAACTCTTATGAAGAACATGATCGCTCAACTTATTTAGAGAATATATGGTCAAACAATTCATGAAGTTAACAAGGCTGCTGTGTGGATAATAATTGTTGGAAATCTTATTGAAGTTACAAACGTTTATGAACGCAGTTCAGCAATAAGGAGAGCAAGTATGAAAAAACATATGATACGTTAGAAGAAGTTTAAATAAAAAAACAAAGGGGATGTTATGAAGTAAATCGAAGATATCAAGATGTATCAGAATAATTGGCGCTCTTGCCAGCAGCTTTCGTTTTTTTCCCAATTCTTTCCATTTTTATTTTTATTTTATTTTATTTTTACCATGACCTTGCTGCCCAAAACATTTAATTTATTTTATTTGTTTTCTGTATCCCCAAGTTTAACAAATTTTATATAAAGCTTGTTGGAATTGTAGTTAGCTGGTTTAATGTTGTTCTGTAATTACCAACCATATAAGATGTCTTTTTAAAAATATAGACGGAAAAGAATAGCAGAGGAATAGGAAAGAGGAGAAGGTTTGTAGATGCTTTAGATAAAGAGATGAACCAAATAAGACGTCAGCTGTTTAGAAAGACCATTGATGCAGTTAAAGCAGTTACTGTATGGAAATTGTTGTAGTATGGAAAAGGTCCATTGTCGCCCAGAGATCGCGTTCGATGCTCTATATCTTCTCTACAATTTCTTCACTCTCTGTTGTAATATTTTGAAGTTCAGCATTTTCTAAGCTGGTGAATTGTTTATAAAAATGATTTGAGGTGAAGTTCGCCTATTTACTCTAATAATCTGTGCATCTCGTTTATAACGCTTATCATACTGTCGTTTGTCAAAATACGTTGGAAAATGTGCAATACCAAATGGATATAACAAGAACTATAAGTGTTATAAATAAATTGGGACGTAACGGATAAATTCACAGCGAAATTCTAACTATAAAACATGGGGCCGACGAAGAGATTGCTCTGTAAGCAATCCCATAACGAACTTAAAAAAACCTTTCGAAAATTATACGACATAGAATTTTTTCGACTTCATTTTCGAATTCAGCGTAAAATTTCCTATAAGAATCCATTTTCAAATTTTAACAAACCTCAAATTTTGTGACGGACCAACAGACAGACATAGAATTCAGTAACGAACTTTTTAAGTTCGTTGAATATCTGAAATACATAAAGGTGTGCAGGGCTAGCTGATGAGCTACTCTGGGGATAGAGAATATTTCCGTACTATTAACTATTTTCATAAAGTCACCGTTTTACGTGTATCAAGATGCTAAACAATTGTCATGACCACCAGGGGTCTCATCAAAATAATTCTTACTTAATATTACACTATAAGTCAAAGTCATTTTTAAAAATGTAACAATTCATATATGATGCATGAATGAGGACGACTTTAATGGCCTGGCCAATTGAGAATGAGGCGGCAGCGACTGAGCACACGTAGTGTGCGATCGTCGTATTTGCAATGAGCCAATAAAACAGCAAATTTGCATCACAATTTAAGCAAAATTATGGAAAATGGGCCGAAAAAACTATTTGGTTGAGTCAGAGGAATTTTGAAAATGACGAAATAAACAAGTTAGAGTACGGGCCACAGTCACAAGGACCAGCGATCGAGAATCCGAGAATTAAAAGATGTGTCATACTACGCTTCAGATTTCGATAAATCCTAATTATTTGAAAAGGAAGGGATTTTAGGCCACCCGAGAGATTCGCGATTCTAACACAGAATTTGCAGAATTTCTTAGCTAGTGGCAATATCTTCCGAAAATATCCAGCCGATGTTAATGATGAGAGCGGTTTGCGCGGTCGCGATATAACCTGGCAGTCGATGAAGGTGGACTGTAATGCGCATGCGTGAATCATGGGGATTTTATTGGTCGGATCAGTTGGGAGTTAAATTTTTTATCAAACTTTGTTGGAATAACCGAAGTAACAAAAGAGCTTTTTGGAAATGACGCAATGAATGCAATAAAAGTATAATATAAATAATTTAGAAATGACCACGAACCTGTTGAAATTATTCTGTGTTTTGGTAGACCACCAGTGACAAGAATACGGAAATGTTAAACATGTGAGAATTGCAGTCGACAAAATTTGGCGATTGAAAGATGAACTGAGAATTCCAAAATTTAAAGTGTGTAAGATTTTGACGGGAGATCTTGCCATAGCAGACGGACATCGTGTTGCAGTTCCTGATAATTTACTTGTGTCTACGGTTATATCTGGAAATGAAAACTTAATCATCCCAATGAAGTCTTCTGGTCCAAAGAATTATTTCATTGTAATTATAATATGGCTCGAGTAAACAAGCCCGCAAAGCGGCCTTATTAAAGTATACTTCTATGCATGTGATGGTAAAGCTTTCGAGCGGTGAGCATTGAGGCGCTTCGCGCCTTGTAAGAAGAAGTGCAAGCACTACCTTCTCTCCCACTTGAAATATAGCCACTGGTATATAAATGTGAGAGAGACTGTTTTTAGGTCACTTTCACTGGTTTTATTCAATTTATGATTGCGGTTTCGGATTCTACGCCAAAGTTGGTTGTCCCTTTTGTTTTTCCAGAGGGAACTGGCGGCTAGGGGATTTTATGTGCTATCCTTATTGTTTATAGAGGGATATTATTATGAAACACACGTATTAAATTTTGATAAAGAATGCTGCGGAACAGAAAAAGGATTGATACCAAAATTACCAGCAAATGTGCATTTAATTAAATGTATCGAACAGGAGAAGGATGAAAAAGTTTAGTCCATGTTCTTGTGGTACAATATAAAAAACACTTATTGGAAAATGTTTTAAAAGATGGACTAAAGGAAGCAGCAGAGGGAACCTTTACTAATTATCTTTGTAGTTTAAGAGAAGCTGATTAAATCTTTAATATGAATTAATTAATTTGAGGCATTTACTTCATACGATATTCTTGATTTTTAGCAGAACGATAACATTAGGAGTATTTAAAGCTTTGGTGATTCTGCCAAAATTAATTAGATAGATAAAAATCGCCCTCATCATGATTAGAAGACCATCAAAACAGTTGCCGGTTAATCAGTGGATCTATTTTTTCAGGAAAAATGTGTATAGAGTTATCATAACCACAAAATATTGTACATACATTGAATTAAATTAAATAAAAGAAGAAAAATTAGGGTTGTGGTTGCTAAAATCTTCAATCAAAACAATTTTCAAGGAAAAAAATTAATAAAAGCTAACTCTATTAGCTATACAATTTGTCGAATAATACCACAGGCTATAAGTGCACATAAGTATGTCTTGAAAGAAATATCCTATTAGATATTTCACTGTTTGGTAGGTATGATGTTTTGAATCTTTTTAGTCTAAACTGGCGACTAATATGCGTTTCTATTTTAGTCTTATATTTTTTACTGCACTTTGTAGTTATACTTAAGTCTTTATGTAACACGGAGTTTAAAATATACCTCAAAGCGTTCATTATATTGTAGAGCACCTTATTCTGAAAGCGTTGCAGTATTTCAATATTCAATGCGCTGGCTGATCTCCAAATAGCTATTACATATATCCATCCAAACGGATTTTAGGATTGCTTTATGCAATAGCAGTTTCTTTAGAAGATTCTTCCTAGCAACTAGTACATCTGCTTGTATTCTATATCCAATTATTTTCGTTTTTTAAATATATGTGTACGCCATGTTAGTCTTCTGTTCAGGTTGAGAGATTTGGGAACCATTCAAGGTCACTGGAGGATAGCTATCGCGCTTGATTGTAAACGTGATATGCGTGGGCCTACTTCCGTCATTCTTTATTCGCCCTTTTATTAACCATGATTCTGATCGGTAGACTTGTTGAGAGTCTACTTTTTGCAATGTCCACCATGTAGGTATATTAAGTATAGAATGAAGCCCAGAACTCACCCTTGCGGGACACCAGAACTTATTGAATAAAGATCAATGTTCACTTCTTCGTACTTTATGTAAAAGTATCTGCAAATGTATTTCATCCGTTCCCTGTTCTGAACTCGAATTGAAGTTTAGGTATGGTTTTTTATCATCTATAATTGGTTGTAGTTGATTTAAAGTCGCTCTGTATTACCTATGAGAGAAGCGACAAGAGACATTAATCTGTAGCAATTTTCCTCTAGTTTTGGTATCACAATCGTGCGCAACTAGAGAAGTAGTGATTTCATAGAATTGCATTGAATATTTGGGTTATAGCTATGAAACACTTTTGAGTACATCCTCTTAGAACTTTTGTGACCAAATCATAACCTGGAGACCTCTTTGGGTTAATTTCCTTGAAAATTACCTTTTGTTACATTCTTAATTAGAAGATCTATCTGATTCGGCATCTCTGGATTGGCTGTGGGAGAAAAGGTTGAAAAATTGCAATGAAGTTTCTGCTTTTTGTTGTTTTGATCTAGCCCAAGTTTCATCATTAGCATTTATAAGTGAGATGTTTTATTGAGGCTATTTAACTTTTGTGGTAGTCTTTCATAAGGATATCCTGCGTTCTCGGTTGCAGATAGGTTACTGTTGGGTGGATTTGTATTTAATTGTTTATGAGTCGTTTCAGTTTTTTTTGATATAAAAGTTTATCAAAAAGGTTGCACAGGGGGGTAATTGAAATGTCTCGATGAACGAAGTTTTGATGACGCCCCAACAATATATATGGAGATGGCAATTCTCAAAAAACTAAAAGTCCAATATTAAGAAGCAAGGTTAAAACAAGAAGCAATGAGAGCTTATATGTTAATGTTTCAATATTCTTGACAAACAAAATTCAAAACGAGCTAACATTTTTAAGCAAAGGAGATGAAGTATAGTGAACCCATGTCGGAAATAAAGGGTTTCAGCTCGGTAATCTAAAAAATGGCTGGATTAGAACTAGTAAGGGCGCGGAAGAGGATGATGGTTAAAATATATAAAAGATGAAGAGCCGGGCTCCGATTCGGAAGAGCTCGCGCTTCCGCAAAAGCCAGGCGATAGCCCCCGTACCGGCCGCCTCTTCGGGCTCGGTGCGGCAACAATTTGCAAGGTCTTCGAACCGGCGATGAAGCTGTGCAGCCAGATGCAGCGAAATTTCCTGCAGCAATCCATTAACCCACATCGGAGGAAAGTAATTGGCGCGCTCGCCGGCTCGCCCGTAGCTAACGTCTTCATAATAGACGCGGCGGTCGCCGCGCAATTAATTGAATTCCCTTTCATTAGGTAGTTCCCATCGTGTTTGCTAAAAGCGCGTGCTCCTTCGGCGCGCCGATATTCCGGGTCGCGACCTGCCCTCCGGCCGGCAACCACGCTCTGACAGCTATCACTCACGACGGCCGCCGTGCACGACCATTGTGCTCAGAGCTTTTCGTGTTTGTTTATGATTTTTATAATAACAGGGGGCCTTGCGAGGATCCTTGGGGCACGACGTGGTCGTTTGTTTTGCGAAACCGCGCCGATCTGATGGCGACGGGGGGCGGCGTCTCGGTCGCGCTGCAGCACCCGCATATTACCGGCGGGTCGTGGTCACCTCGGGCATGTGGCATTACAGTAATTAGAGCTGGACATGGCGGGCGAAATCACTTCCGGCTTGTCGCTATTTGGGTTATGGCCGCCGTAAATCCGATCGCATTTTGACTTAAAAAAAGATCTCTTCCAATATTCACGTTTATACATAAAAAGTGTATTAATGACATCTGTAATAATGTCCCTAAATTAAAATTCTTTTTTGGCACATTTTTTACTTTTAAATTTTTGATCATGATTATTTGGAGAATTTCATAGTTGATAGAAGAATTGCTTTTTTTTGGTATATTGTTCTGAACTCCTCAATTTATCCAGAACGATCTAGAAGATCAATGAGCGCGTGATGCTTCATATAAAAACAGAATTATCAGGGTCGTTATATTTGCTATAGATAATTGATGCATATGTGACCAACCTTTCATTAAAAATTGTCTGTAGGATACAAAGTTGCAAGTAGGTACATATAGGCAACACCCCAATATTTAAATTTTGATAAAACATCGATATGTTGTCGTAAACTGCTGACTATTATACTGTTCTGGTTGCACATAATTCATAAATATAAGAAGCTTAGACTATTTTTAGCTGTATTATCTAGCGATGTTATTAAATATGGATAATAATGTACCCATACTTTGAAGTCAAGTCCCCCAAAGAACATCATTGAAAAACATTCATTTAAATGTTTATTAAGTAACATGCAATAGTAGCTAGAAGGAAAAAGTAGAAAATTAGAAAATTATTGAGAATATTCTAATTTTTCCTGCCTTTAATCAAAACTCCTCTTTGGTTTCAGAAAACTATGTAAAACAATGTCTCTTTATTCGCATATGAAATCTAAATAAAAGAATTTCTTGAACAGCTGTCCATGTTGCTTGAATTTAAACCAGTAATTTATACGACTTTGGATGACACAAAATACACATCATCTGAACCACACATCATCTCTGAGAAAACAAAAAGTCAAATTCTTTCATAGGTAGGTTGCAATTTTGAACGTTTGGATAAAACTTATCATGGTGCATTATTGCAAAGCAACCAGATCCAATACCAAAAAAGAAACTATGCGCTGGATGGTGTGATTGAGAAAAGATTAGGGAGAAGTTATGCTTATCTAACTGAACCCTATAATTTAAAAATATACAAATAGACAAATAAACTTAAAAGAGGCGTGAATTGTCATATTTCTCTTCTTTTAGTATATATTTAGCTGATCGGCCGCCATAGTGGGTGGCGAACATCATCAAAACTGTATCTATAAGGAGGAGTCAATACTTGTAAAAAGGCAGAAAATGCTGTTAGAAGGTATATATTAAATGTGCAACAGAATGTGCGTATTTAGGAATTGAAAAAATTGAACGAGTTCAAAGTATAATGACCTGTAGGGTATAACTGTCATTATTAGCAGCATAAACGAATTAAGTTTGAAGGAGATCTAGGAAAACTAGGTTTTATGGGCTTAAAAATGATACTTCAGCGAAGTAAACTGAAAATGGGACACGAACGAGATAATAGCAGCAAGATAAATGATGAGATAGCTATAGGAGATAAAAGGAAGGATCTCGAGCCATATAATACAGAAATCTATATGTTTAGTAATAATAAGCACTTTAAAATCTCATACACCTTTTTCAGAGTTGTTTCCACTGTCCAAAATATTCTCCAAAGTTCGCGTGTCGTATTTATTTGAATGTCGTCGGCGTTTGGGAATCTTCTCCTTCAAAGATTAAGTTTAAGAAACGGCCAGAAATCGCAGGGCGCCAAACGAATTTTGCCGTGGACATAGTTCATGCCCAGATCTTTCATCAAAATTTCACATTTTTGGGGATGCCCAGCTTTTCTTCTAGTTTATGTAGTGTCAGTCACCGACCAACAAAATTCTTAATGCCATCAAAAGAAGAAAACATATATCTGGGCCATGTTGTGAGGAATGATAAATACAAACTACTTCATATCATTATTCAAGGAAAAATTGAAGGCAAACGCGGCCCAGGAAGATCCATAACATCGTGGCTCGAAACGTGACGTCCACGGCACTATTTAGAACGGCAGTTGATAAACTAAAAACTATGTTACTGATCTCCAATGTTTTCGGAGAGCAAGGCACTTAAAGAAGAAGTCACCGATTCTTGTTGAATGTAGCCTATTGTGTTTTTCAGAACATAGATTACTTTCAACTGATGCCCACTCTAAATCTCTAAATTGTATTGTTCTCGAAAGCCTTCTGAATCATCCGAATACTTTCTGCGGATGAATGTTTTAGCTTAGCACAACATTGAGTGCAGATTCGCTGCGTATGCGACCATTACAGACTAATTACAACAGATTGGAACAGTGAGGTTGTCCTCATTTACGCATGCGCATTACAATCCGCTCGCGTCAGCTGTCAAGTTACACTACGATCACGCAAACTGTTTTTATTATAAATAAACCTGCAAAGCTTGCAACGCATAGCGAAGTGGCGAAGCACTAACGCTGACCTTTGACCAATCAGTTTCAAAATCACTAGAAAACGAGCTTTTTGGTCACCTGTCGATTGGTGAAAACGTTATTTTGGAAATTCCCAGCCGTTCTCGAGTTTTTGCTCGAACGGACGGACAGGCGAACAACATGAAGTTAGTAAGTGACTCCGCTACGCTTCGCCACTTAATAATTAATTTGTATTTCTCAACTGATTAGTTTGTTGTGCCTTCAAATGGACGAATTTCGTATAAATTGCGGAATTTTTATAAATTCAAAAATAAAAAAAGTATCAATGGGCCATTGCAAAAATAATTTGTGTATCTGATGGTCCTACTGAAAGATTTATGTTTTTCTGTTATTGGACTGTTTGTTGCTGCTCTATGCTTTCTCGTAATGAAGAATATTAAATTTATATGATCTGTACTTCAGACAACTTTTGGAATTCTGCATTATACAGAACTCGCGTGACTTTGGTATTATTGCACTTAGAGTTAATTTTTATTGGATTTTATCATTACTTACGCACTGAAAGGATCTACAGTTTTGTGTTTTGGTGTAATCTATTGAATTATATTCTATTTCTTTGGGTTGGTTCAAGTACCAATTTATTATAATTAAACAAATTATGTACTGCATAAATTTCTTGGTCTTATTTGACTTAAGATCTACACAGAGCAAGAAGAGAAAGTAATTTATCCTTCTATGCCAGTAGTACTTAATTTTGTCAGTTATGTTAGCTGTACGGCCTATCTGAAAACACACTTAACTTAAAAAATTATGAAAATAACACACAATTTAAAATGGGAAAAATGCATTGTTAATCTATGAGGAGATTGATGTCGCTACCTGTGACAGAGCACGTCGTAAATCGTGTTCTACATTGGGCTGGTTTTTAGCTTTTGTTTTCACCGATGTCATAAAAGGAAAATTCTTAAAGCTCTGCTACCTACAACAGAATAATCGACACAGACCTTCCTAACAAGGTCATAATTTTAAAATTTCACTCTCATAGCAATATCTCCCGGCACCTTTAAAAATTCCCTCGTCTGCAAAAACCCATATTAACCATTGGCTCAACGGCCATTTATTTCCAAAAATAGGGATGAATGAATCTGACAAGCAGATAAATATTAAATTGTGCCAATCTTTTGATCTACATAATGCCGTTAAAATCACAGCTTTCGACAAAAATTGGCAACTTCATCCTATGTTGTCAAAACATTGGTTATATTTTCTTATAATGACATATTCAAGCTATTAATGGCGTTAAAAAAATCAACTGGATGTGCCAACACTTTGACAAATGTTTTGCTTTCATTTTTGAATATTTTCTTCTGTTCTGAGGTTTTCGAAAATAAAGTTATTGCTTGCCTTCGCTGCATAATGTTACTATTGCGCTATGATTGTTAAGATTCTTTCTTTAAATTTGTTGAATATATTCAGTGGCAGTAAACATTATTAATCATATTCGAGCAGTGCTGCAAAAAAATAGTTTTATACAATGAAGTTTGTAATCAAACTTATACACAAGACGTAAGAGATAAAATAATCACGTATCATCCTTGTTTCTTTGGCATCTTTTTTTATCCAGAACTTTGAATTAATAGTTATTATAAAGGAATTCCCCATCTTCAAGAGTATTGTTATGGCTAGATGTTCAACGAACTCAAAAAGTTCGTTACTGAATTCTATATGTCTGTCTGTCGGTCGGTTGATTTGTCGGTCTGTCGGTCCATCACAAAATTTGAGATTTTTAAAATTTGAAAATGGATTCTTACAGGAAATTTTACGCTGGCTTCGAATTCGAAATTAAAAGATTTCTATCTCGAATAATTTTCGAGATATTTGACTTCGAATTTCGGGAAAATTTTCGACATTACGATTTTAAATGTGATTCTTATAGGAAATTTTACGATGAATTCGAAAATGAAGTCGAAAAAATTCTATGTCGAATAATTTTCGAGATATTCGATTTCGAATTTTTAAGTTTTAAGTTCGTTCTGAGAGAGCCGTGGTGGCTTAGCGGATAGATCGCTAGGCTACGAAACCAAGAGTTGCGGGTTCGAATCCCGCTCTCGCCAATTCGATCGCTGGCATTTTTACGGCCCAGCTCGACTCAGACTGCAATAAATGAGTACCTGGAGGTCAAACTCTGGGGTAATAATAGGCAGTCGGTACGTAGCGCTAGCCACGTTACTACCCTTGTGTACTGTAGGCTCTAGATTGTAGCAGATCTATCCTGTTACGACCCCAAAGGGCCTTCAAGGCCTGTTACGGGGAACTATTATTATAAGTTCGTTCTGGGATTCCTTACAGAGCAATCTCTTCGCCGGCCCCATGTTTTATCCTGAAATTGAAATGAAGAACCGGTTCAAATGAGAGAAGAAGCAAAACATATTTTAATCCTTTTGAATTAATTTGACGTAAACCATCAAAAAACAAGAACCAACTTGAATAATGAGTAGGCCTCTACCATTGGAAAACGAAAAACAAGTTGATGTCCTCAGAAGAAACAAGAAATTAAAAAAATAATTGGGGTGGACACAAAAAATATAAAAGTTGAACAGTTAGTGTGTGTTTCGATGAAATATTTTCGTCGTATACTACAGAATATGTAGTAAGACGCCTACCAGAAATGTCTTGTCTGTCCAAACTCTGAAAGGAATGGTGAATTCTAGAAAGTTGATGGGGGTCTTCCACTATAAACTTATGCCGAAATTGGCAAAGATTAGTAAAAACGCGTTTCTACAATAATGAAGAAATTGTAAGCATCCGAAGTTTTTACTGGGCTAATCCAGGACCAAGACTTGAATCAAAGACGCTATTAGTCAAAGGAAACCGCAACCAAAGAAAAATTGTACCATTTACAATTTGTTTGATAATCAGAAAATTGGAAATCCTTCTGAAACGAGAACAGGGAGAAGCAAGCCCAAAGACTTTTTTTTAATACAGAGTGCAGAAGAAATTTGAGACGGAGAATCCTTACTTTTATGAAGATGTTGGTGGACGTGGCTTACAACAAAGAGGCGGCCTGATGCAACGGAAATAGGTGTGATCAACGATCTGATACCCGAGCTTAAAGCGACCTGTTTTGATCAAGAAATGGCGAAATTTAAGAATCACAATAGGGACCTCATGCGAGCAATCAATGCGGTCCTAGCAAATGCTGACATTTTCTGAATGTCGACGATGACGATAACAATAAAAGTAGAAGCAATGTTGATGAAGAGAAAAAACATTGCTATGGTAGATGATAATTTGGATCTAACACTTTAAGAGGAAGAATTGATGATAGTCTTCTTAACATAAAGTTTCTTTTTGAACTGTAAATTACTTTTGTTTGAATTAATTCTAAGTCAGTTTATGGTTTGGTGTAGACAGACACTCCGTACGCCTATGCTGGAAACAGTAAAGCAAATTATAATTAATTAGGGTGGTTAAATACTTTCCTAACACATTTTTATGTTTGTCTAGCTTTGGTTACACGACTGTGCTTCCATATATCCAATTGCTTTCTATTCCACCTTTTTACCAATCAATTCATTAATTTACTTTGCATTATACCACAACTCTTCTTTATAATCGTGTTCGTCTAGAAAAAATCTTTCGGTCTTTCACAAGCAGTCATTTAGAAATATTTAGATCTGATTTTCACTTTATCTAATCGTTTTGACAGGGGAAAACAAATTTAATGATGTTGAAGATCTACACTTCGATCTTCTAGAGAAGATATGGCTGAATAGCCCCTCTTTGGTTTTCGAATTTTTATCCTCTGACATCCTCTCCTGTATTTAAGCGACCAAAAGCCTCTACCTTTTTTCTTCTAGCGGCAATGTTTTATTGTTTTTGTAGTTAATCTCGTAGTATTGCTCTTGTAATTTCGCGCCAGGCCTTCAAAATTCAGGTCTACTAAATTTTTACTCGATCTCTATCAGATTTTCCCAAGGTTACTCTTATCGCCCTATAGAATACAAAATAATCATCCTTGAAAGAATACATACTTTCTTGTGACACTTATAAGTTGAAGCATTTTTATGAAGAGCTTTTCATTTATAGTTACTGTATGAGCTTTTGATTGTATTGGAGATCGTCGAGGAAATCTGTCAGATAAAACACGTGTCGTCTAAAGTAATTGACTGTTTTTCTTATTTAATTTTGTAATGTCTACATTCCTATTATAGTATTTACCGGCTAACTCTAGCAGATATTTTTCTATCAGAATAGGAGAAAATTAGCAATAACCGTCACAACTAAAATGCCCAAACAGTTAAAGATCTGAACTCGGCAACTTTCAAATACGAAACAGGGATGGTTTTGGTCCATTTCCAACTTTTTCGACTTTAGGAAAAAGGTCAAATCTTATAATGGGGACCCTAAAGTCTGACTTGGTTGATTGCCCTTATGGGACTTTCTAATTCGACCAGCATTTTATAGGAAACTTAACAGAAAAATTCTAGGTGTTTCCTAATCTGGTGATATGTGAAAACTTTCGTCAAGGTTTCTTGCAACTTTTGTTGCTACTGGTTTTCTTAATTTTTGCGTTCAATTAAGATTGTCCAATTAAACATTTTACCTCTACAGAATGTTTACAATTTTGAAATGAGTATTTATTTCATTAGTTAGATTTTTAACGTGCTTCTTTTGGTTTCACCTTTGTATTAAATTATTAATTGAATTGGTAATTTTATTAACCATAACTATATATATAAAATGCAACGATAACTAAGATTTTAATTACAGAAGTTTTTGTATTACTAATTTGTATCAATCAAATTTATTTTGTGCTGTGTTTGCGTTCGGTGAACGTTGGAAGTTTGCATTTATAAAGTCGGTATCGAAACACACGGGACTGTATACGATACAGTAACACATCAATAATTTTCAAATTGATTATGAAAACGAGCTATTGAGTGATGAAGCTGATTTTTCTTTAAATGGCATTGTGAATCGTTAAGATTGTCGCATCTGAGGTAGTGAAAATTCACGTGCTATTCACGAATAATCAGTGCATCCATACGAAATACACAGCCGACAACGCTATTCTTGTCAATTTTCATTTTCAATGAAACCAATGATTTCAACTTGAATGATATATGGTTTCAACAAAATGGAGCCACGTCACACATTACCTGACCACCCTCTACAATTACTTCTTTTTTTACGGTTGCTTCTACCCTTTCATGCGTAGAATGCTCTACAATTACAGTGATTACCTTTTTTTATTTTTACCGATCTCTTGCATACTTATAGTAACAATTTGTAATAAATCTTACAGTTATAGTAATATCAGTTAATTTACACACACCTAGTGTGTTAAACACGCAACTAATATTTACAAATTGGCCCTGCAATAACATGACCGACTCCGTAAATATTTTGTTAAGTGCATAATGGACTATTTAAAGTCTGTACATTAACTACTACTTGTTAGGACTTGACAGTTGCTACATTTTATTGTATTTTTTTTGAGCACGTGCTAAAATTCAAAACTCTTTTTTTACCCGGGACCGTCGCGTGGACAAATCGCTCGCTGAAACCGTTCGGGGTTATTTCGCTTTCGCGCCAGCAGCACAATATCAACATTATTTTAGCTGTTGGTGCTTGCACGGGACGCGGCGCAGGTGCCAACTTGAGCAGGTTGTCGCGTTTAACCGCTGCGTTTAATTATAATTTTCAGAGCAGCCCGGTGATGAATCAGAAAGAGGAATTTTTCAAGTGGAAGCTCCGCTGCCAGGACGGTTGCGGCATTGTGGACCTTGTCGCCGCCAAATTTATGTTAGAACTTGTTTATGCATTACTTCGCGGCATAAATCGCGCGAAGATGAGGACGAGGCAGAAGAGTTATCGCGGCGCGGCGCGGCGCTACGATTTCTGTTCGGCCGCGTTCAGCGCTCGCAACAAAAGTAAATAATTAAAGCGAATGAGCTACCGTGCGTGCAGCGAGAGATAATCAATTTATTACCCGAGTGCAAATAATTCTAATTACTAGTCATGTGAGACTAGTGTAGGTCTATGAATATGCAATGAACTTGAATCTATTGCAATCGTCAGGCAATAACTGTTTTCGCCGATGCTCGTGCTCTCTCCGACACGGGATCGCGCGTTCTGCAATAATTTCGCCATTGACAACTTTTCGCGCATTTTTGCTTTATTTTTGTAATGCATACAGATTCCGCGTCCGGCGCGCGGTTATTGCGGCAATAAAACGCTCGCCGTATGACACGAATGCATATTTATTATGTCAGGATACGTTCTAAGTCGAAAGTTATAGAGTAACGTGGGCACCTGTTGATACATTTTAAAAAGGCGACCAAACCTGTGCCTGAGGTCGAGTGTCGAACAAAACTAGCTCTCGAACGGTTCATTCACTGGGCAAGGAAATATTTGGCGGCCTTGGAGCGTTTTACTCGCTTCACCTGCCGCCGGGCGCCTGCCTTTTCTACTTACCAGCCAGATTGGCTCGGCTGCAAACTAGAGCGCGGTGCGTCCGGAGATCTAATTCACGTCGTCGCCCAACAGCTCGCAGAGTACAAAAAACTGGGGATAAGTCGACGCAAGGACTGCAAATGAAACATTTCGAACTATACGTAGAATTGTCAGAAATTTTCATGGCCTGTAGCACCATCTTGCTAAAACAATATCCGATACAAACCCAATCCATGCAATTTACGCAAAGCAAAAGATGGAATCACTGAACATTAAGGCTCATTAGCCAAAATTCTTCATTTTGAAAATAAAGGCCAACAGGTTCATCCACACTAAAAAACAAGACCTATGACAACGATTCAGCTTGTCCTGTCATTCTTCTCTGGAAGAAAATTTCGCATCAAGGCTATATTCTATCTCCCGTATTATACAACCCTACGCCCAGGACACGCCGATGACACTACACTGGTCCCACATAGCGATGCTGCTCAGCTCGCTAAGAACCTCGTTTGTCATCCACTTTGGGAAGAACCAGATCTCTTGGAAGACTCATGCGATAGATAGCCGCTTCACTGGCGAACCTCAAAATTTTTGGAAGGGAACTGCCCTGGCGAGATGAAACAACCTACGTAGGGGTGAATCTGGACAGAAAATTAACCTTGAGATCTAATATCGATAGATACGTCACTCGGCCTCCATTTCCATCAAATTACTATACTGGACGACCAGTTACAAATTTTTTTGATGGATTATGAGGTTGGCAGGGGAGCCTTTCACAAGCGCCCAAGGATCCCGATCTCTCCTTGAGACGGCATAGAGGCAACCTATACGGCTATCCAAACTATCCAAATCAGATCATATCAAGAAGACTCAGTTTAGGGGCTGATCCTATGAACGTCTTCAAGTACTGGTTTTATTAATTAGGATATGTATGCAGTTCGTACTTAGGCCTAAATTGGTGCAGTCGGTTTGGAAGCTTAGCTGCGGTTACTGGTCTTGAAAAAATAAAGAGGCTGAGTGTTTTAGGACGAATGCTGTTCTAATTTTACCTCGTTTCTTGTAAACTCAGCGAGGTTTATTCAGCCTCCTTGTTACAAGACCTTCCACAAATTCAAAATTTTGGATTTGAGAGTAACAGCACGTTCGTGCCGATATAACTCCTAAAGATGAAGATTTTGTTTATCAAGATTCTTTAACATAATCAACAGACTTCACTTCTTAGGTGAATTGGATTGAAGAGAAAGACCTAGTTCGAGAATTTGAATTCTCAATTACATTTTTTCTTCTGAATTCTATATAGGGCAAAGCGAAGCAGATGATGAAGAAGAAGAATTACATTTTTTGTCATCAGCACTATTCTGTTTGTGTTGAAATGTGTTAACCAATAACTAAGCCATTGCCTCTGAATTTGTATACTACACGACCAGTTACGAATTCTTTTGTTGGATTACGTTGATTTTAAATCAAGCTAAAGACATTAATCGTTCTTAGAATTAGACAAGTTTCAATAATAATTTCAGTAAAATGAAAATATATTATGATAATTCAGTAACAGCAGTTATTGGAAAACCCATGGATTTACTACCACAAAACTTCTATTCTTCTTCATCTGCCTTACTCACATTTAATGTTTGCAACAGGCATGTATTATTTGGGTTGAAAGAATGCAGTGCTCCTCCGGTTGTATAATTGTACGACTTATTCCGAATCAAATATAAATTCTACTGTTTCCAAAATGCGAAGCTCTTGAAGAGATGCAGAGAGAGCGAAATTAGCATAAACTGCGTGTGCAATGATAAATATTTGACATAAATACATGGCGGCTGGATAAAAAAAGCTGTTGCCGTACGAGATTTTTTCCTGCGATCTCGCGCTAAGAGCCATTACGCCGCTTATCTTTTTGTTTCCTCCCGCGAACATTGATAAATACGGCCGATTTGAGCGTGCGGCGATTGTATTGCCATCATTTTAATGAGTCTAAATGTGTGCTAAGGTCGCGTTATTTTAAGATTTAAGGTGCCCACTTTTCGCACACGTAGAGATGCCGAGATGCCTCCCGAGTTTCCATGTCGCACGTAATGCTTTATTGCGCGGCAAATAAAGGAAGGCTCTGTGAAAGGTTTTAGAAAGTGTATTGCTGTGTGGCTATGTGCATGCATGCCGGAACGGGACGCCGTTCCTGAAAGCTGACAGCCCGCTTTTTCATAGCGGGCTTCAGGTTCTCATTGTTGCTGTAATATATTGCAGCTACGTGTCGGTTCTCTTTTTGCATAATGGTCGGATGACGGTGCCTCTTCTCCTTACCTTCCTCTCATGTGTGCAAGCAAACTTAAAGGAGGCGACGTTTCCGCGGGCTTTCAGCTCCTATTGGGACAGGAGCTGAAAAAGCGCGCCTGTATCGTGCCGCCGCGCGATTTTTGCCCAGCTGATCCCGTTTGACTTATAAGTTGCGGCGAGATTTATTCGCATAAAATAACACGAAGATTTACATTTTCTAATCTGAGGAAACTGACTTACGAGTTCATAACTCATTGAGCGGCCATCCGGTAGCCTGGCAAAACAAGCTATTCGGATTCTTGCATGCGAGCACCTAGGGCGATGAGCAGGTTTGAAATACACGGAGGAAGGTATAATTTAGAGGAGACATAGATATACTTCCTTACTTTCTGCGAAGCACTACATCATCTCCGGCCTTGTTCAACATCTCACTTTTTCAGCCGCTGCGTGTGTATCAAAACACACGCATCTATTTATAAATGTAATGTCAACTGCCTGAATAAAATAATTGTGCTGCAAAATTGCAGCCGGCGCTCTCGGGCTCTACATCACGCGCCGCGCAAAATCCGCCGTTTTCATTCATGGCTTCAGTCCCCTGAAAAATAAATTCCTGCTCTCAACCTTTAAGCTGCTCTGCATAAATTTTCAGAATTAATTCTGCCAGCCGCTGCCAGTTTCACCCAGAAGAAAAAATGTTTTTGTAATTGGGTGTGTCCGTGGCAAATGATCGAGATCATTAAAATATGATAATACGTGAGGTGAAAATAAAGTATGCATAAGTTAATATATAGAATTACATGAAAGATTAATAAACCAGCGATAATTAAAGACACTTCGCTTAGCCGCGGCTCGTTAACTACAGATTTTTTTGTGTAGGCTTAGTAATTAAATTTTTATCAGTGGTAATGCAGACTAATTTATTTTTTAAGCCATTACAATATTTTTTTGTAAAACATTCAAGGTATTTCATGAAATTTTTTGTTGTAAACACAAAAGTCCTCTTGCAGCGAAATTTTATTAAGTGATTTATATGTCTACATTTAGTTCTTGCAACTTACATTATCATAAATGTAAGTCATTAAATTTTTGCTCTTATATATAATTACATTTTTACCGACAAGAGATTCACAAAAATGCAAAATTGAGTAAAATATTTATTCGACCTGTAGTCATTAGCTGCTGTATTAAATCAAATATTGTAATAATATCGAAAAATAATGAGTGGCACACATGGAAACAAACGAAAAATTTATAGATCGTAACTAAGAACCTCTTTGAGGCTGTAACACCGTTTTGATGACAGCAGAACTGAATTATTAAAAATATGAGTTTTAAATCCTACAAGTGTAAAGCAAGTGTTTTTATTTTTAAATCAAAAACGACTATTAACTTGAAACTAAAATTGAAATCCCAATGATAAAAGTACCAGTTTAAATACCGTAAGATATGTTATTGTAGTGGAAAATCACATGATTGGTTGTAATCTATCAAGGAAAGAACTAAGAGTTTAAACTTAAAAGAGGTGAAACGAATAAACCTGGTCTAAACAAGATGAATAAGAAAAAATGTCTCGCAGTATCTACTGGAAATGTAATCATGCAAAAACAGGTCGTAATTTTTGATTCTGTTGATCGTGCCTCGTATAGGTGCTTAAATAGTCCTTCGCCGAGTTATAGAACTCGCAACTTCCACGCTGTGTAGCGGTGTGTTAGGATACATTTATGCTGTAGCATCGCTGCATATGATCTTTATTGACGTATTTATCGGAGAAAAATTTGATCATCGCCTGTAGTACACAGCTTGATGATGTCCTGAACTTTCTACGTTTTCCTGGATCGACCATATTGATTGTCTAATCTAATGTTTAAATTTGATCAACGTAATAAGAGAGTTTAGGTTTCAAAATTATTCATTATGAAGAAATCAAGTGGAAAATAAAATTAAAAAATAAATAAAAACGTAGCTATCTAAACAAAGAAATATAATTTTAATCACAAAGATGAAGTACAAATTTTTAGTAATATTGAAAATAACTGTATTGTTTAAACATTTACTTAAATAAAAAACACATTTCTTAGCCTATCAGTACCACATGAACATAAGAAATCGAACACAACAGATTAAAACGCTTCAACAATTTAATATCCAAGCCTATTTCTGGATTATTGGGTTCTCAAGGACCTCACGTTGCAACTGTTGGTTAAAATAGCAATAATAAAATCGATATGTTTAGACATTTTTGGCAATTTAATTATATTGGGCAATTTCTATTCAAAATAGTCATTTTGGGGATTTAGACTTACTACTATAAAAAATAGTCGACTTCTCTCTGTATAATTATTTTTTGTTTAATAGATAAGCCAAAAATCCAACGAGCTTATAAGTCTGCTGGAAAAATGTCCCCTGAATTTATTAATGAAGATGGCTCTTCTCGTGAAAATATGACAGTAAAAAACTTAATATTGCGCAAATTGAACTAGGTTGACATCCAATAAACAAACTAAGGACATAAGAAATAAATCTAAAAGAAATAGATAACGTGGGCGTCCGCAGAAATTTAATATTCAAGTTTGGGGAGGAGGGAGAGCAAAATTTTATGTTGAATTTTTAAAATAACGATATCAAATTTATAATCAGCGACCTTGAAAACCCGTATATACCATTTTGTGTTTCAATCAAACTAATTTTTGATTTATGTCCACTTTTTTCGGGAATCGACCCACTGTGCACAAAAATGCAAGAATAATCTACAATATTGCTCCATTCAGCAATCTACACAATCTTCTTTCACTTTCTCCAACAATCGCTGGCAACCATTAGTTTGAAAACATGTTAAGACAAATGTTGGAGAAGATGAAATCCCTATTAAATCTTCTTATCACTTAGGTTGAGGTTGATTAAGAGGACACCAACTGTCATGTGCAAAAAAAAACGCATTCTTCATTGCTGCACAGGTACGCTAACATATTCGCTCTCTTTACATATTTAAAGACAGTTGAAATCCACATGATTTGCAAATCCTAGCTGGACGTCCTTTGGTGATAGCCCAGTATTAATTACTGTCAGCTATTAAATCAGGGAAAACCTCAAATCAACAATGTTATGTAACGAGAAAACCACTTGCAAATTATTCAAAGAACTGATAAAGTCTAAACTTGCCCTAAACCTAATATGGAAGGACGAATTAGACTAAGTACTACAATATTTAACAAAATCGCCAAATAAATTGCTTGGGAAACAACTCCTAAACTAGAAAGGTTCTGTATTAAAGAACATTGCCTGGAATTTACTAAGGACAAGATTAGAAAAAAGGGATCTCAAAAGGCAGACGCAAATTTTAAGATCTCCTAAAGATAAAAACAAATACAATAGAGTTGTCAAAGAATTAAATAATTACTACAAAAACTCAAAAATACGAAATTTCGCAATTCATAAGTAACTTATCGAACTCTAAGGCCCCTGAGTACTTCTTATAAAGGTCAACAGTGGGGATAAATCGACCATAGATGGATGTCTCTAGCAGGCCTGGGGCGGGAGACTGGACAAGAATTGGTAAAAAGGAGGCCAAAACATTTATATAACATCCGACATATGTCTTTACCCCTTTTTCTCCAGGCGTTACAGCAGATTAGCAAGACTATCCAGGAATTTTTCTAATCCCCTTAGGAAATAAATTTACAAGTTAAAAGATTTTTAAAAAAGAAATAGCCGAATTTATCTAAAATGACAAGCACTGATGGATCTCCTGGTTTTGACTTAATCTCTGAAGAGGTACTAACGGAACTCTTGCTAGAAGGAATTAGACCAGCAACAATGATTTTCAATGGCGTTTTAAGGCTAGGTTGTTACCCAGCTCAGTAAAAGGTAACTTAACTTACTTAAATTTCGAAACACATTAAACCACCAATTACATAACTTCATATAAGCCTGTTACCAATAATATCAAAGACATCAGCTGCCTCTAGAAAATAAGCTGTCAATCAACAAGGTTGCTATATAATCATTTGGAGTTATAGAATCTAAATATGGGGTGCAGTTAACAACTCCAGACTTGATATAATACAGCGATACCAATGCTGAGAACAACAATAAATGCACCGTGGTCGTGATCTATGCAGATCTCCAAGTCGACGCCGTTGAAGAAACAGAAATATATATCAGGACAAGATCAGAAGCCAATGTTCTAGCAGTCGAACTCCTTATTAAACCACCAGCTTAAAACCAAACGATTTTGAGGCGCATTCCACTTCCAGGTTTTTAGATATAACATCATATATTATGTTAATAAAAATAGGGCTCTACGTAATTTTTATCTTGTAAATATGTCTTTTACTCGACCTCTTTGTGGCAGTATGTACGATCAGTTTGGCATTTATAGGAAAAACTATTTAAAAATTAAATATCCAAAAGAACTAATCCGTAAAAGATAATGACTTATCTTTGTTAAATGTATTTGAGGTATCACAAAGATCAAAGACCAACTACAAGGGAGAATATCTCAAAGAAAATAAAAGTTTAAATTATTTTAGCTAAGCAAAAACTTAATTACGTCAGAAATAATGTTGTTTATTTGTCTATGAAGAAAACACGCCAGAATTAGTAATGACTAAAGAAGTCAAAGGCAGATATATGTTTGTTTCGAAAATTTCCGATCAAATTTCAGATTCAGAAATATAGATTTTATTACAGAATAAGTGTGCACGATAAGAAATTTATTTAATAAGGAAGAATAGGCTACAGTATACTCTTTTGGAAAATTTATAGACAAACTAACGTTTTTCCTGCACAACTTTATGCCCCAAAAGATATCCCGATGCCAAACAGTTCTTTGCAATAGCGCGCTCGTGGCTGTTGGTAAAACTTCAAAAGTTATAAATACGTCACGAATATCGGGACTACAGAATGAGCTCCACGTATGTTAGCTCTACAGAGTTAATTGTTTCTAAGTTGCTAAATAAGAATGTAAGAAGATGCATTGGATTATCAGCGCTTCCTGTCTTTCTCTGGCACAACAAAACGAGCCCAAGATTACTTCCTAAAATCCTAAATGCTTCATGATGAGCCACGAAGAGCAATACGTACAGTAGAAATTGCCTAAAGGCATGAAAAGATCATTGCAAACCTTTAGAGCAGAGATTTAAAAATGATTAAATCTTTTGACTCAAAAAAAGATTCTGTTAGTGTTATAGCATTCATTGAAATTAAGTTAACAACATTCTAGAAACGCTATTATACTGTCGTAACCTTCTTTTGATCTTGCCTGTTTGCATTTATTTTTTTCATTATTAATTTCCGATTCCATATTTGTTCTAAAACAAAAACTATTAGTCACATTTTTTCCTGTTTGTATTAGTTTATGTTCTCTTTTATTATCAATTTAACCGTTACATTGTTCATTCTGTATATTAATACTTCTGTCTTTAACACACTTTTAATTTTCATGATTAAGTCAAGAATGCTTTGTGATCACACTTCACAAAACATAACCGAATATACTGCATTTTACAAACAAATTTCTTTAATTCTCATTACAAACAATCCGTTCTTTTAATTTATTACTTACTTTGGTTATTTGTCCAATCAGTTCTCATGGTAGTGTTTTTATTACAATGTTACTTAAGTTGCTTCTTCCTCTATGTAGCTGCGATGAAGTTTTAAACTTCTATATTGACATGAGTGTAATATTTTGAAGATATTTTTAACTGGTCGTTGTTTAAGTTAAAAATATTAATTTTGGTTCTTTATTTGTTATATAAAGTATGGATTCTGAATCCTATATATTAAAAACTAGTTAATTTTTAATAGTTTCAATGCGAGAAGATTCATTGAGCAATAGCTAAACCTGTAAATCGGCGTTGCATGGGGTATTATAAAAATTTAAATAAATAAAATTGTTCGATTTAGGGGTTACTGTACTATGAGTAAGCAAGGTTGATTCAGAACACTTTTATGTGGCTATGAAAGGGTTTAAGGGACAAGACCAATCTTCACTTTTTTAGATCCAACAATTCTTTCTGCTTTTGAAAAGTGCTTCCTTCAGTTTTCTCATATTCCAGATGTAATATATGGTCAAAAGTAACCAAGACACCTACTACACCTACACCTTTAGTATCAATAACAACTTCCACTCTTCTGAGAATTCTGGGAATTGCCTTTTATTCTCCATTGAGAGCTGCAGCGATTCCAGCTACTGAAGATGGGTGACGTAGCCTCTGCGTTTCAATTCTTCCCAGATGTGTTCGATGGGGTTGAGGTTAGGGCTTTGTGTAGACCGGTCCAATCCTTCCATACCCATCTCTTCAAAATGCGGCAAAATAATCTTCGCTATATGGACAAAACAATTATCCTGTTGGTCCTTCTCCAAATTGTTGCCAGATATTTTCTAGTGAGTACATCCAATTTTTCATCACTACCCTCTTCTCAAAGTTCAACGGCTATGATCATTAAGTGTATGTGGTTTACCATTTCGTTTCTTGGATGTTTCCATTTTACATTTGATCCAAGATTGAACTGATTTGTTGCAACGATGGTACCCAATGATCATACTACTTGCTGTTTTATATTGTTCTATGACAATGCAATATACGTAACAGTCAGATCCACTTCTCTAGATGTCTTTCTGAATACTTGTGGCCATATAATACATCAAGCGGTTACAATTGTGATCACCGATAACAATTAAGATTGTTATAGGTAATGCGCGAATGTTTCTGTTTCTTCCAAAAGCTGAATAAGTCTATCAACGTTCTAGGCTTGATATCGGAAAGTGAAATGTTGAAAATTTAGTGGTGTCGGTCAAACGTAAAAATTATCTTTAGTTATTATATATATTTATTATGGTGGGACCAATAGGTGAAACATGTCTTGGTCGCCTCTGCTATTGCATGAAATTTAATTCAAGCTCACTGATTTTTAAGATGTTCGTACACGAAACGCCTCAAAATAATTCAGTACGAATAGACCTAAGAATAAGCGCAAAAATGCAATACGCTGTCGCTTTTGCAGCTTGCGATGGTGGCAAAAGATAAGCGAGCACTCCCAGCCGCGCTTGGCCGAAAATTATTTTCTTTCAGCTGAACTCAAAGGCCGTTATCAGGAGGCGACATCGCGCTTTCCAGAAATTGTGCCAATAAATCCCGTCGGCGCGGCGCCGCAGGAAATTCCCGGGAAAATAAAACGCGCTCCCAACTGTAAAAGCTGAAGTTTGCACTTAAGTGTCACTCCGGCGTTTTTATAGAGCGCGCGGGCATTAATTTCTCTCGGATTTGGGACGGGAGTCGTAAAATTTTTGTGCCCGTAAATCCGCTTCCTCGTCATCGATTATGGCCGCCTTGTCAAAACAACTCCGAACTCGCCCGCCGCGGCTTTCCAGGAAACTGCTCGCTGCTTGAAAAACGGGCGGTATTGAAGTGCCCGCCGGCGGCTGCTACTGTTTCAGCTCTATCGCCTTGGATAGCGGCCTGATTTTTATCTGGGAGTAAAACGCGCGGCGAGCTGATTTACTCCAGCTTAATAGCCGAAAGAGTATCGGCCATTGCCTTGATTGGGATTTGAGGCCGCGATTCTCGGAAAGTAAGCGGACTTAGGGCGTTCGGCATGTAGATGCATAAACCTCTAGGTGGCAATATCATCTGGCTTTATTTTAAGAATTCGTATTTCAGACTCGACCAATCACATCAAACGTCATGTTTGCAAGTGCCACAAATTCTAAGAAACATAAAAAAAGTTTAGAAAGTGTACAATATTTTGAAGGTTGAATAAATAACTATGTCATGCCTATTTATTAAATCATACAGAGTTGTCAGGATATAAATAATCGATTACATTGTAGTGAATCATGATAATCTAAAGTTATTGTCGACAACAGTGTCTGAATTTTTGCGAGTGATATGCAATGTATAAAGGGTTCTTAGAGCTGAACGATACACGCTTGCACAACGTACTAAAATCGTGAAAATTCACTGTAGAAATTGTGAACATTTCTAGAAAACAAATCGTAAACGTCGTACATTTTGCGGTCTAAATGAAGTGTCTTCTTACCTAGCAATTGTGAAATCAATTGAAAAATTCGAGCTTTTCGGTTTTGAAGATAGGGATCTCACAAAGCTCGCCTCCGCCATATATATAACTGAACCTAAAGGCTTACAAAGTCCAGAACAGATCATGAAAACTCTTTATATATTTTCAAAAAAATTATCCCTACTGATGAAGCCCATTTCTATCTCACTGCATATGTATTGTAAATAAACAAAACTGTCGCATATGGGGGTCTCAAAATTTAAGAGAAATAGTTGAAAAACCTGTCCATTGTCAACAAGTTACAGTTTGGTGCCCTTTTTGAATTGGTAGCACCACTGATCCCTGAATTTCAAGAATGGGGCTGGTGAGACTGCTTCAGTGAATCGTAAAATACTAGACCTAGACGACCTTTGTTTCTAAGAGTGAGGCGTTCATGTCAAATTGCGAAGCAATTGCGTTATTACGAGGGAAATTTCCTGGATGAGTAAAATTAAAAGTTAAATTCAGGCGGTAGGATATCATTAGACTTTTTTCTTTGGGGCTACGTTGAAGCTAAGGTCTACGTCAATACTTCAACAACGACTCAAGCACTCAGAAACAATACCAGAGGTGTAATTCGCGAAATCGGGCCGCATTTGGGTGAAAACATTCTGAGAAGCTTCCTCAAACGAATGGCTGTCTGTAAGATAAGCAACCACTTGGAAGATATTGTGGTCTATGATTAATGACAGACACTTTGCTCTGCATTTAAATAAAAATATTTTAATAATTCACAAAAACCGTATTTTTGATAATTTAAAATAACGCCTCTTAATGGGAAAAACCCTGTGTAAAACGCTACACAACTGTGAAGATGTTGAAAAAACTTACAATTGGTAATTGATTGGCATGTGGTATTTCGCTTAAACCACCACGAACTTCCATCAAACTTTGTGATACAACCATAGTGATGATAAATAAAAAAACAAAAATACAGTTTGGTGTTTCATTGCTTCATTTATCTGTATTTTATCGAGAATTGATTAGTGAATCGTATGCGTTATAGTGAAATGTTTGCCTTTTTGGTCAAATAGACGAAGACCACTTTTATGTCCAACAAAATGGTGCTACATCTAACAAAAGTCGCGAAGCAATATAAGTTTTAACAAATTTATTATAATAACAATAATAATAATACGCTTTGCTTTAAGAGCTTATAAAATTATTTTCGGTTACATATGTGTAAGCTGTAAAGCTCCATTAAGCTTTAATGATTAGGAATGTACGTTTTTCTCACAACAATTTGTTTATTAGATTTTATTGTCGTTTTAGCAGTATAAAAATAATCTTTTATTTGCCCAAGTCAAATTTCGAATTCAAACCATGTACCGTAGCTTTGTTGTTTATGGTAAAATTGTTGTATTCCGTATTTTACAAAGTTGCCATAAAGCAATCAGACGTCTTTTTCAATTTTACAACTCGATCGCAATAAACATTTATGAGACTTGCGGCGGCTTTATTTCCATAAAATACGTGGAGGCCGTTTCCAGCGCTGACATTCTTTCCGTTTTCCAGCAGCAGCACGAGCAGTACATAGGCCCGGCGTACGACCCATCCCGCGACCTCTCGCCGAACCTTCCCTCGTGCGAATCGTCAATGGGGGACGTAGACCCCAGCATTTCCAGCGGCAGTTCTTGCAGCACCCCCTCGAACAACAACCACCACCAGTCGTCGTGCTCCTCGGACATCTGCCGCCCCCACCAGACGGACGTCTGCAGGACGCCGGCGGAGCTCTGCAGGCCGCACTCCTCCTACGAGCACCAGATCCCCAAGCTCGAGCACATCCCCAAGCTAGAGCCCATCCAGCCGCCGGGCACGCCGCCGACGCCGCCCGCCAACGGCGACGAGGCCGCGATCTGCGCCGGCTGCGGCCTGCGGATCGCCGACCGCTTCTACCTTCAGGCCGTTGACAGAAGATGGCACGCCGCCTGCCTGCAGTGTTGCCAGTGCAGAAACACCCTCGACGGTGAGGTAACCTGCTTCTCCAGAGACGGAAACATCTACTGCAAGAAGGACTACTATCGGTGAGTGCTCCCTCAAACTTTAACCTAACAAGTAAATGATTTACATGTTTATCAAGAACTTCTTTATGTTGCGTTAAAAAACTAATATCAATGATTGCTTTAAGTGACCATTTAATCTTTATATTCGGCCTTTTTGATGACACCATTAGTATTATCTAATTTCAGAATGTACTTAAGCCATTTATTAGTCGATGGTGATTAAAAAGCTTTTTCATTTCATTTCACTTACTTTTACTGCATGTTCAGTTGTGTAATCTACACCTGTGTTATTAATTCTATCATATAAGAAACTTAAAATACATTTTTACATTCCTGATAACTTTTTGCCCAATTAAGCATAAAAAACATGAAAACGAAATTCGATCTTGATTTACCGATTTCAGATTTACACGCCTTGGTTGTAGTTATAATGCTTAACTTTAAAGGAAATGATGTGAGAGAACATTGAACAAAACGTTGTAAAAGCATAAAGTTAATTTTTCTTTAGATTTCTAAATCGACCATTCGCTTTTAAGGGTTTGTTTATAATTATTATTGCGTTTTCTAGGTATTTTGTTTTATTGCCGTCTACTTGAGTTGCTCTTGGAGTAGCTTTCTATTTTCTAATATTGGTCGAATTTTTTATATTCAAATCGATTGCTCTGGGGCCTGCAGAAAAAGTGAGGCTGAATTTCTAGGCTGCAGTTGAACCGAGTCTCGCATAAGCCGACGTGCTTTTAATTCTTTGCCGTATTATTTATGGGCGGTGGAGGGGATCGCGCCGAGAACGAAACAATTATGCGCTTCGCGCTTGCGAAACCCTCTTTCGCATAAAGGGAAACGGTAGCGGGTATGCATCCGAGCAATCTCTAAAAAGAAACGAGCAGACGCGAAATAAATGCCCCGGCGAATAACAGTAAGTCTGGGTATTCAGGGAATACGGCGCTACCGTTTGAATATGAGAACGGCCGGCCGTGATTAATCGTATAACGAGCCATATTAATGTTTTAATGCCATCCTCTTTCACTACTGTATATGAAAGTCGAGGCGAGGTATGCTAAACATTTGACGGAATGATTTACTCCCGAACGGCGTTTACCACGTTAATGCACGGCGGGACCTGTTCTCTCTCCTGAAATTGTGCACTCCTTCTCCGTTGTCCTAAATATAGGTCATGTTCACCTATGTCTCGTGTTTTTACGAGCCGGTTTTAATGAGCCTTTCCCCTTTTTAGTTTTGTTGCCTGTCAGGCCTTCGGGTGCAACTCGAAAACTTTATCTTCGCGCGTTTCATTCACCGCGCCGCGACTGGTCTCCAAAGTAACTCGCAGAAAGATAACGCTACCCAAATTGATATACAACTTCTTATTTGGCTTGTGATAACGTAATAACTAAATCTCTCACCGAAGCATTTTATTGCAAAAATTCTGTTCGGGCAAAAATAATGTTCAAATTAACACTGAACAATCATTACAAAATAAAGTTAATTTAAGGTGGTCAAATGCTAAGTAAATTATGCTATTTTAGTTGTAAATGTTGGGTTTGGATATAATTGTCGAACAAGCAAATGAAAATATAGTTATCTATTAAAAATATCGGGTTTGCAGCCTTATGTATCGTTGAAGTCTCCGGTTGTTTTGCCGCATTTTGTGTAGATTTTTATTCGTTCTTCAATTATAATAAAGAGATATGCAGTAGATGCTATAGTGTGCATTGTACTTGGATTTCGACGTTTTCTTCCTTTGAATCCTACTCGAATAATGTATATAATGGAGCAGACTAATTAATCGGCCCGGCTTGCCAAACGTGTCCCCCCAAGGTAGCGCGCTTTCTGGGTCATCTCGCGTTAGATGCCGACGAAACAAATCGAGCAGTGTGTGCCATTGACGATTTTTTTGGTGACCCGCTTTACAGATGCCGGAGCGCTGATCTGGTTTAGATCCGCGGCGTCTTTTTGCGGTCCCGCGGCTCGCCCGCCGGGGGTTCCCGGCGGATTTCGCCGACACGCGCGGGCTCATACAGCTGTCAATGTACCTCACACAGCCTGCGTGTATCTTGGATCTATTGTGTGCTGACATGAAAATTCGAGCGGCGGCAATTTATCCGCCGATAAGTCTCTCTGCCGGAGGTAAATGGGCAAGTCGTGACCATTAGCCGGCCCGGCCGAGTTGGGTAATGCACGCTGATGTATGAGCGCTGCGGCGCAGGTTTGCTAGATGTCGGTAATTGATTTGCTTGCGTAATTTTCGCCGTGGACCCATTCCACTTTCGCGGCCCGGCGGGAAGGTTTCGAAAAACGGATGTTGCACAGCGCGGCTCTTCTCGGCGGCCGCGTTAGACAGCCGGGAGGTCGACGCTAGATATTTAAACCTCCAGATAGGAATCTGGGAGCTACAACTCTTTATCTTGTCACGTGACAAAAAATGGTCACTGAAAAGTTATTCAGCGGATTTACGTCATGTACGTATCCACAAAGGTGAAGGTACTTGGTGGTTTTGATTTACGGCGTGTTTCACGCGGAAACAACCACGAGACTACTGAGGCCATAAAATTTTGTTAAAAAGGAGAAAAAAGCAAACTACACTATACTTGATACTTACACTTTAATTTTAGTTGCGATAACACACAATATGGTAAGTTTATTCAATAGATTAGTTACAATAATTGAAATATTAAATTCGAATTTATTGAAATATGGAAATTTTTAATGATGCATATGTAACTATGTTCAAAGTAAAACAAATAATTAAATTTAAGTTTTCCGGACATTCTTGATACTTTCAAAGTGTATGTGAAAACATGACATGTAGTTAATAACTTAGTCGCCATTATAAGTTGTTTGTCAGTAGCAAACGAAGAGCTCAAAGCATTACCACATGTGTGCATTAGAAAATGCCCAATCACCTCCATATTTTTTATCGCGGCCGTCATAAAATCATGCATATTTAATCACCCGATTGCAAAGCGCTAACGCTCTAACCAGCTTACTTGCACTCGGTGCAGCGCAAAGGCGAACCATAATCTTCCGCCATTAAATTTTCTTTTCATTAAAGAGTACAAGCAATGTGCATTTGCAGCCAGTAGGTAATTATTATCTTGCCAGCTTATCACATCGGAATTACATCACTTCAAAAGCGCAGGAAGCAGCTCGCGCGGCCGCCAGAGTCCGCAAAAGTCCAGCCCCAGCGATAAATTAAATTTTCAGGCGTGACGCAACGGCGGGAAGATTAATCGCGGCGCGTTAACGCCGAAATTAATCCGGGCGTATTTTGCAGTCGGCGAAATTGCCGGCCGGCCGCGGCAGCTTTTTGCACGCCGTAATCGCCGTGCACTTGCCTGATATTTACGACACACTTTGCTATCAATCCGTCTCGCCTCGCTCACGTGCCACTTATCTGGATATTGAGCTGACATCGGTGACTTTGATCAGCCTTACCATTGACCATCGCGGCACCAGCGGCCCGCAGATGAAGATATGTACCGTTAAAAGTCGGGCGATCGCAGATGAAAAGCGGCGCGTGAATTAAGTTCACCTGAAGAGATCGAGGTGAAGGCTGCGGGGCCCACGCGGGCGAGCGCCCGTTTTCGGATTTTTTGCCGGCCGGGAACTGGGATTATCGTAACACGAACTGACACTCTATTGATGGTCCGAAGTAAGTTGCACCTCGAGGCTACTTAGCGGGGATTAGCATACATTAAAAAGGAAATTAAGCCACGGCGAGGCGAGCGCCCGCGGCCGCGCTTGGAGTGGTAAAAAGGTAATAACTCTTCGGGTCGTAATATCGAGAGGCCGTGCGAAGCTTTCGACAGCCGGGTCGCATTCGCCCGTCCGGCTGTGAGGGGATTATATAATCTAACATTTGCAGTCAGATTATATTTTACTAGCAAAGAATATTATTTCTTATTAAATAACTACAAATTACTCTTAAAAACGATGTCAAACTTAAAAAAATTGCTACATCTCACTGAGGATTGTTTTGAAACTTTGCCATGCATATTAAATTAGTATACATGAAGGATTACATCTTTCGAACAGCCTCCATATTCTGCTTCACAAAAACGAGTTTGTTCTAATGCATTGTTCATTACAGTTGTTAAACTCTCAGGTTGTAGTTTTGCAATTTCTGCATAAATGTCCGCCAGTTGTGCGAGAGTTCGAGGCCTATTTATATAGGCTTTCTCTTTAAGATAAAAAGAAAATTAGGCAACCGTCCTAGTCAATCGATTTTCCAAAAATAGCTCCATCTTGCTGAAATCACACGTTAGGTCTGTCCTTTAATGAGCATTTGACGATAGCATTTCCCGTCGCCGTTGTCATTTTCGAAGAAGGTCCGAAAATGAACCGTGAACCACACTACACTGTGCATTTAAGGGGGTGAAGTGCATGTTGGTGAACAATTCCTGGATTTTTCCTCATGAATAAATTCGTTTTGGTTTCTGGTTAGTTCTTAAAATATTTTATAGGAATACAACTTTAACGATTTTAAAAGGCATTCCATGGATGTTCGGGTGATACCAAGTTCGGCAAATTTCCTTTGGCTCGACTCACCTTGCTCTTATCCTGTTTCTTAACAGAACGTGGTTTACTGGAATGTGGACGATCATGTAAATCGACCTGTTCCATAAAACGTCCAAATAAGCGACGATTCGTTAGATCCATTTCTGAAATTGAAATGTGGATGATAATTTCGTTGTGTGGCAGTGATTAAATGCTGGTTTTCAAAACAAAATTGAATAATTTTGGCATGCCATATTTTTACAGTAAATTCCCCTAAGTATAAACAATATCGTAAAGCAATTATTAAAACAGTTAAAAATGTTTAAAAGCCCTGGGATTGCCTTGCATTTAAAAGGTTAAAAACTTGCTGAAAATGTTTTTTGCATTTGTTATTCTATTCTGAAGAATCGTCTCTAAATCGATGTATACAAGTTTGCATTTTTTTTTTAAGATGCGTATTTCTGTCTGCCTTTGCAGGTTTTGTTGGTTTTAAAATATTCTGTTGTTTGCCTTGATAAATGCTTTTGCAATTACTAATTAGCATGAAAAGCAAACAATGAAACTGCTAAAGCAGCTGAATTTAAATGTAATGGACTATTTAAGTATTTCTAAGGAGGTTTGCCTGATGGGAGGACGAATGGAAAGCGCTCCGTCGTAATTGGATAAGTGACAGCAGAGCGCAGAAAGCAAACAGCAGATGATGCTTCCGAATATTGCTGGCCGCCGAGCAGCCAAAACCCAAGATGGTTATCGGGCCGCTTCCATAAGGAAACTCATGCTCGAAATAATTAAACAGGACAAAAACTGACGCTGTCAGCTTCCAAACGCGGCCGATTCTAATTAATTCCTCGATCCTGACAGATTCAATTAACGGCAGCTCGCGCCCTTATCCGAAACTAGTTCCATTCCGCCGTTTAGCGGCTCGCAATTAGTATTTCAATTATTGCTTAATAACCCTCGGCCGTCTTTCCATCACCTTTTAGAGCGCGCGGCGCGCTACGTGCGCCTACGATTTCATCTATTAACCCCGCGCGGCGCAGCCTAATGGCGAGCCATCTCCGTATTGACTTATATAGTTTCGCGATGGCGATCTCCTGGGAGCGATATGATGACTCCGGAACGCAGCGGAGACGTCGCCATGTGTGGTCACGATGCATCGGGCTCGCTGCACCTCGACTCCCTCGCTAGCCCGCCATTGGTTCGCGGAAATCATTCACAATCGGCGTGTGACCAGCTATGTCGAGATGCTGTTCTCTCGATGGGTATTTGGCCGACACGATCGAGCTGATGGCCACCGAAGAAGGTCTGAGGCTGTGCTCTCGGGAGACGGCATGGGGAACATGCGCAACGTGCTCCGGGATCGAGTGCCCTGAACGGTTTTTGACTTTTCGAAAAACTTAATATTTCATAAAGCACACAGGCGCTTGTACAACTCGCCAGGATTATGAGGCATGAAATGAAGATGGCGAAAAAACGCTCACCAAAGCGCTAGAATATAGAGATATCTTTATCCAGTCATGAAGCAGATAAGATCTAGCTGCTAGAAGGAGCTTATGGAAATGATTTTCTTCCAGCAAACGCGCGAGTTATCGTGGTGTCAGCAAGAATTATTTTTTGTGTTCACTGTTGGGCACTTTATGTAGTTTTATTTACTTTTGATTATCTTGTGCTTATTTATATTTGTCTTTATACTTCATATTTATTGCATTAATTTAGTTTTTCTTTAATATTTTTTTGTTTTGTCTTCTACTTTACTTTTTATTATGACCTTGATTTGCACTTCTCTTAATTACTACTATATTTGTAATTTATTAGCAAAGCAGACAACTTGGTGCATTTATTTATATTTTTTGTTATATATTTTACCACGCTGTATGTTTTCTTTCTCTTTTGTTTGATATGTGGACTTTAAACTGTTGGGATAGACTATTTTACTTGTTTCTCTTAGTTTAACATTAAAATTGCAGAACACACTAGCGGCACATCGGTCTTCCTTGTTTTTATAGGTGTTCAAGGAGGTCTTTTTTTATTTTTAACATCAGTAATTTTTGGTTTGTCTGTACTGTTCTAATCTAGTTACTTAGATATTTTTTCGTGTTTTTAAATTTGGTATTATCTAACAATGGTCGAATACTTAGATTTAGATGAGCTTAAAGTTACACATATAATTGGTGATATAATGATTTATAATCTCGTTATTTAGGTCCCCATGTAGAATAGAATTTCTCAAGTACCACGGAGACTCTGTCATGGTACGTAATGTTTTTGACTGAAATTTCGTCGATGTTTGTGAAATTAGATCGCCCCCACAGTTCAATTAATTAGTCAACAAAAAATAAATAACAGCTTTTAAAATGCATAGGTAATTAAGTAAGTGGGTAGGTAATTGGTAAATTTTGCTAGCGATGTAATGGGAACATGCATTATTAGTTGCAGATTCCTTTTGTAAGTTATGCTTCCCTTTTTTATTTGTGAGGTATATACTTCTTAAACCTGTTACCCCCTATTAATTATTTTCTTAAAAATGGTAATGCCTTCAGAAAAATGAAAAAAAAATCGTTTATTTTTTAGGAAACCTACCTAATTCAGAAATTTTATTTTTTAAGTGGAATAGTCGATTCAGTACGTCCATTATGGCTTCTATAATAATTTTGAACAGTAAGAACCCATAAGCCAGAAAATTTTTGATTTTCAGCTCCATTTCCTTTCCTTTCTTGCCAATGCGTGTTTTCCACGTAGGTCTGCTGCTCAAGTGCCTTCCAAGCTATTTTGTGCTGTTGTATTTAGATTAATTTAACATTATACTCCATTTTTCCAGTCCACTGCAGATTGAATTTATGCAGTCTTGTACTTAATGACTAGCTTTATCACCCGCAAAATTTTCAGCCATCAGCATTGTACAACCTATAGAAAAGACGGCCAAAAACACTACCCTGTATAATACTAGAGTTTACTTTCTTAACTTCCGATGCTTTGCAACCGGACGTTAGTTGGAAATAACGGCTTTCAAGGTAGGATTTGAAGTAGGAAATAGTAATGACGAAAGGATTTTTTTAATTTTTGGTAATAGCCATTACAACCAAAATTTATCAAAAGCTTATCATCCATCGATTTGTTTATTGCATTTAATATTTGATGACATTGTTGAATAGTAAAATATCCCTGTTTGAAACCAACCTGGCGTTGTGGAATTCACTCTTTTAGAAACGCATCTGCGTAAATTTTTTAGATAACTAATTTTCCAATAGCTTAAAAATCGCCGAAAGTAAACCGATGAACGTTTTATTGGATGGTTTTTATGGTTTTGTAATATGAAGATTTGCAAATTGCCGAAGGCCAGTACATCAAGCGAAGCGTTGAGTTAAATAAATTTTCTAGTTATGAGATCACAGACGGAGCTTTTCTAATGTTTAGATATTTAATTTCTTTTCTTATTTCTTGAAATGAACAGGGTTGGCTCGATAGTGATATTTTTAAGGGCGCGGTTCACAATTTTTCTACTTCTGTGGTTGCTGCATTCAAATAGGAATTGAAAACTTCTGATGAATATTGAGCCAAAGCGTTGGTTTTTCCTACTTCCGATCGTGTCTCATAAGTATTATTGTAATTCAAAAACAATGCGATTGACAATTTTTGGCAAGTAAAGTCCCATTAAATATTGAAAATTATAAAAACGTGATGTGGTCAGCAATTTTTTTGTACTTTTTCTTACAAACATCACAAGTGTAAACAAACTTTGTACTTGCTGGTGTACCCACCGTTTAGTCATCTGTGCTTTTGGTTTAATTGTAGTATTTGCACAACCAACACTAGTTTTAATTGAAATTTTATAATGGAATCCTCGCTTTTTGCGCAGACTTCGCGGTCTTCATCTTCCAAACTTGATAAGTCAGGTTTAGCTTTTTTTGTATTTTTAATTTTCTTTTACTTCGATTAACACTTCTTTTTGACCTCATCTTGGTTGGGTTTTATTAGGCTTATTACTTTTTTGAGTTTAAAATTTTAATAACGCTAGCTGCTTTTTTTTACTTGTCGAAATGGTAATATTTTGACTAAAATTCTTGTTTTGCCTTGATTTTGAATAGCTAGATTTTTACTCCACAGTCTCGAGATTGGCTCATTCAAATAATTAGACTTACCTGTGATTTGTTTTTGAGGCATTTCAGCAGCTGAAATGCTCTCAGTGTCTATCTCCGAGCCAGATGTGAATGGTACGATGGCTATCGTCTAGACTCGAAACAGTTCTTCGCTATTGCTGCTACATTCAACAGTGTATCAAAAGAAATCTTTGTTATGTTCCTACCTGGGTTATTTATCAGAAATTAGTTTTGAGTACAAGATGTGGCCAAACTCATTTTCTAGTTTTAAGTTGGTATTGTGAAGCCAGAGTAGGTCGTAAAAGGGTGGAGATTGTGTCTGTGGCGGATGAATGGGAAGTTTCCATTACAAAAAAAATCATTTGTAAGCTAATATGGACAAACGAGCAGCGTTTCTGCGTGGAAATCCATATACATCAAAATGGCTCTGTAACCACCTCTTCTCCAAGCAGTTCCCGACCTAAAACCATTATGTTGTAGAAAAAATCTAGGGGATCAGGATCTGTCGTCATAAAGCTAGGCAGACGGCCTCAGATTGCTCGAATACCGGAAAATATCAACGCAGTCAGGCTCTCAATTTTGCAGTCACCTAAACGCAAGACCTAAACTTTCGACTGGCCTTCGGCTCTCCGAGTGGTAAACTCTTCAACACCTTTGTCTTTATTCGTACAAGAGGTTGTTATTCAAGAATTGCCCGAACGTGTCAAATTGTAGTTTGTGAAACAATAATTAAAGCTTTACCGTGCGACGCGGTTGTTTTTTTCAGTGGCGAGGCACTTCTTCCGGTTGCGTAAGTACGCAAAACTTTCGATAGTGGAGTGCAAACAACCCGGGGGTGATGTATCGGCAGCCTCTGCATAGTGATCGTGCCGTAGTTTGGTGCCTAATGGTGATTTAGCGTTTTGAATATGCAAATCGGGCAGCTACCACCAATTCTTAGCCGTGTGTGAGCATGCCTCACTTGGTAAAAAACTTGGCTACAGAATATCTGTTGTCCATACAAGGGAAATGCTCCATGGGCGCTTTATTTCTCTGAAAGCCGATATTCCATGACTCCCACGCTTCCTAGATTCGACTTTTTGTGTGGGGTTATCTCAAAACCGAGGTTTATAAACGTCTAACCCCAAAGGAAACAATCTACATAGAAATTCGCTATGTACTCCAAGAGGTGCTAGAAAGAGATGCGGGATTTTATTTTTAAAATAAAATGATATAAAATTTTCTCTGTTATAAGTTTCGGATATGAAAATAAGTTTTTGTATTTCGACTACTTTTTTTTAATTTCATTAAAACTTGAGATGGGGGTGGGGGTAGTTTTGTCTCACTCTTTAATGTAAAGTATGATTTAGAATGTTCAGGGATTGAAGGAGTAGTATGCTCACCAAGAATAATTTAGAAGCTCACCTGGAGTTTTTGTGGGGTAAATTATTTCGAAGTCAATTAAAAATATATCTGAATTCATGTAAGCAGGCTGCTGAGCTCGGGGTAGATCATCTAATACTCAGCATTCGTATTCTTTCCCTTAAAAATACGAAATAGCTGCAGCATTGGAAGGTAGCGCTGTTTAGGCCTACTTTCCAAACAATTTTTGAACTTAACTGGCGACCACGCCACCAGGTCTGTTATTTAACTGAAATGCCCTAAATTACCAATTAGTCGAATCAAATTAGTAAGGAAAACGGTAAAGCTCGAAAATTTTAGTGAGAGGTCCCAAAGCGCATTCGATTCGTAAGAGCGTCAGAAAAGAATGTTACCACATATTTTTTTGCTATAATGCGAAAGTGCATTTGTCCACACAAAAAATGCATTTATTTGATGAGCTTTTTGCAGATTCAAAAGAATATTCTATTTCTCGCTTAATATTGGCCAAAATAAGCTCATTCCATTACTAGTTTTTCGCTGATCACGAATATGATAAATGATGCACTTGGCATAATTCTGAGGATGAGGGATTTTAAAGAATGACCTCAAATTTGTTTGTTTTGCCAGTTTAAACTGTCTGAATAAGGGTTTTTGGGGTCGCTGATAACGAATATGATGTTTAAAAAGTGCCTCAATGTACTTGAAGGGGAGCATAATCCTGGGGATGGGGGCGATTTTGGGAAAAACCTCAAACTTGTTTGTTTTTCGAGTTTAAACTGTCTGTATTTTATGAACCTGTTATGCGATTGTTTACATGAGCGCCGCAAGCGCAAGAACATTTCAATCCGGCCGGACGTTTCGCGCTCGGCGAGGGCCTCTCGATATATGAGCTGCGCGGCCAATTAAATATGTACAACACACAAGCTTGTACGTGCGTCCTAAAAGGTCATAAATAATTGTTGGCGAAAATTATTCTGGAAACACTTATGCAAGTCGTACATTTCAATAATAAATTACAGACTAGACATTCGCAGCAGCAGGTGAAGCAGCTGATGTGTTAATAACATGATGGCATTACAAGACAGTTTAAAAACACGGCAAATAGGTGGTCTTAAAATATGCCGCTAATCCTTTTCGGCCATGCAGGCGGCGGCTCTTTGGCAGCTTGGAGCTAGCGCGGAGCTTTAGGGCTAATGGCACCTCTGCACGAGCGGCTCTGCTGCGGGCCGAGCCGAAATGTCGAAGAGCGAAAATATTTTGTTGCAAACATTTCATATATTTGATTAGTTAAGATACGTGAAGGGCACTAAAATAATTTGTAGATGAAATTGCGAAAGGTGCTTAGAAACAGCGGTTTCGCATTGTTGTGCGTCTTATCGCTCTACTGTCATGCTCGAACGTGACATGTAATTTTGGAATTATATGCAATTGTAGTTGATTATTTAAAGGTTGTTTGCGGCGCGGCCAATTTTAATCGTAATGGCAGCTGCTACTGATAAAACGCTGTAAATTGTGTTGTTTACGGGCGCTGTTGCGCGCCGCCTCATAATTTATACGAAAGTCAGCGTTAAAAACTCTAGTATTTTTTATCGGCAGGAATATTCTTCGCTTATCGCCCAAGACTTCGATCGGGAGCGGATGAGGCGAGGTTCACACGCTGATAGGCGCGCTAAGACGACTCCAATCTGAGAGCCACGCATGCGGCTTTGGCGAGGAAGTCGATAGCAGATTGCGTCCGCCGCCGAGATTTTTTATCGGCCGCAATTGCCATCGCTCATTTTGCCGGCAAAAGTGCCGTAATTGCATCTGGACCGGATTTAAAGGCGCAGCTGCACCTGCGCCGGGACAGGAAAAAGATCCCGCGAGTTCGCTGCACGCGGCGCAGCCTATAATTTCGGCCGAATTATGTAAATAGGCCGAATTTGCGGGCAAATAATTGCGATTCGAGGCAATTACGGCTGCCCGGAGAGGGACAGGCATTCTTCTGATTTAGTGGCACTCGCGGATTTGGTCGCTCGTTTCGGCGTTCTAGGAAATTTTTAATGGCGGTGTCGGGGTCTTGGCGTTGGGCAACATTGTAAGTTGAGAAATGCTAAAATTGTCGTCGCGTGAAGCTGTCATGGGTATAATGAAAAACGTGCGATAGGCAGAAAACCTAAACATTTCGGAAGCTCCAGAGGGTTACAAACCGAAAAGTTTAAAATGATCTTCATGGAGTAATGAAGATGTATACTCTTCCCATCCGGGGCCTGACCAAAACACTCATTTGAATTTCTTAATTTTCGAAAGATACATACAATTCACACACCAATGAGGAAAAACAAAAACAAATGTTCGTTTTATATAACTTTCTTTCTTCTGACTTTAGAATTAGAAAACTTTTGGGGTACCATCAAAGGAAAAACTTTATAGAAACTCATTCTCAATTCTTTGTTGTAACGGTGATTTCACAAAGTTTTCATTCTTTTGAGCGCTGAAAAGTACCGTTTCTAGTGCAGCTAGTGCTATGAACTGCCATACTTAGAAAAATTCTTAGAATGGTGGTTGTATAGGGAAAAGTAGGCTCTGCGTCTCATGACCTGGAGCCTCTAATTGTGTTTTTGGTCTGGTATTCGTATCTTCTTTGTCGGTACTTTTATTAATAGAATTAATAGAAGCATATTTTTCCTATAGATTTGTTCTCTGCTGTACCCTGTCGTATGTACGTCTGTATTAATTTTTTTTCCTTTCTAAATTGAACTTATTGCTGCTTTCCGCAGCTGCAGATAGAACTAATTATAAAGAGTGTTCCACGCAAATGTATGCCGTCAAAGTATTTCTTCTGTTATTTCAGCTTAAAGATCTGTTGGTAGCATTGTCGTAGCTCTGTCATCTTCATTGACAGATTAAGACCTATAAAATCTAGACACTGCAGCATTTGCCGCCCTTTCATATTTATGGCCACAGTTAATAAAAACTGTGGAACTGTTCTCGTTGAAGCTCACAAAAGCTAGTTGGTCTACCTCTGACATTTCTTACTTTAAGTGCACAATTCTGGAATAATACTTGGCATTTACAGTTTCTTGGACAATTTCTGCCTTAACTTGGTCCGTTAACTATACAATGAATTCACCGACAGTTGTACTTGATAAATATGAGGAAACACCTCAAAACTTTTTACAGATTCGGCAACAAAAGGATCGAATTTTGAGATCAGTTCTACGCAGCCAAGAAAATTGTCGCACGAGTAGTCCACGGGAAGCTAAAAATTTCAACAATTCTTAAGAAAACATTTCGCCAATACAAAGCGTATTTTTTGTACTGTTGTGCTATTTTACAATCCACTCTCTGTATTCAGATTTGTTGTCATGATTGTTTATTATGTGGAAATTTTTCCAATCATCAAATGCCTTAATTGCTAGGAACCTCGTTTCTCCGTAAAGATTGCACAGTGCACAAAATACTCGTCTAGTATATTTCTATAAAACTACTAATTGGTAGAAATTCTTGCCTTCAGATTTTTTAAAGTGGAAGTCATTGTTTTGTTGAACGGCGTTCTAGACCGCCAACTCGCAAAGTTCATCATTTACGCACCACAAAGCTCAGTCATCGAATGATATGAGTGGATCTACCTGTTTGAGAGTATTTTGAGAGCTCTGTGCAACTGCACTTTTGATGCACTTCAATTTGGGTTTGAGTCACTGAAGTTGATGAACGTTTCTATTTTATTAACGTCACCAGGCAATAGTCTTGGTTTATTGATTAATTCTGTTCCTCATTGCAGTTTTTATACCTGTACTTACCTCACTCAGTGTAACAAAACGAACAAGTCAGTCGATGAAGTCCCTTCATGACTATTTCTTCTGTAAATTTGCTTCAAAGATAAAACCAACTTAAAGCTATTACTAAATTAAACTGAAATTTACCAACAGCAAAGTCAATAAATAATTATGAATAATAAATCTGATAAATAACCTAATTAATGAGACATCGGACATTATGCGGTCATTAAAAGTCCAAATATTAGTTAAGAGGTCATAATGGGCATAAAAATTCGGCCTTGACTATAATTCGACTTAATTAAAATTAAACCATAAATAATTTGCTAATTTAATGCAACAGATATATTCCCTCTGAAATTAATCAGATGCGAACTTCAAACAATAATGCAAAAACCTATAATGTGTCTTAATGCATTATTTTTAAATTAGACCAGTTGTGCATATTCTTGGCTTGCAATACGTTGTAATAGACCGACAGAATCAGTAAGTCCAAAATTCAGCAAGCACCATATGGTACTCTTGGAGTCACAAATGTGACCTAGCATTTTCTGGTCAGAAGTGAGCTTTAAAAAATCTGAATCAAATTTAGAATAAAATGGTCAAATCATGCTCTATGGGATGCATTTTGATTGCAACAAGTGTGATTTAACACATTAATTGTAGTATAATTTTAATTCTTCCTCTTTCTCGATCTATTGCACTTCTCCTCTCGTATAGATCTTTAATAGGTTTCGCAATCACAGTGTTAGATTCATCATTCTTATGCCAATTACAATGCTATGAGATTTAGTCAGAAGATACGAAGGCGGCGCCAAAAATTTCTGGTCTGACTATATTCCAGGGGTGATAAGAATAAAACAGTAGGTTTATTTAATGTATTTCACTGTCTTTATTAAATCTCGAAGTTAGCATTTCAATACTCTTTGGAGCAACCTGGGTAATTAAGGTCTATAGACAGAGGCATCATCGTGCAAAAAGGCGGACAGCTCGTTGCCATGATCTTTTTTGCTTTCTTTGGTGGCTTATCGCCCGGTCTGCATTCTATTGACTTTCTTCTCGCTAGGGGAACACAGGACGGGATCGCGGTTTCATTCCCTGTAATAATGTATTAAAGGACTGATTGAAGAATCCCTGGAAAAAGTTGGAAGCCTATTTGGCTCTAATCTTATTCATATAGAGGAGAATGCGTCGTGCAACTATAACTGAAAGCCCCAACCTTGCTGATTTACCTTTAAACGCCCTATATTGCAGCACATCACTTGACGAGGGCAATGTTTTCTTCCAAAGCACTTCAATTGGTCAACCTGCGCGTGGTTAGTCTTCGTTCTACGTTTATCTAATGAAATTAATGACTTTACGAATTTCTCATAGGAATTTAGACAAAAGGAAAATGTAGACATAATGAAATGAGGATATCCTTCAGAAACACGATGATGTCTTAAAACCACAAATGCGATATAGCAGAGATTAGTTATACACTTGGTGTTAAGTGGTTTAACAAAGTGAGCTTTTAAGTAGAGGGAGGGAGGGAAACTCAGCGGATATCGTAAGGTGGTTTCAAAAGCTTTTCGTGCACGCTACCTTGTTTTATATTATATTGCTGCGTTACATACGATCTGTTCTGCTCTATTATTTTCCTCTATTTCTTCAAAAGCTACACAGTTCTTCTTCTTCTTTCTCTTTTACTTTTAGGTTTACACCTGTTCTTCTTCATACTTTAGTCTATGGAGTTTTAGTTGTTGTAGATGTGGAAACCTAAGTCTCCATCTAGCCTCTTTTGTGGTCGGTCCGGGTCTCTTTTTCCTTTCGGTCTGAAGTCTGTAGCTATTTTGATTAATTTGTCGTCGATGGCTCTTTGGACATGGCTATTCCACTCTTTTCACTAGACCGCATTTTTATTTCTCTAGTACCACTCCTAATGTATTCAATTGTATGGTTTAAAGCAGTTCCTGCATCTTTCTGGTGTTCATAGATGTTTTTGTGGTACATGTTCATTTTTACAAAGCTTTGCTGTCGTACTAGCAAAATGGAATATATTAAAGGTTGACAATCTGTTTTTAACGGCATTACCATGGTGCATCGTCTGTTCGTAAAAACTACGCCTTTCCAATTCCATTAGATGGACATCACAACTTTCTTCGGATGCACTGTGCTTTACTGCTGTTAAATACTTCTTATCGCTAACTCAAGTCATTCTGAGCAACTAACCTCAGCAAAAAAGTTTTTCCTCGTTTCACCGCAGAAGCAGATCTCACACGTGAAAACACTTAAGGAGGGGATCTGTGTCAACTGATGCCATCCCATACTTCGTGAGATGATGGTATAACCTTGTTCGGGAAATATTTAAAGCATTCGCCAATTTGCGAACAGTACATCATAGATTTTTGTCAACCATGGCTTTGATAGGTCCGCATCTGTGGTGTCGGGCGGCCACGCAATTTTCGTCTTCCAAATTTAAATTGCCAACTTCGAATCTTCTAAACCAATTTAGGATTGTCTGAACACTATAAATGATGTGAACGTTACATGTCGCAAATGCTTCATTTAATTTTCCATATCTAGAGATGCACGAAAGGACACAAAGAACTTTTTAATCTGAGAAAACGTATTCTATGACAGCTAAACGGCAACTAAAATGATGACTTATGATGACATCGATGTCTAAGAGATGAGGTTGTATGTTCATATAAACGCTATTAGAAGGTCACGAAACTTATTACATTAACTCTACGAATTTGATTATTGCCACAAATTAACTTTAGAAAGTCATATCAGCATATTTCAAAAATATGCAATGAAATAATAATAAATAATTTAAAGGCGTCAAAGCCAACACTCGGGATTTTATACAATTTGATGTGTAATTAGAAATATTTTCTGATAAATTGGTGAAGTTCAAAATTTAGTTTTTTTGTTTCCAAAATATAAAAATGGATTAATAGTGGAATTGAATTAAAATGATTACAGATTTGACGTCATAAACTGAAATGCCTTTTTACTAATTTTGCCTTTTCAAACGTTCAAGAAGTTGAGCCAGACTTATGAAAAATATAACTGACTGTTATTTAATGATGATTCATTCAGATCTGCCCGGTTCATTATTTGATTACTTAGTTATTGAACAACTTGGTCAAAGTTATGGATTCATTAGAGACATTTCGACCATGTGCGCGTTATAGACTTTTATTTATAGTTCTCTCAAAAGTTATGTAATTCTAGTGTAATTTCGTGGAAATAATCTCTCAAAAGCTTTAACGGAAACGGATTGATTAATGATTGAACTTCGAAATACCCAACCTGTGTATAAGGACCTAATTTATTTCGTTAATTTTTCTATAAGAGTCTAAACGATTTTTTACTGATTTGTATTGCTGCCTAAATTAATGTTAGGCCTTGAAATTAAGTTGACGTCTGAAAATAAAGTCTCCTCTTCCCTAAAATTAGAGGCAATTGTAAACAATCCTCATTTCTTCTCGGATAATGAAAGTGCAAAGGAATTGTATGCTAGTGGTCATTGTAGACGCTTCAGATGGGCAAAATTAACATGAAAAATAGAGTAAAACATGTAGTAATCCTACTAGTACTAGAAGTAGTGGACCAAAAGTAACGCCGAACATTTTATGTTTACTTGCATCTTTAAAATTATGTTTTGGATGTTGCTGGAACTTGTACTTGAGCATACTAACGCAAAACGTTACCCACTCTACACCCAGATATTTTGGAACACATTTGTAGGCCTGCTATATTAATCTGAAGCCATAAAATCAAATCACGAAGACGTCGTTTTATTTGTTATCGATGGTAGGGGTCGGAATTTTTTTGTGCTACAAATTTTTGTTAGCCGTTTTAGCATGCTTAAGGTTTGATGAAGCAACAACAAGATATGATAGAAACGTTTACGATAAATTGGTTGCTATAGGAGAGCTATGGGAAAGGTTTGTTTTGAATTGCCAGTCCCAGGTAAATATTTGACGATTGAAATGTTAGTCTCACTTAGAGGACGCTGCAGTTTCAAAAAAGAACAACAAACATATGGCATAAAAATAAAGCCAGCTTATCTTTTAAACGCGTTGGTTTATACTGGAAGACCCAAACTAGAACTTTATCAGAGCCAAATAGTGGTGATTTAAGATTAGTTACTCCTGTGCAAGATATAAATCTCAATGTAACTACAGATAATTGGTTTTCCCTTATAGAGTTATGTGAAGAACTGAAAAATACCCTTTAATTTTCTTAGGTAAATTAAAATCAATAAACCTCAATTACCTCCCGAATTGAAACCCAACAGAAATGTTATAGGTTGTGGTGGAATAACCATGTTTATGCATCCCTAAAGAACGATTTGTTACACTTATTTCTACAATGCATCATAATAGTTAGCCCAGACTATAACATATATGTTTGTAATTAATATAAGTCATTAGCAAATGAGTCTTTCTATATCAAAATATATAGGGGTCCTCATGTACCCCACCTGCCTGTATAGGTAAGTTGATTTGACGTGCACACCGTTAAGGGTTATTAAGTATAGCTACATTTGACTACTACTCAACTGGTATTTGCTAGTTTCAAGTATGTTATATACGTAGCTGTATTTTTGAAGGTCTCCCGTTTTAATTTCGCGGTTATCGTTCCGAAGGGCAAACGGTGCCGTGCCGCTTAACTCCTGTTTTCACATGAAACTTATCGGCGCAGACCGCGCCAAATTGTATTTTATCGTCTTCGTAGCCGCCGAACATGCCGCTCGACAATTTTTAATGATAATGTAATTGCGAAATAAAGCGATAAAGCGATACGGCAACAGCAACCGGTCGCGCGTAAACGCGTTTCCCATATCGCGGCCTTGAAACATCAGCCCACGATGGATGTCATTTGCATAACGCAAAAATAATTAACAAACGGCTCCGAGCTCTCGAATTAATTTTATGCCCGCGAATGTTCATAAATTTGCCTTATGCGGCCGGCGAAAAATGGGCCTGAAATATGAATGTGTCCGGCACTGTGTCGCTGCACTTTCTGCGCCGCTTATTATTTATTGGAACTGAAAAGTCGCAGGCTCCAACATTATTCAATTTTTCCGTTTCGTTTATTTGCGCACCTGCGTCCAGCGCTCCGGCGCGGATACTTTATGTAACAAAAATTAATCACGAATTGCGGTATTAACTCGCTAGGCGTATTCTGCGGCCGTGCGTTCCGCGCTCATCTACTCGCGGAATATTAATGGTCTCATTCGGATGTAAATGGCGAAAATTAACTTTGCTCGGCGAAATTGCTGAATTAACTTGTTCTGCGGCGCATGAATTGGCGGCCACCGCAGCATCTATTTATCGAAAGCTCTTGGTGTTACTTGATACCAACAAAAACCAAGGACGCTTTATGCACAAAAACAATACCTACGTGGAGGGGAAGGTTTCACATTTCATCATCATTTTTATATTAATGAGAATGCAATACTTGCAGGCCAGTAACAACCTAATCATAATCACACAATGTGGATACTGCTACTTAACGAGCTTACTCGGACATATCAAATGATACAATGAATTTCAACCTCCGTGCGTTCGCGTTGTTAAAAAACTGAAAATGTACTAAATGAAACACAAGAAAGTTAAGTATACGTTACTAATAAGAAAAATAAAGTAGCGGAACAACCTCTGATTAATTGTATCCCATAAAGGTGAGTTATAACAGTATGAAAAGGAAATATATGGTGTTTAAGGTATACGCAAAACTCTTGTATCTGCTTGATGTAGTGGTACGTGAAACTGTACATTTAATTTTTCTGAATATTAGATGAGACCTAGGGTGTAATGCCCAGCATCTCAATGTTCTGGGATCGTTCTCACTGCATTCTGCTGCCTCACCAAAATGTTAACAAGCTAGAAACTTTTAAACTCACTATTATCTTGTATTAGAGTTTACATTCTTAGTTTTCCAACTTTAATTAACTCTAAAGTAAGTTACATTTGCACAATTGTCAATTTATTTTTGCTCCTTTGCAATCCCCTCTTGTATTCTCAATAAATTCTTTAAAGTTAACTTCTAAAGTTGCAGTCTATTATACTATATTTTACACTATCGTTTATTGCAACTGCATCACCAAGAGGATTTGTTCCATACAAATTTTACCCCTCCTTGGGCTTTTGCGACCGCTTTCATTCTTCTTGGCGCTTAGTCAATCAATGAACGAATTGTGTCTTTATGGGTTGCATTCTATTCATTATTCACACATACCGCTGTACCCTTCACGCAAGGATATTTCAGCAATTTTCGATCGATGAAAGGTCAGGCGATCGGACCAGGTATGGGGAGTTTCCTCTCCGTTTTGGTGAAGGAAGTTTGTTTTGCTCCCTTTCTTCTCATCTACGGCGTACTAATATCCGATCATGGTTCCAATTTAAATAAAATCTGGAATCATCAGGAACAACGTGTGTCCTGAACGTTGCCTATTGCAACCTTTATTGCCGGTGCAGAGAAGTCAGTAGCTACAAGAAAAGATGTCGTGTAGTTACAATGTGAGTAATTCATGCCGAATAGAAAAAGTAGACAATCGGGGTATGATGTAATGGTTCAGTGTAATCGGAAGCCTCTGAAAATTACGATTCTTCCGGGTGGTTGTTCTGCCTTGGTCTTTACTGATGCTATATTCGCTACTAATTTTAAATTTCCGTTAATTTGTTGTTAACATACCTTCTGTTGACAACGAGACGTTCTTACACTAAGGCACATGTGCCAAATTCAAATAGCTGAGAACAGTTTTATGCCTATTTTACACGTTATGCTAATACTTCCCCTAAACCTCGTATTTAAGAAAAGATGTAACAAAATTTGGAACAGATATAAACGTATAGCCTTAAAACGTCTATATTGTCGTTCTTTTTATAGTATACTCTTGTTGAGGGAGTTTGAAGATTCTTATTTTTAAAATACCCTTTTGTGTGCTTTGTAGCCTTTTTTCCAAGTATCAATATACCTTTATTTATTTATCTTTAGCTGTCAAAACATTTTAAATGGTTTAATTGTATTAGTTTATTCACTACTATTATTAAAGCTGTAGCACCATAGATCACCATGTGAATTGAATATTTCTTGTGCCAATTTTATTTGGCCCGGGAGAAAAGGTCTCTTCGTGACATTCGTTCTTAATTAAATGTTAGTACAGTTAGCGGTGGCAACTGCCCATTTGCGACCTTTACGTTTAACAAAATCGGCGATTTTTCTTGTTTATTACGCCCATTAACATAAAAATATGCTCTATCGGTCAACGTTGGCTAAAAACGGGTACATCGTCGGCCTAAAAAGCGCACACGAGCCATAATTAAGCGATCGTAAATATTACCTCTTTAAGTTTTGTTGGCATTTAGTTTGTTAATTAATTTCATGGTTTGCTATTCCGATCGGTTTTATGCATAGGTGATAATTATCTGTTATCACATTTATTTGGTGAAAATAATATAAATGTACATAAAAATAGACGATAAGCATATGAGCTATAGTGACGCAAAGCAATGTGACGTCAACAATCAGTTCGGAGTATAAAATTTAGGATTAATCAATGAAAAACTACACTAAATCAAATTAATTAAAATCATCTGAGAGAAATGCATAAAAACAAAATCTTCGTAACACACAAAAAAAATTAAAGAAAATAACCGTAAAACTTTCTAAATAAAATGAACAATCATATGGATTATGTTCTATGAAGCCGCAGCTTTTAAGAAATACTAATAGACGCAGGGGATGATATTTAGTATTTTGATGTGCTTTGTAACCAACAGTAATTTTGATACCCCATACCTTTGTTTACATACAAAGTTTGTTGTCTAGGATCAGATACCATAGGACTAAACTTAGTACGGTCACGACTAATACTGTCGTATGGTGTTTTCTGAAATGCATACATAGTTGGTGTATTGCAATGTAATTTCGTAATTATCTTCTTTTCAAGCATTGCCTATGAAAGCAATAACAGTTGTAGTGCTTTCCTTGGAAATCTCACTTTTACCCCTCTCTTGTTTAGCTTATTTACTTGCGTTGTTAAGATCATCGCTGTTTCTTTTCACGGCAATTAATGGTTTTTCTGTTTTCAAATTTAAAATCTTCGCGTTCTTGAGATTTTTGACCGGGGGGCCCTACTAGTTTTGGCATTAAGCCTGCTCCTTGCCGACCTGAATAAATATTGTCTGATTCGCTTAATTGCGCAATTTGCGTGTGTGGAATCAAAATTGTTAATAATATCCTATAATGCATGGTGTCTCAAAATAATGCAAAAGAAACTTTTTGGAGATTCGCATGCAGATTGTGATGCAAGCCTGGCTCACTATTACACTGCGTGTTCTCTCGGTGTTATAATCAGCTCTTCTGGCCTTTCCATGCCGATCGTTATCTTGTTCATTCGGCCTTTCACTTATTTATATAGGTCCTGCTCGCGTTATTAGGCTCACCAGCAGAATTTGGTATTTGATTTTGAGAACAAATATTAGCTCTAGTGTGACATTTAAAAATGGTTTTGACCTTTCTACTAATAAAAAAGATATCTTCTATTTACGTACATAATGCTTAATGTTTTATTAAGCCCTCATTGGCCATTTTGACGCATTCGCCCTTCGGCACCTGCTACTTATGCATCTTTTTGGAATTTGTTTCAAATTAATATTGCAGTTCCAATGAAAGGAAGTTCTTGCTGATCTTCACCTCCGCCTTGCTTGCAATTTTGCTTGGTCAGATTCGTTTCAAAGTGCCAAATTGTGAATTTAATTTTATTTCCAAACCTCTTTATACTAACCATGTCATAAAGTTTCTCTCATATATATGTAACTTTACTGATCCTTCCTAGTTATGACAGATTATACCGTCTTGCTTGCGGTTATTAGGAAACCTAAAAAACCAACAAACAAAATAAGGAATAGTTGCAAATCAGTAAAACTGTACTCAATTTTGGCTTCTTAAATAACTTTTGATATTTGGTACTTTTACTGTTCTTTGTGGAATAGCAATACATGATCTTCAATGAAGGATAATGTGTTTCTCTTTATCCTTAAGCTAACTGTCTTTTTTTGATAGCCAAATATCTCAAAATCTCCCGTAATTTTGACTTAAACATCTGACAATTGATTGTATAGATTATCGCACACAAGATTTATCTATATAAAAATTAATAGAAATTATAAATAATACCGGCATGCACTTTGTAAGACGTCACTATAGCGAAAGGATAGATCTTATCTCTAGGGGCCAATTGAGTGGCTCTTAGTTCTTCCAGTTCTGTGAAGTGGATCTGGTGAATGCATCTCTTTGAACTCTTGCCCACAGCTATATTATTGCCAGGCAGCTTTAAATAGATCTCCACACAAGAAATGTATTATTAGGAGGTTCTTTAAAATGTATGAACCCTGGAGAATTAAATTACGTAACGTAATTTCTATGCAGTTTAAAGTTTCAAATTCATAAACAATATTTTATTTCCATAACAAAAATGTTAACATACATTTGACAATTTCATATTCAAAGATCCACACTCTGCGACTTTAACGAAAATTTTGCTTTGTTAACTGAATTGTGTATCCAGTAAAGTAAATTCTGTAATGCATAATATTGATGCGTATGTGCATGAACATTCGTAGTCTTGATACTTCAAAAATGGCTAACTTTCGAGTGAATTTAATGATTTGAGCAAGGTAGTCATACATATGTGTTGGTCGAGATGATACAAAAAGAACCTTGTCAATACTAAATCGAGTTTTTACTTAGTTTAAAAGATAATTATCTATACCAAAACCTGGACTTCAGGACGAGCAGTGACAAGAGAAAATAGTATGGGACTATATAAACGCCAAGAAAGGATTATTGGTGGTTCGTTATTTTTTCTACTCCAAATTTAGTGACAGAGTTTGAATCCGGATTAGAGACGTTCATCAAATTTTCACTGTACAGTGAATAAACAAAATTTAAGAAATACATTGTATTATTACAACACTCTAAAAAACCTACAATCGACACTATGTTTTTCACTGCCATACACTTTTTTAACCTTTGAGGTATGGTATCGATTAAATCGCCAATCATTTTTTGAGGAGTTTATGCCATTCTTTTGCCACTCCTTAATTGGGTTTTATTTTTAATTTTTGTGCTCTTTTGGTCATATTTTTTAGATAATGCGCCACGGATTATTATTTAGAGACCACCCCGGCAATAGGAAAAGTCAAATTGGTTGCTTCTTTATCCACAAGAAATAGCCATGGCCAAAAGTACGAGGAACCCTATAAAAAATTACTCTCTGGAATTACTTTGTGCGTACAGAATAAAAAGTACACCAGTTTTATGTTATTCTTATCAGGTATTGTTATGTTTGTTTTGTTAGTTCACTTCTAGATCTAATAACGGAATATGTTATTTTGGACAAACCTTCAACTAGCTTCCAACACTTTTCAGGAGTAACGACATTCCACTGATCTCGTAGAATTTCTTTTAGACGATTTTTAGACGCTTTGGCATGTCCCGAAGATTCGTGATTGGAGTTTAGATCGAACTATTGGGCTGGCCTCTCTAAGGGCTGTACTTCATTGCTTCAAAAGCACTGCATGCATTGTAGATTTGTGGCAGAGGCAGTGTCTTGCCGAAATATGATATCTATAGTGGTGTCTCAAAAATCCTTATATAAGTGTTCGCCCTTTTCAAATAATAAATTCTCATATGCCGTCACCCATTCTGCAACCCCAGATCATCATGCTGCTTCCTCCGTGTTTAGCGGTAAACGTAAGCAACACCAAGGGTACTAAATATCCGAATAATTATCAAAATTAAATATTATATGTATTATACATGTGACAAACTTATATTTATGATATAAATTGCCTTATTAAGCTTGTCTCAAAGTTAGACTTGTCTGACCGCAACACATTTGCTCAATCTTCCTCCGTTAAGGGTTGGTGTTGTAGAGCTTATTGTAAACGAGTTACAAGTTCTTCCTTTTAAGCTTGCATTTCAGAGCATTCTTCATGCGATCCTAGAATTAAAGGTTAGCCAATATCTGTAGGCAGCGAGCTCGAAAGAGTTTTCAAGCGACTCCAAAATCGATTTTAGGTCTTCACGTTTAGAAGTTACCTTTTTTCGTCCAGCTCTGTTCCGATTTATATCTGATCCAGTATCTTTAATAGCTTTCATAGTACTTTGAACTGCCTAACGTGAATAGTTCTTGATTTCAACTTACTTATATAAAAAAATCCGTAAAAGTTTCTGCACTTTTTACTTTTAGACATTTTTACTGTGCAATAATTGGCACTTGAAACACTTAAAATGTTGGAATACAAAACACATCTGTTTAAGTGTTTTCAGGTAGACATTTTATTGACTTTGACCAGAACTTTAATTTCGTTGTCGACCATGGAGTTTCCCGATTCCAACCCCTAACCCTCTTCTACTGCGGTGACCTGGTCTGGATGATGGTGGGCCTGCAATGGGTGGCTCCCGTACCGCCTTATGGGGGACCAAAATCTTCTAGTGTTTGCGGCAAACGTCCCTGCCCAGCTTGTAATTGCAGAGAACACAGATGACAGAATTTCCATGTAATTTAACTCTGAAGAATAAGTTCTGAACGTACTGGGAGATAAACTCCTAAATATTTTGCACGTAGGCATCGTGTTGAAAAATCGTAATCTTGATATAGCAGGAAGCGCTAAAGATGGACCTTAGGGCCCGGTTCTGAATAACCTAGAGCTTATTGATGTGGGTTTTGGCGCAATACCCCCAAGCTTAATGCATATATCATGATTGGGCAGAGGATGGTCCTGTAAATTATTATTTGTTCTGAAAGGACAAACGTCTATCTGGATAAAGGGGAGCCAAGGGCCTGACGGGCGGCCCGATTAAGGTGCCGCTTCCAGGCGAGTTTGTCATCTAAGGTCACTCCCAGGTATCGTGCCGCTTCTCTCTGGGGTATCCTCCGGTTAAAGATTCTGAGTTTCACCAGGTCGGGTTACTGACAAAATTCAATGTTTCTGGTGAATAGGACCACAATGCTTTTCTCCGCATTGATACCTATTCGTCACGTGGTCCTTCAACAAGTCCAGCTCCTCTTAGATTCGCTGGCTCGCCATCGCTGGTTTTCTCGAGCTTGACAACACCACTGTACCGTATGCATACTGGATCATAGTCGTGGGATGTCTCGGACGCAAAGGTTAAACAATGTCGGGGACAGCACCGAGCCTTGTGAGATGTCGGTTCGGAAAGGCCGCTCTGATAATTTCTCACCGCCGTGTTTGATCCGAAATATTCGGCCGGAGAGGAGGGACCGGGTCAGTCGGATCATCAGCAGCGGGATGCACGCTGAAGATATCTTGGAAATTACGCGAAACCTTGTCAAATACCTTGATCATATTTAGAAAGACTTGAGAAATCCTTCCGAGATCTTTTTCACCACCCGGAGGAGAGAGAATCCAAACTGACTTCCGAAATCAGCTGGAGATCTTCGACTGCTGTCGATAATCGGAGGTGTATAATTCGCTCTATCAGCTTCCTCGGAGTTGGCAGGAGGCTGATCTGTCGATAATCCTGGTGAAATGTGCCGATCTTCTCAGGCTTGGGAAGCATCCAAGAGCTCGTAAAGTGGCGAAATCGGAGGACACAGTTGGCAATGTGGAAAATGCTGACGACTACCTTCTTCGGGAAAACCCCGTTTGCAGCTTCAGAGCACCGATCAGCTGGAAGACTGATTTCAGGCGTTCTATGGCGTGGTCGATGGTGTCCATGTGGGCAAGGTCGGTGCCGACCTCGTTGTAATCGAGGGTACATTGACGTTCAGTCAGTGAACGCCTACACTTTGTCGGCGTAAAGGAAGAAGTCTGACACTCGAAGTTTTTATTATACAAAATTAAACGTAGTCTGCAACCATGCCAAATAGCACACTTCCTATATTTTACAATTTGGTGAAGGACCTTGCTATCCAACTAATTACATATCTAGGATTGACCACAATTACTAAATTTGTAGTCTCAGCTTTTGTCAGAAAAATAACCACCAAAAGTCATATGGTCTAGAATCTATAGGGTTCAAATATGTCAATTTTTTTCCGGAAGGATATTAGAAAAGTGTTCTTGGGATGTGCTTGTGCAGGCCTAAAAAATGCAAATAGCGTTGGATGGACTTTTGCTTCTTTCGACAACTGTCGGTTCGACCACTGTTTGGAGTTTTTAACAGCTTTTTACCATTACTTGATTCATTAGAAGGGTTCCGAAAGGACAGGTTTTGGCAGTGCTAATTATTTATTGCATCTTAAATTTAGTAGTAACCCAATTCACTGTTGGGTATGATACAGTCAAACACATACATGTGTTTCGTTGCAAGTCAGCACTATTAGTGTGGTATATGATAACTGACTATAGATATTTAAGAGTTTTCCCTTTTTTCAGAATTTGGTTTGTTGTTTTTAATGAACAATTGATACTATTTTTTCTGATACCTTATTGTATTGGAGAGTCAGCTTAATGGTATAGGATAATCATTTGGTATGATGGTGGCACATCACTTCAGAAAACGATATACCTGAAAGGTATAGTATGGCAGTAAAGAAAGTTTAGGTAAGTATTAATTGTAGGTTTAAATGAATATTTGAGTAAGTGCATCTGTTTTATTTTGACACCCTAGTGCATATAAACAAAACCAAGAAAACGTTTTTCTGTGAGTAATAAGAGAAACTTTTACGATTGTAAAAAATGTTTGGGTAACCTTCGATATCCATTTACTCATGTATATATTTCACTTTGATTCGATTTAATTAAACAGATCGTGTGGTACCAATACAACGTACTCATCTAGAATTAATTACTGGTTACTCATGTTTGATTATTTTTTCGTCAAAATTGATAAAGTAGATTTTGTTGCTGATCTTAATGATGCGTTAAGTGCTACTATAAGGCTCAACTTAAATTATATTAATTAAAATTGCTAGTGTTATTCTCAATTTGGTTAATACATAAAGATGAGGCGTTTCCTCCAACAGGGTAGGTATACATCCTTAAAGTGGAGGAAGTTGTTATAGTTGCAACACTGCGTAGAGTAATGGGTGATGCATCACTTCGCGATAGCTACAGGAAGCCAACTCGCGAGCTAGCGAACGCACTTATTGTTAGCACTTTCGTCGGGATTATTGTTCGCGTAATTGCGACCTAAGCTCATCCAGCCCTTCCCAACCGGCGGCGCGCTGGCGCGAATTTTGCCATTGCGACAAATTCGCAATTATTGATTAGAGAATGCAGCCGCCGGAGAAAAATGGCCGGACAATGAGCGTTGCGCAAGCAGGCGAGCGCGAGCGAGATAAGCGGCGAGCTGTCCCTTAAGAATATTATCGCAACTCCTTTGTCGATATCGTGCAACAATTTCTCAATATGGCGTGTCGCAATGACCCCACAAATAATCTGGGAACTGCAATCTGCGGCAATTTTCATATTCTCGGAATGTTTCTCATGCGAAATTGACATTTATTTATTCCCGGCTTCCGTCGGGATTAAAAACGCGCGATATTTATGTGGAGCAGGCCGCGGACGCGACGGAACGAGCCGCGGGTCGCCGTCGTCTTTTTTCCTCGAAACCCGTTCCGAAATTGCGGGATCGCAGGAAACGCCCGGTTCGCGTAAATTGCGGTAATGAAGTGCAGGTCCGCAGGTACAGAGGATGCGCAGAACAATGGCAATTTTTCTAGATGGACCCAAGGTGTACAGGGGAAAGTTGCTGATTCATTTGAAGCTCAATCTCGATGTTTTGGATAGATTTCTTGTTTTTTAAGTAGACTTCGTGGGTTTCAGGTGTAAGTCACCTTATCAATTTTCTGTTTCTCCTTACACGCGGACAATTTCCTAGGAAACCCGTATCACCATGTTCGATGGAAAATCTGGAACAAAAACGGTTAGTGCTATAATTTGACCAAATGCATAATTGCCTGGTAATCACAGGTAATAAGCCGTCTGTTAATGGTGCGTTTGGAAAAGGGTGGGGCATAGCGCAGCGTGGGAATTCGCATAGCGCGCTATAGTAAAGAGGAGAGGGAGGAGAGAGCTTATAGCAGCAGTAATTGATCATTGGCGGCTTATTACCTGTGATTACCAGGTAATTATGCATTTGGCCAAATTATAACACTAGCTTTTTTGTTCCGAATTTTCCATCCAACATGATGGTATGGGTTTCCTAGACAATTGCCAAACACCGTGTGTACTAATTGCTCCGTTGTATGAATCCAAATTTTATTGACAATGCAGAATCTCTTTCCTTTCAGAGATGTTGCGGATTTTTGGCTCTACTCACTTGATCAACACAAATGCGACCATCACACATTACATGTGCTCACTCACCGGCGTTTAACTTCCAATCGACGTAGCGAGTTAAATCGTCCTAATTCATGCATACTCGTTATGGCCCACTACATATTAACATTGACTTGGTACTTCGTATATACAATTTTAATTAACCTACAATAGGGTTATTCATATAATGTTAATGTTTAATTTGTAGTTTGATTTATAATATGAGATCGTTTAATATATTTATTTTTTATACTGAAGATACAAAAATATTTAATCTTAAGGGCTGGTAAAAATCTTTTTCTCAGACCAGGCTTTGGATCTCGACGCTCTTGGGTATAGGCAAACTCTAGCTGATGCTGTTATAAAATATATTTCTTCGCATCACTTAGACCTCAAGTTTGTGACAGTGATCTTTGTAATTAGTTTCTTATACTCTTGCTAATTACAGAATAGAAACTCAATTGCGCACAGTGTTGTATTATTGAGATCTTCTCTTTAAATTTGGGGGCGAAAAGAATTTCCTGAACTAAGTTGATAAGAAAGTGAATAACGCTTCCAGGTCTTTCCAAAACAAATGGTTGGGATAGATGACATAAGTTTTTTTTTCAAAGAGACTTTGAAGATCGATTTTTAAGACAATCTCCTAGAGATGATCATCCGTGCAATCAACGTATTTGAGACACCATAGCACTATTGGACCTATTGGACAATTTTCTTCTTATGAAGTTAATTTATAGTTATGTGCATTAATTATTGATATTTCTTGGGTTAGGGTTGGGTTAAGGTTCCTCTTCACTAAAAGTTACTAGTACCCGTCACATCACTGCATATTACAGCCCTTCGCTTTTACATGGCTGTAAAGAAATTGTACAAGAGTAATTTAAGAGCCAGGGGTGTCCTTTGAACTAGAGCACATTCACTGGGATTTTCTTCTTTGTGTCAGGTCGCGTCTATCTCCGTTTTTCAGGAAAAGAGAACTTTTCTTAATAACAGCTATGTTTTTGCTTTAAGTTCCAAAGACGCTTAAGAGTCTTTCGAGTGCTATCATTTGAACAATGCAATGGGAACATGATTTTGTTGATTGACCTTTTTTGAAAATCCTACTCATTCTTGGTGGAAATAACTATGCCTTTTGACACACAGTTTAGGATTTCTTGCATAAATTACAAACACAAAACAGTCAAGTTCGGTTCTATTAAGGGGAAAATTGCAAATGCGACAAAACAAGTCTGCACTCGTCCACTACACTTAAGTAACTTCTACGTCACATTACTGAGACCGGATCTACCAGTATTTTTATTGTAAAAGTAAAATTCTGTCAACTTCCCGCTGATAATGAGAAAAAGCATCAAAGATAATGTGATTAAGTGCTCAAAAGGTGATTAACGCATACAGTTTCGACTAATTTGCAGGTTTTTATATATAGCGGAGAGCAGTTTGAGGGTTTTAACTAAATTAAGACTTTTTTAGTTATACAGTCCGGATATTGTTCAAATATTTTAACAGTCTTTGGAAATTAGTATTCCAATATTTTTTAAATATTGTAAGACCTTGTAACTCAACTGTTCCAATTATTTCTAGGTAATCAGATTTGTAATCGTCAGTTCCAAAATTAAAATTAATATTCTATTCCTGTTTCTCTAATGCCATAGACTAGCTTCAAGGACATGCTGATGGCAGTGGGTGTTCTCTAGCGAAAGCTAACGATCAAAAGTATAAAGACCTGGTGAATTGTGAACTTCTTGCAGTGAGTAAACTTGAAGATTGTTCTTAGAAAAGTTGAAGTTGAAGAATTGTCCTTAGCTAGAGAAATATGAGAGGACATTTAGTACACTCGTACCATAAGTGGCGCAAGAAAAATACTTGGGTGGAATCATACTAAAAATTTTATGTACTGTCTCTCACCACTTGTAAATTAAGCCCGATACAACCCCAAGGTGCTGCGCTTTGAGGTGACTACTTTGTCGCCTAGGCGCTGCCGCTGTAAGCATATTTAAAAAAATTAATTTTTTTATGTAGTGGTCAGCATATTAAGGTCTGTTTTTAGACACTCACAGGAAATTTTGACGGTTGATTAATTACTAGAATTTAATAATGTGAACAGATAATATGTTTATTTGAATTTACTAGTCAACAATACGAATTAAATAATGAAAAGCACGTTTTCTATACCTTGACGATAAATTGTGTGCTTATTAGTATTGGTATCGAGAGAATAAGGTGACACATCAACAATTTTTCAATTATTTTTGGTCACTGAACACATTAGCAATATTATCCGTGTTTTGTGTTTGATTAATTTTACTGTTGTAGTGCATGGACACATTGCCACAAACGAAATGTGGGTTTTCAGTACTCCAGTACCTACAGTTTTGACAATGAACGTATCAATTCGGAAAGCTTGCGCGAATTTGACTCTTTTTTCATAACATGATAGGCTATTAAGTTTAGTTAATCATAACATTAATGTTTATAAACATTAGGGGTAGCACGCCGTTGTCAACATTTTTATTTGGCATTTTATTCGACTTTTTGTTCTCAGCTCCTCTATTTACATTTCCAATGCGTCTGATCGAACAAATCCCTGCAATCTTTACAGCTAATTGAATCTGCCGCAGGTATCGCAGCAAAGCGACATTCTAAGCAAGTGCAGCTCTGAGCGTCTATCCCACTCTAACGATTCCTTCAAACGCAGCAATAAACGCATGGAAGGCGAGCATGAAAATTTTATTTGTAGTTAGCTGGCATCTGCAAGGCCTATTTCCTTCACTTCTCGTTTAAAAGCTCCCGCATTCGCACGCCTGCAGGACGGCGCGACAGGAAAGCGTTTAGCATTTCTAATTTTCATATCGCGTGGGCGCCGCGATCAAATAAAGTAATGCGTTCGCGGTTTATTGCAGCCAGCGTGCATTTGCTCATTCCGCGCAGCAGACCGAAGATATAAACCCTGACAGCCTTAAAGTGCACGGTTTTACTGTCATTTTAATATGTGCTAATGTGTCATTTACAGCTATCGCTCGGGATACTTTGTGCGCCTTTTTGTGGAGGCTGACGCCGAGATTAAGATATTAGACAGTTATGCATTAACGCGCTGCACCTGACCTTAATCGCTGTATAGAAAACGCTCGCCGGTCGAAAACGCGATTAACGCGACGTGTCGCGCTCGCGGTTATCGCCCCTTATTCAAATGCTTTTCGTAAAAAGCGAAACGCCCTGGGAATCGGCCGACACCTCGGCCCGCCAACTTTTTACGGCGCAGCATATCTAATGGTTTTTATATCGCGCGAGATGACACTCGAGCTTTTAATGATTGCATCCAGAGGAATGTAACCTTATATTCCTCTGCTTAAATTAAATTAGTAAGGAGATACACGGGGTTCAGATAGCAATAGTGTGGCAACAAAAAAGCTGTTTACAACCTTATTCATTTAAACCAAAGCTCTTTGAACTCACCGTATAAGTTTCAGTGAGCAATTGTCTGTTAATAGCCGAGCTTTGAGGTTTTTTTAATTCCCAATTATAGGGCATTTAAATTGAATCCCACATTACACTTTTTTTTAATATTCTTTGCTCTCTTTATACGTAATTAATTACATTTTTCTTGATTTTTAATATTTGCCAATTAGTTGCAGAGCAACGATTGCTTTACAGTTAAAAGTATTTTCTGTTGCTTACAGCTAAACAAACTTGAAATTAAAAATTAAATAAACGTCCATATAATATAATAAACAAGCTGTCTATTTGGTTTAATTTTACTGCTATTAATACATATACAATGCGTTACACTCCATATATCTAAAAAGAACAACGCATCTTTGACAAGGTTCATAAGGCTTCTGGAACTGTCAGCAAAAGTTCTTTCGAACGCACGTTCTTGGATTATCGCCACGTCTGTAAAACGCGCGTCTTTCATGGTTTCTCTTCAAACCAGAACGCAGAAAAACGTCCGGTGACTCCAAATCAGGAAAGTACATTGAATGATGGAGAACAGTTACGCTACACTGAGTGACAAACATCCAATATCCAATCCTGTGCAACTCTGACTGAATACGACAGGTTCATCGTAACCTCAGTTTCAAAACTTGCTTGTAAAATGCGCCTACGCTTTGACCTGAAAAAACCTGAAAAAACAAACTTATACACCTTTTCATTGATTGCGCTTGGATTCCGGATCGAACTTATAGTACCAGGTTTCATCCCCTTTATCGGAGGATCCTGGTCACATTTGTGTTTATTTGTCAATTTATGTGGAACAAACCAGGATCAAATAAATGTGAAGGCTTTCACGGCGGTGTTTTGATGCATCGTGTTGCTCGTTACCAAGCTGTGCTCCGTGGTCGTAGTTTGCAAACTTTTGACATTTCACCCATTACTGCGGCGGAGATCTTTAGAAGAAAATCTTCCAATATTTGAGAAGAGTTAAGAGTTTTTAAACTTCGACTACGAACAATACGCTGCATCCAACCAGAATTCCAAATCTTCACGGATGGTGCCTTTGCCAACGCTCAATTTTTCCGTCATCAATCATAGACTTAGTGTGAATTTGGTATCACCATTGCTCGGATTTGGTCGAACGTGTTTTGGGTTCTGATTATTTATAGCCGATCTGAACGCGGCTCATCCTCGGTCGTTTCCTTCCCATTGTGAAAGCGTTTGAACCAGTCCTAAATAGATATTTTGCTTATGGCTTCCATTCCTTACACTTCTATTAACATTTCTGCTTCAACTCGATGTTCACTCATTGCTCGTTACACCGTACCTATATTTCTTAAACTTGAGCATGTTCGACTGCCCGCGGTGAATTTACACTGACGCCGCGTGTGTTTCACGCTAGGTGGCTTATGTTACCATTGAGATATCTTATCGCTGGTGCCAAGAAAAATAATTCTCGAGTTATTTAGAGTCTAATGAGTTGAATAATTTAGAAATTTTTTTACTTGTATCTATTGCTTGTTATAAAATGCTAACTCATCCTCTGTTGCATTTTTGTACTCATGTCTTTCCGTGCTTCATGTCCTCTATCGATTTCGTTGTTTAGCCTGTTTTCCATAAGGCAGACATTTTGCCTTTTATGTTCCCAAATTTTTTTAGTGAGCCTAGGAATTTAGTTTTATTTAATTTTTTGAATTCATGCTAAATGTTAATTGATCATTACGAAACACACGAATTAATTAAGAAAACCCAAAGGTATACTTGTTAGCGTAAACTCTTACACTCGCGCAGATGCGAAGAGTAGTTAATTCTTTAATAAGATGTTATTTTGTAATCACACATTTTAGAATTAAAAAATACAACCAAAAAGGAATTAGCCTTTACAAATGTTTAAAACATTTTATTATAGGGACTAACGAAAACGCTTCTTACGATTTGTTCATTATGCATATAAAACTTCCTCCCGCACTTCATTCGTACAAGAAGAGGTTAGGGAGTGGAACTCGGGTATCTAAAAATATAATCCCGGCGATAATTTTCATTCTCTAATTAAGGACGAAATATTAAGACTTTGTAATAACTCGAGAACAGTAATTCCTGGGGACAAAAGCTTTCAAACAACACAACTGTTGGATTGAAAATTGATTTTCTCGTTAAAAAGACAATTCCCGAAATACCAAGATATTCGTTAATATTTCGGTCTCGGTTCTTATACCGTTGGAAATTAATTTAAACTTTACAACCTTTAGAGCAAGAGCAGGTGGTTATAAAACAAATAGACCGATCACGGCGGTTAGTTTGGCGAAAAACAGACGAAAAGCTGTTTTTAACCTCTTCAAACCCTTAGAGAAAAAACTAGTGTATTATTTTTTAACAGTTGCTTCAAATATGGATATTTTAAAATATACACAGTCTCATTTAACTCTCGTATAGAAAGAATAAAATTATATCAAACAACATTTTATTGCAATTATTAGAGCTTCTAAAATGGAAATAGAAAACGATGCAAAAAGGAGGGAATATGTTGAGGACTTATATAGCAAGAGGTTTACACATTCGCATTATTACCGTTTATCAAATGTGTACCCAACTATTTTTAGTGATTGAGTAGACCATCCGCCATATTCTAGGATCAAAATCGCGTCCGCTCCTACCGTAGCTAAGCGTCTTATCAGCTTAGTCAGAGGCTGGTGCAAGAGGTGGCATGCAGTTTAGAAAAGAATTTTCTGTTAAAGACTCGTATTGAAGAAATTTCTTTCGAAAGTAGCATATTGTTAATCAGAACCCTTTAGCAAAATTAGTTCTCAATAACCTGTTGGTGTTGTTAAGTTCTTGGGTGAAACTATAACAGACTAAATAATTTTTTGAAAGAATATACCTCCATTATATTTTGACTTGTGTATTATATTCGAAACAATTTATTTATTTAATGGTTTAAGTCAATATTACATTACAGACGAAAATAAATCTCGAAAATTCTAACCTATCGATTTTTAAACCTCTTTTGTGATACAAATTTTGATTTTGTAAGTTTCCGTTTGATGGCTTTTTTCTGATCTCATATAATGTTATAAAATGATCGATGTGCCTTTTTGTATTGGCCGCTTTAATTTTAAATGACCGAAGTTGATTAGGAATATGCAGGGTAGCGGGCCCCAAAAATATTTGTGATAAATCAGACCTTTTTTATTGTCTTTTAAGATAAATATTTTTTAGTTTTGTAAAACACTGTTTTTTTATTATTTGTCTACAATAATATAAGCTTTTAATTATCTTATAAAAATTTAGTAGCGACAAAAATGGTGTCGTAGATAGGGTAATATTATAGATAATAGTGAAATACCAATTTGGTCCGATCTTACCCGATCAGTAGTTCTGAATTGCGAAAGTTATTTATTTTCAACATTCTAAAGACTATAAGATTTTCAAAAACAATAAAGTAAGAATGTGGATTTGTAAATATATTACAGTACTTTTTATAAGTTTTAAGAAGAATTTAGTCTTAAACTTGAAGCTCTCTAGAAATTTCACAAGTGCCCAGTTTATTTGATTCAAAAAATAATTTGTGTGATTCTACATTCGTGGATTTTGACCTCAATTTAAAATCGGCAATCTTGAAAACCTCCCTAGACGAAACTTGAAAATCTCAACAGATCGCCAGCTGTTTTGTAGTGCTTATTTTATTGGACATTTGGACCTACCGTGCTGCGTCTCCTTACCCTCGGCCTCGATAACTTATTCCCATAGTTCAAATTCAACTCAAAACGATGTTTAAAAATTTTGCTAGAAAATCTCGAATTAATGGACAATTTCTGTATTTGGGGATAAGATAAGCTTGTTGCATTATCGATCCCTAGCTTCTGTGCCAATTTAATTTTTCTACAGGTTATTTAGATACAGATAAAAAGAGAAAGTTTTTTTGCATAGAAAAGTAGTTTGACAACTTCCTTCACAATTATATAAAGAAAATTGGCAGCAGTAAACATTTTGCAAGCTTCATAACTCGCAGTAGTGCCACCAGGTTGGATCACCCGTTGAGCGAATTCCCCAGCAAGAATTTTTTAACGGGCTTTAGGAAACGACATCTAGAGACTGCATTTTATGACTTGCGGGTGGTGGAAAAGAGACTCGTCTAATGCAATTGGCTGTAGGGTAGTTAATACGTAGGATGAAGACATTTTAGAGCCGTTGCAAAATTGTTTATAAGTCACATAAACTACGTATAATAATTTTGAAGAAGAAGATTTTGTTCTCTTCCTCAAAATACCTCTTTGGTGTGGAGGAAGTAGGGAAACACGCATTCAACTGAGTTTTTGTGTTATTGAATAGTCAGGCATCGGATACCTAGTCCCTGTAATTATTCTTTCGACTTGCGTAGGAAACCCTTGTTGATAGTAGCAATTCTTGTAAAGTTGTACAATCTCCATACATAAAAAGGCATGGATATATTAAGTAAGATTTTATCACAATTTAGAGCTTTATATCTCGCATTTTAGATGTCACTATGCTATTGTTAACACCGGTCGTATAGGGTGAGCCAAAATGACTTTCAGGATATTTTTCCCGAATATAACACAAAATATGAGAACAACACGCCTGATGTTCTCTTTTAGCCCTGAAATTGTAACAGGTTTGTTGACAGAAACTCTCTATTTCAAATAGCCGCAGAAAAGTCTAATGTGATTAGATCGTAAGACCGTGGTGACCAATTGATATCACCGGCTTACGTGGTGACACTTTAATAACATTTGGTTTGAAGTAAAGTGAGTGTTTCACGTGATGTGTGGCGTGTGGCTTCATCTTGTTGAAACCACATGTCACCTAAGTTCAAATCATTGGTGTCATTGAAAAAGATGTTGTTTAGCATCTCCCGATGACGTATAACATTGCCAGTAACAGTGTTTGGGCTAATGGTTCACCAAAAAGTGCATTTTTGTGGATGTTTTGCATTTTCTTGAATAACACGTGAATTTTCACTCGCCCAGATATGACAATTTTGACAGAATTATTAAAGGAAAACTAAGCTTTATCGCTCGGTAGCGTGTTTTCATAATGAACTTTAAAAATATTTATATGTTGCTGCACAATATATAATGTAATAACGACTTTGCTATGCGTTTAAATACGAAATGTACAAATGCAAACTTCTAAAGTTCGCAGAATGTAAACGATGCGCAATTCAAATTCTGTAGTTCAACTTGGATCACCCTTTATTTCTCTTTGGTTTTCTACAATGCTTCACATGTGGAGTAATTTTGTTTCTATTTTTTATGACTACAACTGTAAAAATTGCTATTTTAATACCTTAGTTACGTATTACAGTACTTTATTATCATTCATAGCGATGAGTGGCTATTTTTCTCATTTGTACTCTTTTTGAAATGTGTATTTAACTACTTTTGTTACAGTCGTTGTACAACGTTTGCATAAATTTATTTTTGATTAATTTTTGTGTTTAAATCTATGAATGAAAATATAAATCAGTTGTCTGATTTATTTATTTTTTAATGGGTGTATAAATAAGTTTTCAGCTTTTTTCTGCACAATTAAAGTTTTATTTAAAAACAAACAAAAAAAGCTTAAGTATCAAAGTATTCTCCGTTGGCATCGATGACCTTTTGCCATCTTTCGGGTAGCTTGCGAATTCCCTGGTGATAGAAGCTCACCGGCTTCGAGACGATAAAGTTATCGATGCATTTTCGGACTTCTGTTTTGAAGTGCGTGTCAACCAAGGGATGCTGTAACGACCGGAATAAACGATAATCGGAAGGGGCCATGTCTGGGCTATACACCGCATGTGGGAGAAGATCCCAGCTTAACGCGAAGATGTGTTCTTGCGTCGCCTTCGCAACATGTAGTCGGGCATTATCATGGAGCAGGATGACTTTGCGACTTCCTTGTCCAGTAAATGGCCTCTTTTCTTCGATTGCGTCGCTCAAATTGATGAGTTGCTGTTGGCAGCGATTTGCCGTAACTGTTTCACCTGGTTTCAAGAGTTCATAGTACAGCACACCTTTCCAATCCTACCAGATACAGAGCAAATTCTTTTTGGCGTGGATATTGAGCTTTGGAGTCGATGTCGAAGGGATTGTCGTACAAGATCCATTTTTCATTGCCCGTAATAATTTTATGCAGAAAATCCTTTTTTCGGTTCCTTGAAAGCAAATGGAGTGCGGTGTCACGCCGTCGATTTTTGTTGTCTTCGGACAGTTTATGCGGAACCCATCTGCCTTCCTTTTGTATCTTACCTATTGCATGCAAACGTATGGAAATGGCTGGCTGAGTGACGCCAAGCTGTTCTGCAAACTCTTTTTCAGTTTGCGCATTGTTTTGATCCAGCAATGCCTGCAGCTCATCCGTGTCAAATGTTTGAGGGCGTCCAGTGCGTGATTGATCTTCAAGACTAAACTCTCCTCCTCGAAATCTTGGTACCACTTTTTGCACGTTGCATGACTTACAGCATTCTCACCATATGCAGCACAAATCATTTCGGTGGCTTCAGCAGCGTTTTTCTTAAGATGAAACGCGAAGTGGTTAGAAAATCGAATATGCTCTTTTGTGATTGCCATCGTGAACACAGCTGATTATTGAGGTTATGTGCATCAAACGCCAAATCGCACGATGTTTCCAAAGACCAAATGTCATTGCTTTAAAACCGCAAGAGGGCGGACTAATACGTTACATGTAAACGGTGATTTGCGACCTGTGAAATCTAAAGCTGAGAACTTATTTATACACCTATACATGTGAATCACCTAACATTTCCATTATTTAACCTAGTAGACAGCATAAATCTTATTATTGTTGTAAAACACTGTTAATGTTTCCTTTTATAAATTGTGGTTGTAATTGTAATTCTTGTTTATGATAAAAGACGCGTATTTTTTAACTGGTAACGTCGATTTTTTCCTTTCTACTTTGTTTGCCGAGCTTCCGGCAAGGTGATTTGCGGCAGCGCCGCCGTCGCTGTTTATTTGGCTAACCTTGGCCTAACCCGCTGGAAGCGAAATTAACCGAGCATGCCGGCAGGCTTTTTAATTTTAATATTTTTTACCGTAAAGCCCGCCATCCGCGTAATCTGGAGAAACAATACCGCACATTATCGCGCGGCGTAACTGTACAGCGCGCTTTCTTCTGAAATTAATTAGTGCAGTTCAGCGTACAAGCCTCTGATACACCTATAAATTAAGCGCGCTGCTCTTCCGGTTCTTGCATTCTTCCGCGGTGCGCATCTGAGCCCCGCGGACGCCCCAGATCCCGGGGACATCTGTTTGCGCGCAATAATAGGCGCGGATTAGCCGATAAGATTTGCGGCCCGCGATTGTGCCGAAACGCGCGTTTTCACTCGCCGGGAACGCGAACGCGATTTGCATAAGCTCATGATATTCGCGGGCACTTCCTGCAGTGTTTTACTCTTGTTAAATTAATTCCTTAATTTGGTGTGCGCTTGCGGCCGGGTGGGGTGCTGGAATTGTATTCACCTTCCAAGGCTAAGCGAGCGTTGCTACAATGCATTCCGAGATCAATTCCCACTGGAGGAGCGGGCTTTTAAAGATTTTCATATACATGCAGGATGTTTTGCTGGGTGCCTTCTTAATTATGTGATGTTTATTCAAGGCTTCTGGCGGCTAAAGTGCACTATAAATTTTGTTGTTGCTTTTTGATGTGCTAATTTATTTCTCGTTGGTTTCATCGAGCTTTGACGGTCAGAAATGCCGGACTAATTTACAAGCAACTAAGTTAATGCAACCGTTTTGTATGGTGATCCACATTGGACTGAATAAAAGAGAAAATATTTGATTTTGATTGCCGTCAGTGTATCAAATATAAACTTAGTACTTACATATCAAATACAAGGTGACGCAAAAGTCATCACTGGATTTCCTAAGAGTAGCTTTGTTTTTAAATAAAAATAATAGATTCTGTTTGTTAATTATATTTATTTAAACGTTTAAATTTTTTCCCATGAAGTTGCGAAGATAATATCGCTGTGGTCGCCGCCAGAGTCGATACACATTCGGGCTCGTTTCGCAGCGCTCGTGCAGTGTGTGGGGTTGCTCCGTCTTGATGGAACCACATGTTCTCCAAACCCAATTCATCAATCTCCGACAGCACAAAGTCGTTGATCATAATTTTGTAGTGCTCACCAGTCACAGTAACAGTGATCTCGATGCTATCCTCGAAAAAATATGGGCTAATCACTTTTCCTCCGTGAACGCCGCACTAAACAGTAACTTTGCTTATTCGCGTATCCGCATAGGTGGCAGGCTATAGCTAATGCGCTGTTGCACTTTATACAGGAACATCTTAAAATCCTCAACTACAATTTGCTATTAATGCCCAATTGCGTGACTCGTCGTCTGGTTGATTTTGGAGGATCCTCTTGGATATCTGCAGCCACAGCAGCGCTATTCTCGGACGAACGGCCGCTCTGGGGCCAGCCATGTCTACTGCAGTCTCGTGTTGAGTCAGTCTCTTCGAAGCGAGCGGCCAAACGCCGCAATGTTTGTCCAGTTGTCCACACTACCAGGAAATCGACGATGAAATTCACGTTGAGCCAAAACCAACAGAACAATTTCGCCGTTGATGCAGGAAAGGTCCTCCTCTGAACTGCAGTCAGAGTACGAAAATCACCGTTGATCTGTTCGAACCACAGAAAACAGTCGAAAACCATGATACCTCCGTCACCAAACTTGACTATTGACAGGATACACTCGGATAAGAAGCGTCCTCCTAATATTCATCATCTTCAGAGTTCTACGGCTACGATCATTAAGTTTATGCAACCTAATACTTTTCACATCTCAGATATTTTCACTTTCTAATGATATGTATAGTTCATTTAGGCACCTGTAGTGAGGCCGATTTTTCACGAAGCAATATGTTGCAACTATGCCACCTATTAAATTACAGTTAGACTTACAGTTACACTCAGTTACAATGAAAATCACTCATTGAGTTCTATTGACTTTTTTGGGAGGGGGGAGTCAGTCCACTTGTTCTCTGTTCACTTTTGGATCTATAGGTTGGTTTGTGTTTTTGCTTTTCCCACGATCTTTCTCTACTCTTTCCTATCTTACATTTTTTTATCCAGCTATTCCCCATCACCTGATCCACCCATCGTAATTTAGGTCTGCATCTTGTAATTCTTCTCTTAAAATGAATCCATCTTTCGAACCAAGGTACTCTCTGAGCTTTTATTGTTCTAACTATATCGTTACGTTTTAGTATTTTTTTTAATTTCCTAGTTCATTATTCTCCTATACTCCTTCTCGCTTATCTTTATTAGTCGAAATATTCTTCTTACTACCTTTCTGTTAAATATTTTTAGTTTTTCTTGGTCTCATTTAGCCAAGCATATATGCTATTGCTTGCACTTTTATCTCGTTCTATGACTTTCAGTACGCGTAACAGACAGATCCTCTTCTCCAGGGGGATATCTGGTTACTTTGGTCATATAGTGTATTAATGTGAAAGATGATCTATGTTCATTACATTAAAGGGGTTTTGTGGTTTGATGAGCAAATAAGTCGCACGACTAAAATTGATTCTGGCAAATAAAATGGGAGGAATGCTAAAAAATTGCTTTATTCCAAAGCCATGAAAGCTTTTTATATATTATATATTTGTTCTGTAGTGCTATGGTAGCTTTTTGGACAAATCACCAGCAGCAGCATTCATAACAAATGCATGAAGTATCCGAGTTAGAATACCTGTTTAACAAATCAAAAAATGTTTCCTTCGAACTTCTGTATAAAACATTGCTGTGCACTGGACATCACAAAAATAAAGCCATCAATAACATTGATTAGATTACTCTTGGGAGACGCATACTTCTCAATAAAGTAGAGCAGTGGTTTCCAAACTTTTTTGCCATTGCCCCACTTAAGTATCTCTAAATCTCTGTTCCCCTCCTTGTCATATATAGCTCTTATTTATTCAAAAAGCAAACCTCAATTCGCATAGAGGATCTTAAATGAATTGATTCTCAAATTGTCCCCCTTAAAAATTCAATTGTTTCACGTTGGAAACCACGAAAGAAGAGTCTTCCAACTCCATTTTAACTGTTCTGGTTTTATTAACGACAGTTTAGCAATTGTTGATGTAGTTTAAAAAAAAACTACGGACAAAAATGCGTGCAGTAGATGAAAACCTATAGTCTGCTGTTATCTGGTAAAGTTGGTCGATAATGATTCTTAACTTTTAACGAGATTAGACCGCTTTCAAGATCTCTTTTTACTATTCTTTGTCGTTTCCTAATAACATATATGATATTTTCATATCTGATCTTGAAACATCCTGAATCGTTTTAGGGTTATATAATTTTCTGTCGAAAATTGCGACTCTGGACTAATGCTGTGGGCTATTTATTGAATGTTTAATTTATGAAGCCTCATGATTGATCAGACTTCAGTCTGGATTGATACTGCAATAATAAGGCCAAAATCTCATAAGTAGTACTTTGAACGAGTCTTGCTTCTTTATGTTTGATCTTCTCTAGATGTTTTTAGTTTCTTCTTGTGATGTCGATATTGAATTTTCTTCAATTTTGATACAGCATCGTTGCCTTCCTTCAAAATTTGTGCATACCCTTTTTGTTTTTGCACCCTCCATTTGTCGGGGTAGCTTCTGGCGCTGTCAACGCCCGGCACCGGCGAGCGGCGCTAGCCAGCGGCGGCGGCTCCAGCAATTAACGGCCGCTCCGGGTGCCATCTGCCGCCTATTCAGCAAAGAAGCGGTACTGTTCCTCGCATGAACAGCCTTGCCGTTAATTGCGCCGCGGAAAAAGTCCAGGCGCTACTGTCTGTATTATCTCGCCGACGAGCGCGCAATTTGGGCTCTGATTGTCGACTGGCAATGTAATTGGATAATCACGCGAGGAGCGCCGGCAATTGCGGCAAGAAAGTAGGTGATAAGTTAATCGTTCCAGTCTGAAATCCATCGACGTCGCAGGAGCCGTTCCGAGGCATTCCGCCTCCTGAGAGCAGTCGCAGGATTTGGGTCAGCCTGCTGCGGCGTGCAGCGCCGAAATTGCCGTCCGATCTAACTCCAAGCGGTTAGGATAATTTTATAATTATAACGGGCTTAAGTGTTGTTATTACGGCGCGCTTAATGACGTTAAATTGTATAATTGCCTTTGTTTGGATTGTTTGTTTGTGTACTTGGCTATTTTCAGAAGTAATTTCTGCAAGGGTAATTTTTACAAATACGGGTTTTGTTTAGTCAGAAACATAATTCTGCTACTAAACTTTTTGTGCTACCATATGTAATAAAGGGTGTTCCAAAAGAAACGCAGTATTTCTTTAAAAATTGTATTTATTAGTTGTTAAAGTTATGACCGTCATTAAGTGTGGACAAAATTCTCGATCGCTTTTTAGCATATCTATGGCTTAATTCCGACGATAAATTTTGGGATGTTTCCTTTCAATTCAGAAATCGTCCTTATTTTCGTAGCATCAAGTTTGGTTTCATGTAGTGAGATCGCAAGGTCTTGGTGACCAGCTCACCTTGCTTTTTTGGGGGATAAGTCGCCCATTAAATTTTTGCTCTAACAATTGGATGACAGGTGGGTGGCGCTGTCCTGCTGGAACCACTAGTCATCCAAATCTACTATTATTTCACGACAATGTTACCATTGATCGTCACTACATTTTGGTCTCCATTTTCAAAAAGGAACGGCCCAATCGGCGTAAAATCCACACCAAACTGTTACTCTTGGGGTATGCGTGGGCCGTTATTGAATGACCAGAGGATTTTCTGTGTCCCGATTGGTTAATTTAGTGGACTTTGCGCTTTTGCTCTTGTACTATTGCATTATATTGGAGAATAGTGTGCCAAGGTTATTTTTCAGGACCTAAAGCAAGCAAACGGCATTCAAAGATCGGGCAATACTTAAATTTATTCGCCTTGGAGGTCTGTTAATTAATTCATACGCCGATAAGGGTTACTGCAATCGTAATCTGATGTTAAGAAATTATTTCAGGTGCAAGTGCGTCGTTGCGGAAATGAGCTCGCCTGCGAGCCCGAGCCGCACATCCGATCTTATCCGCCGTCTGTTAGAGACGTTTCGGACTTTACGGCCGGGCCGTGTTTTTCCAACATTGGCTGCATTCGGTGTCGTGCAGTGCACAAAACTACGAACAGGCGAACGGGATAATAAACCGTTGTTCCAGCTTGTCCTGTCACGGCCCGCGGACTCCACTATTCTCCATCGCGTGTTGTCCGTCCGTCTGTCCGCTGCCCGCTCACCTGTTTACTGAACATGCTACTTTATAGCTACCATGCCATGTCGTGATGGTTTATGTCCACGTACATTCCGCATGTGTAAATTGCCGGGCATTTTCCAGAGCAAGCTGCTGCGCTTTTCAAATTACACCTTTCGGCCGGTGGCTGCGCGGCCGGCCATTATGCAAATCTCCGGCTTAATTCGCATGTGCGCGCTTATCTCGGCTTTATCAGGAAGTTTCCCCAATGGTGGAATAAATTGACAATTTCGTGTTGCTCCTGACTTGGCGTCGCACGCCGCTCGCGTGGTTTAATATTCCATCCTCCTGCGATATCCTGGAAGTATTAACGATCGCAGATTAATAATCGCTTTGAAGTTTTCGATTCCCTGACAGCCTTGATCAGTATCAAGAAGTCTGAGATTTTTATGATCGTAGTCTGCTAAGGTTACTTCAGCACACAACTTTTGCTATTTTTATATATTAATAACCGACTTTTACAAAAGCAACGAGCTAAAAATTATATAAATTGCTGAATTAATAAACTATATATTATGGTGATGACTAATTAAAGCAGACATTTAGTTAAAAAGCAACCCAGTTACAAGTATGACTCAGCGCCCAGGACTTTTCTATTCAAATGAGGCGTTTGCATTGGATTTTCATTGCGTTTCCAGCTTTAAAAACGCGCGACGCGCACCACCTGCGACTCAATCAGGAAGAATTCATCAAGTTCAGTGATCGATCGCGCCGCGCTGAACTGCAATTATAATTGCTCTCTACATAATGATAAAATTGCGGCGGCCCTGAAAGAATCTAATGGCGCTCCTATAATGGAACAATAGAAAATAAAATTCGCAGGCGCTCGCCTGCAACCTGCTGCCGATTATTTGTGTTAACATGCACTTTATCCCAGTTTAGAGCTCCTATTGTTATCATCCCGAATTGCGCTCAATTTCGAGATTGTAAAATTGCATTATTCCTCGGCCTTAAGTGTTCTGTTCCCATTTGGGAAAAGTGTCTGATGGCGCTAGAAACAGTAGCTGCTGCTGCAAATTTTCTATTGGACGTATTGCGTCATAATTTTCGATTTTACAGCTGAAAACGTTAATCTTCCCGAAAAGTTGCCTTAAACAATTAAAAATTGCATGAAATCTTTTCATTTGGGTTTCAGTAGTAATGAATGCGGCTGAAACGTTTCTTATTGAGCTTATTAACAATTTTATTCCCAAATGCTAAAGTAATTTTATTGTTATCTGAATTTGGGATGTTCTGTTGAACCAGCGAGCTTTAGTGTACATTAATTATAATTCACTGCAAAAAAATTGATGATCCAGCAGCATTTTATTTTTTATATTTGTATCAATAACATAAAGCAGATTTAAAGCTTGCTACTCGCGATTTTTCTAACCAATTTACCAATGTTTGATCAGGATTTGGCTCACCATCCTAATATTTGCTAGTTTCTCAACGAAACTTCTAACTTGTGGTTAGAAATTTCACGATAATTAATTATAATTTGGGAATTTTAAATTCTGCAATAATTTAATTTTTATGAAATTGTTTTTTTAGTATTTTTTAAGATTAATGAACAGAATGATTTTTTTGAATTAATTGTGTGTATTAGCAAAAACTTGTAGATAAACAACCATTGATGCTGCATAGCGTTTCGTCAACAAGGGTGAGGGGATGGTAATCTTTAGACTTCTGGATCCCACTGCCACTTAAGCTGCGGTCTACGTAATGTTGGTTGCTATGTTACCAGGATCACTACATCACTGAAGTGTCCAAGCAGTCGACTTGTAGCGCCTTGATTTCTAATTACATTTCTTACATATTGAGTGTTGGAGTCTAAATGGTTGGATACACCATAGAGAGCATTAAGGATTGTTCTCAACGTCTCGTATTATGTCAATATTGAAGTAGTAAGATATAAAATCAAATAGGTCGTATGGTGGTTTTATAAAGTAAAGGTTTGATTTCTAATGGCAGCTGTGATGTTCGTCCTAGAAACCAACACATTTTTCTAATTCTAAGATCCATTTCTTTTGCGTTTTTTTTTGGAGATAGCTTTCCACTTTAAGCGTTTGTCTATATGAAAGCACAAGTTTTTAGTTTCGTTCGCATGTGGCACAGGAATGATGTTGATTGTTACATTAATCGTAGTGTTGTGAACGTGCAGAATATGCAGACTTTATTTCCTTTATCTTCCATTTCTTCAACCAATCTTCTGTAGCATTTAGTTCTTCTTTCAGTAGGATCTATATAAAAGGCGAAAATGACAAAAAGCAAGTAGAGGACCCAGGACGCTGCTTTAGGGAACACCAGCTGAGAGAGATGGGGTGTAGTCCAGGAACTTCACTTTCAAGTTTGGTTTGAAAAAACGGGTAATTAAAAACAAATTTTATTGTACGGCACACAATCAAATACTTGCCGAACATTTAGCAGGATAACTGACCAAAATTCTTTGTAGTAGAGCAATTTGTGTATGGAACGCTGTTGTATTGTCGAATGACCTCTCCCGAATTGGAGCTGGTGATTTGGAATCCTTTCGTACAGTAGATTAGATTCATGAAGGCGTTTTAGTAGAAGCTTCTCAAAAAGTTTTGATACAATAGGGAGTAGCCTAATTGGACAGTAAGATTATACTTTGGTTGGAGGTTTTCCATATGAAATTACGAGAAAAACTTTAAGCACGTAAATCCATTACCTTTTAAAAAAATCGTTTTAAGGACATTTGCAACAAATTTTAAATGTGCCTTGTATGCTTCGCATATTGTAAAAGCAAAGTTTTGTTCGCTCAAAAAATAAGGCGATGTATTATTAATGAAATTAATTAACGAAAACGGTACGGTTGCTTTTATTGCTGTTCAAGAGATTAATATTAATTTTTATATGATTTACGCATTTTTTAATGCGGGTATATTAATTTCAACAATTTGGCATAATGACTTGGCGTTTTTTCTTATTATAATCTTAAATAAATGCAAATGCTTTATTTGTATTTGAACTACTTTCAAATACGCTAATAAATTAGTTTGGTGATCTACTTTTATGATTTTATGGCCACAAACCCATATGAGTACTCAATTTCCTGCGAGTTAAAAAAAACGCAATGCTTCTATGTCGCAAACTATCCGAGGTTGGTTTAGAAAATTTTATTTACGCAAAAGTTTCACGTTTATTACTTTATGTGGTTGTTTACAAACAACGAATTTTATGGGTTATTATATGGTGGCGCTGAATTAATTAGTAAAAATTGCTGTAAAACGAAGCGACTAGACGAAAGCTGACCAGCGGACCCAAACACTCCCATCATAATTCCGCGTCCATCCCGAGCACATCAAATCAATTACGCGGGCAGGCGCCATAAAAATCCCGAATTTTATCTCCTACGGAGTCAAGCTGGCCCGTCAGTGGAAGCAGCTTCCAGATTATTCAATATTCTTTATGATCTTGACAAAGTTATTATGACTCTATAAATACAGAAAACGTGGAGCCGGGGAGCTTTATATATGGGAATTTTAATTTTTACGGCCTGTTTTCGTTTTTTTCACGTATCACGTTACAAGTTGTCCGGCGTTGAAGCGCTGGCATATTTATCGCGCCGCCAGGTAGTATTTTCTGCCGGATATGAGAGATGTGTAGAATTTCTGAAATTTTTTACGCCGCCGGCGAGCCCTGACGCCCGGTGTCATATCAATTTATTCGCGGCGACCGCCGCCCATTGTGGGCTCCTAACAAACCGTGACGCGCCCGCCTCACTTATTTGCTTATTAAAGCGATCGCGGCGCCAGCGGAGGCAAAAAGCGCGCTGTGCACAAAAAGGGCAATTTGTCACCCTAGAGCGCATCCAGCGCCGGCCAAATGATGGCTTCATTAATAGGTGGACGAGCGCAAAAACGCTACGAAATCGGCGGCGTAATGAAAACGTTCCGGCGCGTCCGGTCCGGGCGTATAGTTAGCGCTGGCTGAAAAAGCGCGGTAATGAAGCGCGCGTTTTGTACCTCGCACCTAATTAGGGCCGCAGCCTCCGAACAAGGCGAAAAACCATGTGAAAACTTTTTTGATCGAATTAATCCGGGGCCGGCGGCTTTTTGCGCGATCATTACGCGCCGCGCGCCGCGCGCAGCCGGAAAAAGCTCGCGGGGCAAAAACGTGTGATTCCTCTAATTCGTGAACTACCTGCATGTGGCTTTTTAAACATAATTATGCGGTTATTCTCTATTAAATACGCATTAGTGCCCAGCTTACACCCTCTCGACGCCACTGAGCGATGAAGACATTATCACACTTACTTCACAACTAAAAATTATGAACAAATTCTCTACAAAATTTAATTTTTTTATGAAGACATTTAATTTTGTTACCAATTAAATAAAAAATTCAGCCTCTGTCAGTGGTGTCTTAATTGCATTATTACATTAAACAACGGGTATACCAAATTTTTTATAGTTTTTCTGAAATTGTTTAGGAGCAGTTAATGAAGTCTTATTTAAAATAAGATTTTTGCTATTGTCTTATATAGCTCCACTTTTTGAGCTTCAAATATCGGGGCCCATTTGTATACTGCTGATCTATAGACTACCAGAACAATGACTGCTACGTTCGGTAACGGTACGGCCGTACTAACATAGTAGCTATGTCCATCTGGATATATTGCATCTATGGTTTAAAACGTGGCACATCAAGATCAACAAAACAAAAAACAAAGTTACTACAAGTCTGCTTTACAACCAGAAAATATATCTGTCCACCTGTCTTACTAAACAACCAACAGATCTTACAAGCAGACTAACGTAGAAAAAACATATCCGGACAGAAAACGGCTAAGTAAAATAAATGTATCGAAAAATGTGTTGGCTTCTAGATCGCAAATTGCAAGTAGCTCTGGAGAATAAAATCCTGCTTTACAAGACCATTCTCAAACCTATCTGGACCTACGATGTACAGCTATGGGATACAGCATGCCATTCTAACGTCGTCATTTTGAGACGCTCTTAGCTAAAACGCTTGGAGCCTTAGTAATTACATTATGGTCATACGCCGTGATCTTAGTATACCATCAGGTAATGAAGAAATACAGCCATGCAGTGCTCCCCCTAATTTTCCAGTCCAGTGGTTCCCAACCCTTTTATGGTATGCTCTAAGATTCTGATTACCCACTCTCCTATAATATATAATTCTTATTATTCAAAAAGTGAACTGCTAATAATGTGAGGAATCCTAAAAACCATTTGCTTGGTCTAAACAAGTTTCCGAAGAAGAAAATAAAAGAACAAAGGGACATTTGATGTATTAAGGAAGAAATCACTGGGAAACTATTAGAAGATATATTAATAGGAAGTGACATGAAAATGGAGCAAATGAAGTTTCAAAACAGATAATAGAGAACTGAAACGTATAAATACAAAATAATTTTAATGGAATTTTTTTCTGTAATACTCTAATCATTTCAATTACCATACAATAAAATAAAGATATCTGGCAAACCAGAAATACAATTTTTGGCTCATTTCAAGACAAGCCGACTAAAATTAGTGAGGTACTCCTACTTGATGCTTGCTGCAGGGTTATGTCAGGCACCAATTTAGTCATTTCGATTTCCTAAAAAATTCAAAATTTAGTTTGAGCTCAGCTCAAGATAAGTAAACTAAAGTCAATGAAAGCTTAGCACTTGAGTCAGATTTTGTCTGAAGTCTCCTCGTGTTGTGATATCCAGTCAACTTCCTTACAAATTCAAAATATAGTTTAAGCTCACTTCAATATAATTAAAGTCAGTGAGATTTTTGTTTGATGTGTGCTACAGAGAGAATTTATATTAGGCAGCAATTTGGTCAGCTTTAGTCTCAAATCTCCTCGTTTAGTGATATTCAGGGGTTTGAGCTCACCTCAAGATAAGTAGAGTAAAGTCGGTGAAACCCGTATACCTGATGCTTGTAGAGAAATTTTATGTTGATCGCCAATTTAGTCAACTTTAGTCTAACGACTCCTCGTTTTGTCATATCCAGTCGAACTTCTAGCTTGCCTCCAGCTAAGTAGACCAAGGTCAGTAAGATCCTTGTGCTTTATGTTTGCTGCAGAGAGATTCTATATTGGACACCAATTTAGTCAGCTTTAGTCTTAAGTTTCCTCGTTTAGCAATATCTAGATCATTCAAATAAAGTTTGAGCTCACTTCAAGATAAGTAGAGTAAAGTCGGTGAGATTCTTGTGCGTGATGTCTGCTGCAGAGAGATCTCATATTAGGTTTTAATTTCAAGCCTCCTCGTTTATAATATCCAGTCGATTTCCTAACCAATTCAAAATACATTTTAAGCTGACCTGCAGATATGTAGACTAAAGTCAGTGAAATCCTTGTACTTGATGCCTGCTGTGTCACTTAGTTCAGCAATATCGAAATAATTTTTTAATAAATTCCAAATACAGTTTAAGCTCACTTCAAGAGAAGTAGACTAGAGCCAACAAAACGTTTGTGTTTGATGCTTGTTGCAGAGAGATTTTATGTTGAGCACCAATTTCGTCAGCTTAAGTCTTATCGTTCAGTGATATCCAAATAATTTTGTAATAAGCCTGCAAAGCTTACAACGCACAGCGAAGTGACGAAGCAGTAACGCTGACCTTTGACCAATCAGTTTCAAAATCACTAGCAAACAAGCCTTTTTGGTCACCTGTCGATTGGTGAAAACAGAATTTGGAAATTCCCAGCCGCTCTCGAGTTTTTACTCGGGCGGACGGACGGACAACATGAAGTTAGTGACTCCGCTTCGCTTCGCCACTTAATAAATTCAGAATACAGTTTAGGCTCACTTCAAGAAAAGAGAGTAAAGTCGGTGAAATTCTTGTGTTTGATGCTTGTTGCAGAAAGATTTTACATTAGACAATAAATTAGTTGAGCTCACCTCGAAATAAATAGACTAAAGTGGGCGAGATACTAGTATTTGATGCTGCTGCTGCACAAATATTTGATATTAGGCACCAATTTAGTCAGATTTAGTCTCAAGTCTCCTCGGTTAGCAATATCTAGATCCCTAACAAATTCAAAATACAGTTTGAGCTCACCCCAAGAAGTAGTGATATCCAGTCGATTTCTGCAGCACTAAATATGAAATTGGGGACTGTAACGATTTTTCTGCAAATATGCTTAAATTGGGGTATTTCGTTTCTGTCTCATCACAAAGCAATGCCATCGCTTCTTTTATATTCAATAAAGTTTTAAGTGACTCCTGATTTTGTATTTTGGGAGTTCTCCTTGAAGTCGATTTGTTTTAGGTCAAAAAATCTTTCCTTCAAATTAGAAGGCAGTATTTTCAGATGATCCATGATGACAAATGTAGCAACATTAGTCGCCTAACATTTTTTTAGCTAATGAAACAGATCAAAATTTTTGTTAAAAAGGCTTCTCACTTAAAAGTCACTAAACAATTCTTCTTTGAAAGCTACTTTCTTGTAGTGTGAACTAAAAATACCACATAATCTGCATTTTTGTCTTCATAAAATTGTTTGAAGCGACATTCACTCACATGTGGCATTAGTTTTGATATTTTGTAACTGATTTTAGTACCTTATTAAGAACAGGAGTAATATTTTTGGACAGAAAGTTCTCTCTATGAATAACACAGGACACAATAAGTATATTTGGATTCTGACTTTTATCAGTTTTAAGCAGTCATTTTTCTTGCATCATCGTAATAGCGCAATATGTTCTGTTTGCCATTATAAATTATACATATCGCGCTGCTTTCTAATTATCTACAGAATAACATTTCTTCAACAAGTATATCAATTCGGCCCCACTGTCTCTCAGTGTTGATTAAATCATTTGTATTGAAAATTTTCTCGATTTAGGCTTTTCAACAAATTGTTTTTCAATATCTTCACTTCATCCATTCTTTTGCTGCCGGTATTGTTAGTGAGTGGTATAGCTTTGCCATATTTTTCCAGAACTCTTTAACAAGTGCTGAGGCCCCAAACCGTAAAAAATACTAAAATTACTGTAAATAGCTAAAGCTCGAATTGTTCCCCTATAGACGATAAGCCTGGCTCTAGGGACTCAAGACAGGATCTGCCCAGAAGTGACCGTGAGAGTTGTGTCCACTACTTATCTCTGGACAAATCAAACCACACTAAAATAAGGAATTTTATAATGAACTCCTGTCCGTTAAAAGCTTTGTCGTTTCACAGCGCGAATTAAAAAGCATTATGGGCGCAGGAAACTTCTACTTAGGTCAGTGCCTCGTACCTCTAAAAGCAGCGCTAAAAGGGAGCGCAATAATGGCCGTAATGCAGGAAAGCCGTCGTAACAAGGAAACGCCATAAATTATCGCTAATAAAAACAGATGCAAAAGTGTATCAAGGTAAGTAATGTAGCGAGGCACGTGCGCCAACCATGAATGAAACTTTGTATTCCGCAAATTGCGCTATGTTCCTTATCAGAAAATTGCATTTATGATTCAATAAAGGTGCCATGAACGTTGGACGGGGCCGGTCATTTAGGAGGTCTTTGCTTCCAGCGCAATCTCGGCTAACTTTTGGACAGCTGTTTCATCGCTGAATCTGCGACTTCAACGATTATCATTATTTATGACTCCATTTGCCTTCATCTTTAAAGGTTAATTTTGGGGCAATTAATTATTGGGTTGTGATCATTTGGGCTATTTATGTGCATATTGACTATTACAGTACACATAGATCATAGAAATGTCTGTTTTTGACGTTTAGAATGAGTCTCATATATGAAAAAGATGTAATCTGGATTCATTGCGTCATTACAGTGTCTGATGGTTATTCTATGGGAGCTTTTTGTGTAATTTTTTATGGGAGGGGGGTATTCACTAAATAAATTTAATCTACCAAGGTTCGAGCTTTCATGATCAAGCGCTTATTTACATTCAGCTCGGCTGAAAACGGCTGTAGGGCAGCTTAATGAGAAGGCGGCCGAGCGGCGCTGCCGCATTAGGAAAATAAATTGAATTCGACCCAAAGCAGCGATCAAATTAGGAGCCACGAATTTGACACCAGGGTTAAAGGAGCGGAACAAACGAAGCCGGGTGCCGGAACTAACCACCGCGGATCGTAAGCGACACCCCATTATTTCCGCCAGCGCGGCGACACCACGAAGCCAGCCGCCGGTTGCGCAACGAGGGGCACGACGCGATGGGCGAAATCGGGCAGCTTTTATAAATCGTAAGATGAGACCAGCGGCCGCGGGGGGCCAGCGACTGCGAGCTTTTATTGCCGTCCCGATGTTATCTAGCACCGAAACTAGAAAGCGATTTTTGAGCGGTTTCCAGAAAGCCGCGGATTATGGGGCCGTTGCCCCAGTTTCTGATCGGCGGCCGCGCGCCATGCGCCAAGTGCAGCCGCGATTTTAAGAACTCGTCGAAACACGAGTTATAATTAAATCATCAGACAGAGGGCAATTAACGCGCGATTTGCATTTAAAATCCGCGTCCGAGTGTCCTTAGCCGCCGGTTTCGGGATTGGCACTTTTGCATGCAGATAAGCGTCTGTCTATAGTCGGTAATCGCCGGAAACGGAAGTGCTAAAGGCGCTATCCTCGTATCTCCAAAATTATAGACCATGCGAATTAATTGTGCAAGTTTAATATTGCTGCATTGGTGGAGAAAATGTATGCGTGCGATAATGTAATTTGCATTTGAAAGCTAGCAAATTGCAGGAACAGAGCGGGCATAAATTTGAAACTACTGACGGGTGACTTAGGCCTGATTCTACAGAACATTTGGAAAAATACCTGAATTTTGACATTCCTTCTACAACTAGAAACGTTTATTATTGAAATAAACCTTCAGTTTACAAATACACAAAAATATTGGTATTATCATGATTTTTCAAAGAGCAATTGGGATAACTTTACTGAAGACCCTTACCATCAAGCTAAATATTGTGCAGAATTTGACATTTATTCAATTCCGTTTCTTGGGATCTTTGTTTTTGTAGTAGAAATGAGACTTCAATCGCCCACAAATGCAAAGGAAAATCCCTTTGAAGGGGAATGGACTACCACTGTAAGTAGTAGAAAAGTTGTAAAGAAAATACAACTGGTTTGACACAACTACGGGGTAGCAACAAAGAAAAAGAAGAATGCAGGGCTTATAAGGTTAAGAACAGGGTAAATAGTTTAACTACGGAATAGTATATGTAATAAAAATCAATTGTACAAACGTAACAAAAAGAAAAAAGAGAAAATATATAGAAGGTACAGTGGGCGCATTAGAAAAAGTTGATAAGAGTAATATGGAGATCTATAGGTATATCAAAAGACAAAGCAGGAAAATGGTTACGGTGACCTTGTACGTAGAAGAACGGTAAAAGTACCACCAGGGGTAGAAATAAAGAATTAAACAATAAAAATAAAAAATGGAACGTAAACTAAATATGACAGATAATATTGTAAATAAAATCATTCAGTATGAAGATGAGTTAAAACAAAGACTACACAGATCGATAGGAAGAGGAAAGTGTGACCGGCAAGTCGGGAGAATATTAACAATGCCAAAATGAGACCAAAGTGTATGTACAAACTAATGCTAAACACAACATATAAAATTTTGGCTACGCTAACAAACAAAAGGCTGATGAACCACATAGAATCAAAAGTAGCAAAGTATCAATACATAAGGTGATCCAAATTGAACTTAGGCGTTGACTTGCATCCTGTGAACGTTGGAAAAGTCCACCAGAGACCACTAGAAACGTCGTACATTTGTGAATTTGGTTTTAGAAGACAATAGTAGTTAATATTGATTTTTGCAAAAGAAAACTCAAATTGAGCGGTGAGAGACTTTTACTTAAATGGCTGGCTTTGTGTATCGTCGAAATAATCGCATCTGAGGTAGTGACCAATATATCCACAAAAATGCAGTGTATCGTGAGCTGGAGGGATCATTGGCTAGTACTTTTTTTAGAACGAAGTTGGCAACGCCGCTAGTGGTGTGCGGGTTTTTTCAATGAAACCAACGATATGAACTTGAATGACATATGGTTTCAACAAGATGGAACCACGTGAAATATTCACTGTACTTGAACTCAAATATCCTGGTCGCATTTTCTCGCAAAACCCCTTTAGACTTTTTCCTCTAGGGCTATTTGGAGGAAAGGGTCAACAAACCTACTAAGATTCTAGACGTGTTTTGCTGAAATGAGTCGCATTCATGGGAAAGTCTTGAGGCAAGATTTGCTAAAAATGGTCGCATGTCAGCGGAGTCGTGGAGGGCATTTGGTCGGCATCATATATCATACGTAACTGTCAAGTTTGTATTTTATACTGATAGCAATAAAATTCGGTTTCCAATATTTTATGGTTTATTCAGGAAAAACCTTGAAGTCCAATTTGGATTACCCTGTAAAATTTAGGTAAACCTAAATGTCGAGAATTTCCACAAATATGACATTGGACCTGACGCCCTTTACATTGATTTTGAACGTGCCGTTTTAGCCCCGAATGGAAAATTACAACAGGTATGAAAACGTGGAATACCTGAGAAAATAGCAATTGAAATGATAACGAGGAAGTCAACAAACTTAATAAAAAGGCTATCAATCACCTTATTTAATGTAATACTAGACCAAAGAATTTTTTTTAGCTAGTTGAGAAGAATACAAAATTCTATAGTACAGAGGTAGTATATTTGCATAATTAGCGTAAGATTAGCGGCAGACTTTTACTTTAAAGTATCTTTTTGTGATTAATAAGATTACTAATTGTTTAATTCTAATGTTAATTTGTTGTCTGATGGTCAGTCGCGCATTTCCTGTGGAAATTTCCGTCAATGCGGTACGAATTCTATTTTTCCCATGTTGTAGTGGATTGCTTCAGGGCATACATTTTCATGTTCTTAAGAAAATCCTATAGACTAGGCAGGCGTGATTTTGATTTAGTTTTCTTGTTAATATGAAAGCTCCATTGTAAGTAAGTATCTAAATATAATCCTAAGAATCACATGTTAAATCTTTTGGATTCTATTGAATATCCGTTTGATTTACGTTCAATTGTGATGGATTGCTAGTTCTGCGTAAGATGATTTTCTTTACATTTGCATCTACAAACATTGTTACTAGTCTCTTAAGTTCTGCGGTTCTAAAATATCATGAAACTAATGTTGAACAGTATAGGGCCTAGAATATTAATATTTTTAATATTGGAAAACACTCATACCGATGATCCATTTTGTAGAATGACTATAATTATCTAATGAGACATGTTGGAATATTAATCTGAAGCAGTATTCAGACCTTATTGAAGGCTCTCTGGAGAACTAAAGCGCAACTACTGTGCACTTTTTGGAATGGTAGTCCATCACCACAGCTTCTGATAAGTGTACAATTTAATTACAATATTAATCTTCCTTTCTATAATTACTTAACGATAAAAACAAGTTGCGTCAGGCCCTAACTACTCGTAAAGAGTAAAAAATTGATTTATCATGTTATGTACGAAAACTGGGAATATAAACTGCCGTTAAGAAGGTTTTTGTGATAAGCAGCGTAATTTATGTTTTTATTTTGGTACGTTAAGGACGAGATGGTATTTAGATCGATATTGAAGTCTGCTGACAATTTGGCTCACTAATTCATCTTAAGCTGGCTTACGCATGCCTAGCAATTTTTAGATCGTTTCATGTAACTACTGTAATCAGCATATTATTTCAAGAAGATTAAATAACTAAGTATTTTACTTTTGTGTTCATTGGGACCGTTTCGGCTTCCTGGACTGCTTCCATTAAATTCCCCTGTTTGGTCCCCTTTAAATTAATTAACTGTGTAATTAGGCACATCATCGTCGCGCTCACAAATCCGCAACATACGCAGTTAGCTTTTTGCATAATTTTTAAGGCCATCTGGTCCAAGGGCGCTTAATAGTTTAGCCCAAATTGCTGCAAAAACTATTTGGAGGCGTTCGAATATAAAATTGAGATAAAAACGACAAATTTGTATCTTTGTGTTGTAGCGCCAAATGAGTTGCATACCTTGCGTAGTTCTCGCACCACTTAATTTTTAAATATTTTAAATTAGTAATCAGTTTCTCGGTGGCTTGTTCAAGTGCCTGCTGAACTAAACTCGAAGCCATTCGAACTAGACCAACGGGTGAAGGCTGCCGCTGCAATTAGAATTGCTTGGTAACAACAATATTAGTATGCTAGAGAATAATTTATAAATCTCATTAACGTGGTAGACGGTTAGCATCCTGAATACTGAACGATTCCATTAGAGCGGCTGAATTTCTGTAATTGATTTGCGTTTTTATGGCGACTTATATGTTCGCTCCGCTGACGGTGGAGCTGCAGGAAACAAAGCAATTTAAGTTGGTAATTCCGGGTGGAAGGACACGGGGATCATCCTGCAAAGGTTAAAATTACATGTTACCATTTCCTATTTATTCTGCTAATTCTTTTCTTAATTGAAATTTAGTGTTTGAATTTTAATGTTTGTTTATAATTGCATACAAAGCTAATGTTATGTTCTATCTTGCTCGATCTTGGCATTGCATTTTTTGTAGTTTTCTCAAGTTAATTTGGGGTCTTTCGCGCTTTCCATGTTGCTTTTGGCGAGTACTCCGATAATGATTGTATGTTTAAGACCAATACCATTCTTAATTTTTTCGTTCCTTACGTTTTTGCCTTGATATTCTACAAGATCGTTGTAGTGCGTCTACTTCCATCTCTGTTAACCGTTTTTTTCCTCGCTTTACACTTCAGCGTCGTATAATAGTTTTAATTAGTATATTACTGACTTTTGTTGATTAAAGTTAAACCAATGAACAGTAAATGGAAACTTCTAATATTGATTTTCTCTTTCATTATTTGTTTCAAACAAAATAAATTATTATTACGAATATAGTCTTGTTGTTCTGTCTTAACACAACGACATAAATGTGATGTTACTATGATTCCTCTGCAGCTTTTTGTAGTTTTTCTGTTTCCTTTTTTGTGTATTGGAATAAAGTAACCAGTTTATCATCCTGCGGGTATTCTTTGAGTAATGTGATGCATAGATTAAATAATGCTATCGTTGGCTTCAACTGTTCTGTCCGTTCTTAATTAATTCTGCTGTCACATTTCCTGGACCACTTATTTTTGTTGTTTTTCGTGGCTTTAACTGATTTGTTAACTAATTCAAATGCAATTTGTATGGGGTTTAATTTGTGTATTGTGTATTGTTCTCTTTTATATTTAAAATATTTTTATAACAAGTGTAGAGAATATTAGTTGTATACCCTCTGTCTTTTTTGCTTCCGATATATGCATTATTTTATCTGGATTTTTTCATCATAAATGACTTGTTTAATATGTTCATGTAGTGCTTCTATTGCCTCATAACATGCATTTTCTTGTAATACTTGATTTAACATTTGTTGGTGCGAGAGTTTTTATATTTGATTATTTCAACTTTTTCAACGTCCTCTTCTCTTATATGTTGCTTCACTTTTTTTGTATATGCGGGAAATTCATTTTTCTTTTTAGTTGGTGGTAACCTGTGTCACATCCTCTACCTTTACCCACTCGACTATTCCACAAGTGTGCTGTAGCCGACAACTTATTTAAGATTTCTTGTGTGTTGGGTCTAAATGTATCTGTGGATGTCTTTATGTTTAAAAAATGCGTTTGTAATTTTAAGGTAATTGCGATTACAAAAGTCTATTAGTTTTCTCCACATCATTTAGATATTTTTTTCTGAATCGTCCTCTTATCCTTTATTTTCCTTCCTACTCGTGCATTAAAATCTCCCATTATAATTGTTTTTTTCTTGTCTCCGATATCGCCTGGTTGTGTGTTATCATAAAATTTTCCTTTAACTGAACTTACTTCGTCGTCGACAGGAGAATACGTGCTAAAAGTCTCTAATCCCCATTATATTAATATGCACTTTTATTGTTCGATTGTTAATATTTTTGAATTTAGATACGTTTCTTTTATATTTCTTCTTAATTGGTAATGCTACATCTCTTTTTGCACGTTACTCTTTTGGCACTTTACTGTAAAGGAGTATAAATCAGTCTTACTTCCTGGTTACCCCACATTTTGCTCTTTGTTTTGGTTAGAGTTATAATGTCGACATTCAATTTCGCGCACTATATAAGTAATTTTCGTTTACTTTTCCTTTACTTTTTCGTCATTGCGTTGTTCCATCCAAGTTCCGAGGCTCTAATCTGCCGTATTTGCATTTTGGGTTACTCTTACACGTAACTGGATTGCAAGCTCAACAGAATTGTAATTACTGTTGCAAAATCCCTTTTTTATAGAATTGATTGATTACTATTTTAATTAAAAATTTGCATATTGTGTTGTATATTTTTCTTCATTATAAACTCAAGATTTTCAGAGGCGCAACAGAAGACACCTAACCCATGTACGCAACTTATCAATTAGTGTTCCAGACGATTCCTTTAGACAAACTTATAACTTCTATATTACCTTTAATTATAGGAATATTTTCTCCCGGACCAGGTCACAAAGTACACACCATAACTTACATTTCAGAAGGTTGAAGCTAAGTTTGCTAAGTAACTGATTGAAAGAAAAAATAGTCTGGGCCGTAATATTGCATTTTGTTAAAAGATCCAGTTTTGATGATGTCAAATTTATTTTTGTTCATGGTAGCATGGATTTTCCTTATCATAAGCAGGTCTACCGCGAAAATATCGAGTCAGCCTTAATATTATAAAAATGTTTGTTTTCATTACTTTGCTACCTGGCAGTCTATGAGAGTGGACTGCAACGCGCATGCGTGAATGAGGACTTTAAGAACATTTAAGATTTAGGCGCTGATAAGTACGCCTATTGAGAGTGCAATCGCCTCATTTGCAACAATTAGAGAATCTGAAACGTCAAAAATATTAGACGTGTACTACAATCAACAAGAAGAACTAAAAGATGAGCTAGAAATTTAAAAAAATTGACGGAAGATATTGTCACGAAACAAAATTTGCTCCGCGGTTATTATTGCCAGAGCAGAAAAAGCTGAGGCTACCAGGTTTCTTCAAAAATATAGTATGCTCTTTGCTTCTATTAGATTTGAATCACTTTTTTAATACTCGAAGATTATTTTGAGTGTGGTCGCTTTAATGATTGTCCCCATAAATTTTTTTGCGAAAATATACTTCTCAGCTCTATCTAGTCACTATAGTGCATAGTCATTTTTCTTTCCATATCAGTAATTTATCATTTTTAAATAAACTTTTAATGGTTTTGCAATTTTATCCCTTTACTAATCGTTCCTTTCCATTCATCATCATCAAGCCGTGCAATCTTAAGATTATGGCTGACGCATAGTTGCGCCTTGAAATCCTATTTATGAGGGGGATTACTCCTCTTCCCTTTGGTTGATTACAGATCCTTGTGTGTCCTGGCTATGAGTTATTATCTTCCACTCCGTTCTTTCCTTGCATTTCAGTTTCCAGTCTGTTATTCCCAATGTTCTTATGTCTTCTTCTACTTGTTTTAGCCATCCTTTTTGGGTCTTCCGTTTTCCTTGGACCTAGTGGGGTCCATTGTGTTATTCTCCTTAGCGTCTCCGTCGGGGTCCTCCTCATGATGTGCCCCGCCCATGTCAAACGTTGTGCCTTTATAAATCTTGTGATAGTTTCTCCTCTGAGTTCGTCTTCTATTTCTTTATTGGTTTTTAGTCTTCTTTCTCCAGTTGCTGTTATGTTTGGTCCTAATATTGTTCTCATTATTTTTCTTTCCGCTATTCTCAAGTCTTCTTCTTCTTTTTTGCTTATTATTGCTGTTTCTAGGGCGTACGTCAGTATTGGCCTTATTAATGTCATATACATTTTTATTCCTTTCCATTATACAAGCTAAATACAGAAGTTCTGTTACTTGTAATTAACGATAAGATTCTTCACGCACTAATTGCCGAGTTGTAATTAATGTGGACATCCAACTTTCTGGGCTATAGGTCATAACTAATTTAACCATAATTGTGTGGGTTTTTATCTTTTTATCAATATTTAAATATTTATTCTCCTATATATTATATATTTATATATTTATTCTCAAATAAACAGAGAACCGTGCACCAGTCATAATTTGTTGTTTTGCGGTCGTTGGATAAATCATCCACTTCTAAATATTAGAAATTTATTTTTTGTTCTACTATTTTGAGCTTACATCGATTTAGTTCTTTGGATATTACTATCGATTTGGTTTTATCATCCGTGACTTCGTCGTCGTCACAAATTTATGTAGAAGCCGCTGTAAATCTTCTTCTGATTCCACAATTAAGATTGCATCGTCTGTGTAGCATATTACAGAGATGCTTCTTGCCCCTTTTTGTACCCGGGTACCATATGCTCAGTAATAGGACAGCTGAAATGAGCAATGCCATAATAATAAATGCTGTAGGTGCAGAAAAATGAATATAATGCTTCAGAATTTTGTATAATGTAGAAACTACTGATACTAGTGAAACACCAGTTGAAGAAAGTGAAGATGAATCTGTCGATGTATGAACAGAAGATATTGAAAAATCGATCAAAATCCTAAAAACAGGAAAGCAACGAGTTAGGACGCAATAAGGAACGAATTGTTAAAATATGGAAGCCGAAAATTAAATGAACTGCTCCAGAAGTTATATTTAAATACGTCATTAATTTAACTTTTTTTCTGGTTTTATGAATGTTTAATTTTGCTCAAGTTTTGTGTCTTTATTTTACATTCTGTTAGTTATTTTCGCCTACGTAATTTATTAAACTCAACGATGTTCCTTGTGTGCCATAAAATTATCTACATATCTGTTTTTTTCTTTATGTCTGCTCACTTAAAAATATTTGTTTTCCTCGTATCTTTTATCAATTTGTTCTGTAACATTTCCAAATGCAGATTTCCCATTCCACACTTGTTGCTGTATATGTATGTATCTTGATTAATTAATTACTCTGTTGGCAAATTATTATTTCGTCTACTAATGATTTTAATTCAGTTTTCGTTCTCTTAATCCTGAACAAAAAACTCGGCCACGAAAATAATTCTCATGCATTATTTATTCTTTTTCTATTTGTTCTTTTGTTGTTTGTTATATCGAGAATTGTCCTGTCTTTGATTACGTGGCAAATTTAACGTTTTTTTTTATTTTAATTGGTATTACATCTTACTTTCCGAAAGTTCTGCATTTATATTACTGTCAGCGATAAACAAGTTGCACACTAAGATTATTATCGTTTTCACTATCCTAGCCTAGACACTGAATGAAACAAAGTAATAAACTAAACCTTATGGGGTACTGGAAAATAAGCAAACTGCGCAAAAGCTATGACAATAAGAAAATAACTACACAAATGTGCGATGTACTTAGAAGACAGCTAAAATTTAAATACTTAGGATCAATAATTACAGAAGACGAAAGAATGGATGAGGAAGTAAGCAAGAGTCACAATTGGGGTAGACTTGTCAGCGGAATTAAACGGACCTTTCTCTTGCTACTCAGATACTTATATTTGGTGCAGAAACGTGGATATTAAATGAACGATAAAGAAAGAAATTGGGAAGTATAAAAATGAAATACTTAAGGAAAATTGAAGGTAAAACCAAAATGATAAAAGCACTTATTGTAATATGACATAATAAACTAGTTAGACAAGTGTGTGAAGTAAAAACTGTTAAAAAGAGGATCAAAGGCGTGAGATACGCAGTGGTAAAAAGGGACATCCTCTGGGAACAAACAAATGAAGCAACATAAAGCAGAAATACTCGGAAAGAAATCTAGAAGAAACCAATAAATACAGAGAAGTAAACTTCCACAATCATCTTAAACCTGAAAGGGTAGATAGGCCAATGATTATGCATGCATATATGTAAGTTCTGCCAATTACATGTTATCTATGCCTATCAAAACTCATAAAGATATATCTAGCATTTTATTAAAATAACGGCCGCAGTATACAACGCAATTTTTCCTCAAGGTGGCTATAATAGAGCTTTTGGAGCGCGATAACAGAATCTTTTTAGTGAGAATGGTTTAAGGAGGTGTCGCTTTTAGCAGATGATGGCAATCTAGAAAATTCCTGCGGGTTTGACAAAACGGCCAACCGGCCATATGTTTAGGTGTGCAAATCGGATAAGTTGGTATCAGGTAGCTCGATCTTGTTCTATTAAGGGGCATTTCGGGAAGGAACGGCGCCGCAGCCGATCCACGAGCACAAGCGGGCATCGCGGAATTATGCAATTTGTGTTACTTTAATACCGAGGCAATAAACGACAAGCCGGGGAGCAGTAAACGTTTTTTAGCCACGCTACGGCTTCGGATCGTCGTATAAACACAGTATCGAGCGAGACATCTAAATGTCCGTCAAGTTTTTTCCGTCCGCGTCTAACAAGAATGGCAGCGGCACTTAAGCGCCATCTCCCATTGCGTGAGAAAGCCCCGAAAGCCGCAGCGAAAATACAAAGATAAGATCTTAATAAGTACAATCCGCGCGATTGGCGATAAATATTCGGAAGTTACGGCGCGCGGCGGAGCCACTAAAATTCCTAATCGAATTCACGAAAGTGCGGCGCGTCCCGGCCGGTCGCCGGCGCGGTTGCACGCCTTCGTAATAGCAGGCCGGGGAACAGTAGTAATTAGAAAAGTCCATCAGCTTTGTTTACGACCGGAGGATAACGCTGGAATTTGTATTCGTGAAGCGCCACGGTCCGCAGGGGGTCCGACTTACAGAAGTTCAGAGACGTGACAACATGTTACTAAAATATAGAAAATGTTACGTGGATCCTGTTACTTTATCTCGGGTTCACATCCTTGGAGCTACGCACTTGTTACTTTTTTTGAGTACACTCGCCGGCAAAATGTCGCGGCCGCGTTTTTATTGCGCCGCAAAACGCGGGCCGTCTTGGGGCCATCGATACCTTGCCAATTCACGCCCCACAATACTGATGCCAAAGATAAAACTTAGTCGGGATTATGACTTCTCTGATTACACCAATCGCTTTAGAGCACCAGGCTGGGATACAATGCAGCACTGATTTGTATAATCCGTAAACTAGAACCTATTTGAACCTTAGAAAAATGCAGTCACTGCAGTCTGCATAACCAGAAAGTGACCGCCGTTATTTGGTAAAGAGGCACCGCGGCGCCATCTATGTTAATTCGTTTAAATCTATATTTCGCCTTCCTTTGCACAGTATATAGTTTGCCAGGGCATTGTGTTGTTGATGTCGATGCATTGTTTATCTTTATAACGAGTGCAGAATTTCTGAAGCGACCCGAGGCAGTGTTTTTAGTGAATCATGCGGAACGGCCGAAACTGCAGAAGTCGGAAGCAAGGATAAAGCAATATTTGGAAACTGGGAATGTAGACGATTTGCCAGTGAAGCATATTTTGTGTCTATTTGAAGACAAGCCAAGCCTTTCGCCGCGCTGTGTCCAAATGAAACTCCCCAAGAAAGGTACTGAGGTCCGTCTAAATACGATTAGAAGTCACCAGCATGAAAAATCTATTCTCTTAAATCCACTTTGAAGAAAAGAGAAAAGACTGGCGTGGGCAAAGCAAAATTTGGATCGAGATCGGGACAATGTTATCTGTCCCCACAAATGAGTTTTTCATCTGGGAATGGTCATTCTTATTGAAAGCGTGGTCAGAAAAGAGTAATAGGATTCTTCAACGTACAATAAAATATAAAAATATGTGTTTGGGAATGCTTCTGTTAAGGAGATAATAAAATTAAATAATAAATGCCAACCTCACCTGCGCGCTGGTGATTGAACATTGGAAGGTAAACTCCAGTATGAGCTGTCCCGAGGTTACGGGGACTACCTTCATTGAGTTAATTACCCATAAGGTAACAAAAAAGATTCAGACTGAAAATACTTATGCTGTTGCAAAAGTACTGAGGGTACCGCTCGTTCTCGCGAACAAAGCTATCTATCGACATGCGACCAAAGCAGGTGTACAAAACAACCATTTAGCTAATTAGAGTACAAACTTCAACCGTTTCCATTCAGTGATGTTCTCTGTACAGATGTTGAAAGAAAATAAAGAACATAACACCTTACCATATATTTTTGTCAACTGTACGCTTACAAATCGTCATCATCAATAATCTTGTGCTTTTCAAAATATTTTTTGTTGCTAGCCACGCATCGGCGCATCCTTTCGACCCCTTTAACGAGAAGTGTTTTCTGAAATTCCTCTACTTTCGGGATCTTCGGCCTCGCAAGTCTTTTTGTAAGCTCCGGGAATAACCAAAAGGCACGAACAAACTTTGATCGCGCAACATTGCCCCGCTCTTACATTCATTTTACGAATGCGAAAAACAGTAGGGTCACACTCAATAATTTGTATTGAAACTAACGCTGCGACGAGACTACCGAGGGGTTGATGTTCAAATCGTTATCAAATGAGTTGCTTTACACACCTGCTTTGGTCGTATGTCGATAGATAGCGTTGTTCGCAAGAACGAACGACATCCTTAGTAGATTTGCGACAGTTGTAGTATTAGTTTCGAACATTCGAAAACGACAGAATCAACGAAAGCAACATAAACTATCAAGAAGATGACTGGACTAAATATAGTATACAACTATTGAGAATAAGTAAGATAGAGAAAGAAGTAAGTGGAGAGATGGCCGTAGGCTTGAAATATATACTAAGACATTTAGGAGTAGAAAAAGGGAAAGAGCGAAAATGAGGTCTAATGAGAAGAGTAGAGAATAGAATAGTCTAGAGTAGAGAATGTAGGTGTGAATCTATAACTAGTAGTAGAGGTGATTAGATCAGATATTAGGTGATTGAACAATAGCTGATAATGTATACTTTAATATAGGAAAAAAATCTTGTATACTTTTTTCAAGCGGTTGCTTTATTATTGAACAGACTGTAAATAGGTTAACATATGTTTTTTTAATATTTCACTTTGTTTGCCATATGTCAGTGTATATTTAGCAAATTATGTGACACAAACAAATTATAAAACATGTCTAAGAATGCTCATAATTCTCTTAACATAGTTAGTAGGATTTTAGACCTTGTGTAACCTTCTGTTTGATAATTTACTGCACGCATATCTAAAAGTCTCTTGCTTATTGGTTGATTGCCAAATAGATTGCTAAACTTATACATTTTTTCTTGATCATGTCAAATAACTGCGTTTGATAAGTACCAAACTAGACTCTATAAGACCAAATTGCTTGAATTGTAGCTTTATTACCATTTAAAAACTTTTTGAAAAGTCTCTGTTGCAATTTGGGTTGCTATGGTCATATTCCATCACTCAATAAGCCACTGAATAATTCATGTAATAAATCAATCGCTTAAAGACAAGAAATATAAGTCAAGCCTTTGACTTGCGGTGGCTTTCTTCACAAAGTTAAATGTTCCATTTTATCAATTTTTAACCTACTTATGGCATAACTAAATGACCGCCAATTTAGAACCAGAGTTAGAGGTGAAACGTCAACCTTCTTTCCAATAAAATCGGGAGTCTCCCAGGGCAGTGTATTAGACGCAATACTTTGTCCTCTGTATGTCAGGTCTATCAAAAACTACTATTACAGTAATTGGTATTTTTTTACTTTAAAAAAGTTTGTTATCCCCAGCTTCCATCAATAACATAATGATACGGAATCTCTAACAATTAGGTATCTGGGACTCTTCTTGAAATAAGATCTTCCTTATCCTAGAAAACAAGCAATAAAACCAATACGGACTAACTGGAGTCGAACTTTATGGACGCACCAGTAAATAAAGGATTGCTATCCTCTAGAGAGCTTTGGCTAATAAGCTCATTCATCGAAATGATTGTACTTCGTTGAGTGGCTCTCATTTGGGAACAAGACAATCTGTGTCACCTTTTATTTCCTCGGAAAATATTTATTTAGGCGTATGCCTGGCACGCAACGAATTAGGTAGATATCAGCTTCTAAAATAAATTCGGGAGCAGGCGGATGTGTAAACATTTGTCGGTTAAAATGCGGTTCCGTTTGTTAGATCTAGCGTTTATATGGCGCTAGTCTCAATTTTGATTTGTTTAATTTACCGATTGTTGTCACTCATAGCTTTAGCAGCGTGTAGCTTGTTTTGATCCAAATTTGAGTTTGTACCCCCTTCCCCCTCACATCCTCCCAGCGAAGCGAGATTGTGAGAGACAGAAATACGGATCGCGAAAGTAAAGGGGAACCAATCTTTGTTCCTCTTTTTTCTTTGCTGTTCTTCCTAGTTTTTTTCGAAATATCGACAGAAGAGGACGAGACGAAGCCATTGAGCGGAGAGTCCCATTTACGTTTTAATTACGAATCTCCATTTATTAGCTGGGTAGATTCCTGTTCGTTTTCAAGAACAATAAAATTTCTATTTATACAGTCTTTTAAATTCACAGAACGCTATCCATTGCGTGGGATTGAATTAAACAGCTGCGTAAGATATTTTATTGCAATAGAGGGCAACTTTTTGGGAATTTTATGAGTGTCAAGTCTTAATCCGGCGTTTTCTTAAGCTGCAATTTTAACGTTTTGGATTTGAATAATTTTGATACGTAAGATTGACGACTTAAGCACTTGTTAATTGAATAGGTTCTTCTTCTTCCTTAAATTAGTTTTTTGGTGGGTGTAGTTGGAAGTCCATTGTCTGGTTCTTTACGAAGACACGTATTTTTTTTCGTTATTCCTAGTCTACTTATGACCGTTATTCATAGCTACCAGTCAGTACTTTCAGTGGTAGTAATTACACTAAAGAATGTTTGAATGTATGCATTTTCGTTTTTGATGAGGAGGTCTTTTAGTGCTTGTATTGTCTCATTAAATAGTTTTTGCTTTTAGATGTCCTTAGTCTTTGCCATTATATAGTAAGTTTTCTTTTTTCTAGAATATTTTGTTTAAATTCATTGCGCGGGATCATAAGTTGTGTTAGTTTCGGTTGTTCAATAAATCGGCAGCTGTTTCAATGTTTTCTTCTTTTTTAAAAGAAACACTTATTGTTAGATAGTTGTTTTTAAGTCGTCTGGGTTCGTCACAATTCTTATGTCTATCACCCGATTGTTTATCTGTGTTTAGTATTTTTTAATATGGGGAGTAAAACTGGAAAACGTTCTGAATGTAAATGAAACCGTAATTTTGCTGTGGCACAGGCTTAAGGGATGCCTTTCGTAATATCGAAATCCATTTGGGTTAACAAGTGGATTTTAAATAAAATTACTCTAAAAATATGCTTAGAAGGGAAGGGGTAATAGACGGACAAGATAGTTGGGAGCCCTATAGAATGTTTTATTTTCACATTAGTGGCGTCTAGCAAATTTTTTCTATAACTAATTGTCTGGTGGTTCCATTTTAATGATTGGTAGAATAAAATAAGTGATATGGGATTTTAAAGTGCTTTGGCTCGGTAAAATGCATTTTGGAAATAAATTTTATAGTTGCAGGCAAGTGCAGTTGCACTCCACAAAGCTGTTCAGAAAAGGTTTTCTTATTTTTTGAAATACGCCTTGTTAAGATTGATTTTGGTTTGGTATTTGTGCGATGTTGGTGGGGTGCCATTGTTGGTTTTCTTCTTTGCTTATTGATGATTAAGATCTGACTGAGTTTGTTGGTAAGTGTTGTTTTGTACAAGAGGGTTGTGTGGTTTTGGTCGGACTGATGAAATTATTTTTTCTGTAGTATCTTTTCTATTGTATCTTCTATAGTTAGCATCAGAAGTAACGGGATTTCACTTTTCATGTATCAGTAATATGATCGCCTGCTGATTTAAGGCATCGTGATTTTAAATAACGAGTTTTGGTGTGCTCCTACCTTTGGCAGTTAGCACAATGTACAATTTCTTGTTTGTACATGGCTGGATCAAATTTAATTTTGCTTGTTAAATGTCATTATCATTGGAGACAGTTATTTTGGTTCTGTGTTGCTTGATGTTCCATATACTTGCCACTGTGTGAACTATGCTCTCAATTTTTGTTTTAATTTCACCGATGTTGATGGAAAAGTTTAGACACGTTAATTGGAAGAACGAAAGGGAGAAAGTGGTGTATAACAATATTTTTGGAAGATTTACATATTAATAATTCATGAGGAGAGATTTGTAAAGAATTGCAAGTTTAGTTTTTCTACATCAGTTTTGTATAGGTACTTGGACAGTTTCACAATCATTAGTTTCTACAAAGATTTTTAGTACATTTCTATTTATATAAAATACCAAAATTGTTTTAAGCGTGGGTGTAAGTGTCAAGAATAATGAAACATCACAAACTGTATTAAACAGCTTTATACTCCAATTTTTAAATTACCAGACACTGATGTAAGAAGTAAAGGTACTCGGCACAAAATTTAGTCATCCTAGAAGTTCAGCCTTTAATGAAGAATTGTACACGCCATTTTCATGTCTTTAAGATTATGTTCACTGTGAAGCCATTATGCCCTCAATGTCATCGTTCTGGAGGCTGTGTGAAGTATCACCTTCACCGTCTATTTGAAGATATAAATGTGGTCCGTTTTCATCATTCATATAGTAGAGACGCTAAATTTCTACCTCCCGAGTTAAAAGTAAAATAATTTTTACACCTAAATGACCAGCAGCAGCGCAATAAATTAGTTGCCTAAGTATACACCGCGTTATGGATGAGTAAACTAAATGCTGTTGACATGATTATCAATTCCATTTGGAAACTAATCCAAATGTCATGCAAACATAGCCCCAAGGACAAACTAAATTAAGTAGCAACGAGGCTAGTGCCTAGGTGATGAATAGGTTGCTTCATGGTGCAATATTTTGAAGTTACGAGCTTAATATAAAATTTGTGAGGTAGAAGTGGCTGGGGGCGACAAAACTAGTGTTGACCTAGCTAGAAAAATAATCATCTGATTTATTGACCTCCAGATTTTTAAATATTTTGGATTATAGTGGCTTTACAGCCCTAATTTAAACATATAGCACTTATTTAATGATTAAAACAATAAAACGTTTTGACACGCTATTTGATATATACGTAATCATACGCAATTAATAAAAGGTGTGCGAGAATTGTATAAAAGGAAAATGAGCAATCTGAGCTGCAAGTACCTTTATTTTACAAAGCATTTTCTACATGGTTGCCGTCTTTTTGTAAATACACAGGAAGATATCTATCCCACTCCTGGCGAAATATGTAGTGATGACTACTGACTGAAGGTGTTACCAAATAAATCGTTTGCCAAATGCATGCTAAAATTTTAATTAAGTCTAAATTTATAACTACAAATTAAATATATGGATACTTTCTAAAAGGTGATTAAAGGTAAAAATTATTATGTTGACTGTATCCGGAAAAACCTTACTATAGGCAAGTCTGACCTGAGGAATTTTAAGGTCAAAGTGGACAAAATCCTGAAAATTGTTACTATTTACTTATATATCGATGTTAAGGCCAATATATTACTAAATTGAGAATTTTCAAGCGCAACTCTGTCTCGATTCCGATCATATTCGCAGATTTTTAAGTGGCCCGGTAGGATAGTGTATGGGGTGTCGTAAAAAATTAATTGGAAGGTGGATTTTTTAATGCTAATTGTTAAATAAATTGTTAATGCTTATTTGGTTTAAGACTTAATTCCCAGTGGACTCTACACTTTGGACTACTGATTGATTTAGAGAACTTCCAACCACAGATCACCAGGAGCAGTTCTTTCTATCATCAGCATTAATAATTTTCAAGCTTTTATCTTCATCAATTCGTTTAATTCATCCAAGTTTTGAATATCACAATCTGTTCAAGGGTTTCGTAACATGCTGAAACAAAACTTAAAATTTTCAATATATTGATATCAACTATTTATGATTATTAAAGCAGAAAACCGCCACCTGCAGTTTAAGCTCATGATTCATCTCTTGGTCATGCCAAAAATATGGACAGCAATAATTCCTTCTTTGTTTGCAAAAATTGCGTAGTTTTAAGTGCTATTTATCTTCGTGTTGTATTTTTATTTATTATTAGAGCGCGATTCTTAAAAATGTTTTATTTCAGATGTAATATAACAGTTACATCATAGTGTTTTTATAGCTGTAGCTTCTTCTGCTATACCACTTTTTCTATCCGCAACAAACAAGGCAATGTGCAATATATCAATGAATTTAATTTTAAATCTAAGTAAATACAAGGCGTTTTACTTCATACCAAACCCGGCATTTTTAAAATTATTTAAACACAAATGAAGATATTGCAGTGCAACTTGAAGCCTCATTTTAGGAGAAATGCGATAGCACTACAATATCTGCTGGAAGTGGTTTGAGTCCAGACAGGATTAGCTGCGATGCACCAGTATACTTTTGGTGGTTTTTGCTCGTAAAGCGTCTGTGGTCTATGCTTTTTGGTTGTAGACTCTTCCTTTTAGTTATATCCAAAGAAAACAATAAGGCTGTGTTATATCGGGCGAGCGCGGTAGCTAACGTTATTTATAAGAGACACAACTAGTGAAAATGGACGAATTTCGTCTATGTTGGCCTATGATATATGGTATGTCGCCTCATCTTGTTGAAAATATGTAATAAGAGTTCCTCGTCATTTAATTGATTTACCAAGTAGTTCTCAGAGACTATATATGCAGCTGTTGTGATGGTCGTATTGAAGAAGATGGAATCATTTATGCGCTCTCAGGTAATCCAACACCAAATTCCAATCTCCTGTTCATATAATGTATGGATGATTTCCACTTGCTCACGTACGAGAATTTTGAGAATTGACTATCCCAACGATTGAAACCACGCTTTTATTGGATGCACCCCAGTAGGATTGAATAGTTTCGTTTGAAGAAACTTCGGTTACGGAAATTGCTTAATCTAACGGACTTAAATTATTTTATATGACAATATATGAAGAAAAGTGTTTGCTAAAACAAAGCCATTAACTAAAGTAAATATCACCAAAGAAATTTAGACAGCATCAGTGGACGTACTAGTAAGAATCCTGTCTGACCGCACTTGCAGCACATGTTATGCTATCTTCACAGTTCTCACATAATGGGGTGCCTCAAGAAAGTGTATATTAGAGAAAATTCAGGTTTGGTGTAAAAGTAATATTCAATTACTCTCTTCAAATGACAGCAACTGCAATTATAAAATGACTAATGTATATCACATTATACTATTTCTATCAAAAGGTAATTAGCATTAGGTACAAAAGTGCTGACTGCTGTTGTTGACTAGCGAAATGATTTATAAGAAATTAAGCACGCTCCGTCTTAGGAGCAGAATAATGTTGTCAGTCTGCAGCCGTCATGTTTGCTGTCATTATGGTATTAAATGCTTTTTATAAATGGATTAATAAATACTTCTGAAATGTTACTAGACATAAGAGTGCATATATGCATTATCATTCTACTAAATTTGCGAAAATATTATTGTATGGCAACTTTTTATTATCAGCTTTGATAATAAATGCAAGATATTTTACATAAAAGTTGCAATACAGAGTTTAACGTAAAAGTAACGGAACTACATTTATTGTTTGCCACAATTTTCTAGAAGAGATATCAAGATCATTTTGGTTTATGAATATATGATCAGACTTTTCATAATTTTCTACACGCCGGGAGACTACACAGCCCCACAAATTTCCGAACTGCAGTGCAATTCTATGAATATTAAACGGGATTTATTAACACCACTATTCCCAAACGGCGATTAATTAGGTAAACGACGCCGGCCAGGCTTGCTTCGCTCAAACCTGTCGCGTTTCCTTAATGAAATTGCGCTCGCATATTTATTAAAGCGCTGATATTGTACAGTTATATAACTATTCCCGGCCTTTTAGCGGCGTTTCGGAAAAATCCGCCCAAGGACGCGCGCCGCGAGGCGATAAGCTCTTGCGTCATTTCCGCTCTATCACTGAGCGCGCCGAGAAAGTCGCCTGGGCCCAAGGCCGAAAAGGGCACGGGTTTTAAAGTGCAGGCTCGAAATTGCCCAACGGCGCTAATAATGAGCCGGATAAGCCGGTAAATTGGCGGAAAGCGGCGGAATCCCAAATGCCACCGGCTTCTGAACGAGCATCGCGCTCGGGCAGTGGCGATTAATATCAAAGGAACCGGCCGGTTTTTTCATGCTGCTGGAGTACATTTGTCTTGAATTATTATTGAATTTTTATAGATAATGTGCTGTTGGTATTTGGTGGTAGCGTTTTCCCACCGTTATTTACAAGGTATTCTAGAAGCTACGCTATGGCAAAACATTAAAGTAGAAATCCCAGTAAAATACTGGGATGGTAATGCAAATGTAATAAATAGTTAACATATTTGAGCTACAATCTTTATGGGTAGTTATTTTTGTTACCTTAAATTAAAAAAAAAACATGTGTTACAGAAATCCGAAAATATGCCGGTATACGCGATATATGCCATCTTTGTTGCAATATGCAAATATATGCCAAATGAAATGGCAAAAAATATTTATATAAAAGTATGTTTTAAAATAGAAAATTAATTAATCCAAACGTGGTAATTAGTCGACACTTATAAGGTAAAATCTTCAGCATTTTCTGATTATATTTCTTCAAGTTTAAAGATACTTGCATATTTTCTCTGAATATGGCATTATTGAATATATGTCTTGCTGAAATCGGAAAATACGCTCGAAATAAATATGATATATGCGAAGCATATTGTTACTATCATTTGAAATGCGCAAGAATACATAATTTAACATATGCAATTAACTAATGCGAACGTTTTACTTATTTTTCAAATATAAGGTAAAATCTTCAGCAGCAGTGGTTTTTGTTATCTTAAATTAAAATGCAGGCAAATCACAGGCAACCATCGTTTCGAAATTATGTTTCTTCAAGTTTAAATAAAACTTTTTCAGCAAACGGCATTTTTGCGCTCTTGAACATATGCGTTGTAAAATATAAATAAATGCGCTATATGCTATATATGTTTTATGAGTATATCTGAAAACTGCAAAAATATCCAAGGTTACAAATAAAATGGCGTAAAAGATTATTTATATAACAGTGTGTTTTGGATAGGAAAAACTAACGCAAACGTGTGATAATTAGTTAACATATAAATGGTAAAATATTTAGCAGCAGCTGCTTTTGTCGTCTTAAATTAAAAATGCAGCCGTAACACCGGAAAATCATAATTTATAAATTGATTCGTTAAGTGTAAATGTATTTATCTATTTTTTTAACGGGCTATTGAACATGTGTTGCAGAAATCGGAAAATATGCCGATAATAAATTCGGTATATGCCATATATGTCAGCTTTGCTACTGTCATTTAAAATGTGCAAGAATACAAATAAAGTAGTATAAAATATTATTTATATAACAGTGTGTTTTAGGATGAGAAACTATGTAATGTAAACGCGATAATTAACATATATATATAGTAAAATCTTTGGCACTAGTTGTTTTTGTAATCTCAAGTTAAAAATGGAGACAAAATACGGGCAATTATCATTTCGAAATTGTTTCTTTAAGTTTAAATGTGTTTATATATCCTTTCAGCAAAGATATTCTTGTTCTCTTGCAAAAATCGAAAAATATGGCGATAACAAATGGCTATATGCCATGTATGCAAGAGTTATTAAAATCGCCTAGAACATGCTAAAACATTATTTATATAACAGTGTGTTTTAGGATAGAAAATTAAATAATGCAAACATGTTAATTAGCTAACATAAACATGGTAAAATCTTTAGCAGTAGTAATTTTTGTTTTTTAAAATTAAAACAGCGACCAAAACATCAGTCGACCATCATTTTGAGATTATGTCGTCAAGGTTAAATGCAGTGTTTACATATTTTTTCAGCATACGACATATTAGCACTCTTGAACATATGTTTTGCAGAAATAGAAAAATATGTCCATAATAAATGCGAATATGCCATATATGCCAGCTGTGTTACTATCGTTTGAAATATGCAAGAATGTAAATAAAAAAGGAAAAAAATTATTTATCTAACATTGTGTTAAGAATGTGTCGTACAAGCTAGAATACTAAGTTAAGAAATTTCTACCTTTCTATCTGACACACTTGACTCAAATTTATATCCTAATACATGCAAAGCAGTTTTAGGAAGCTATAAAAATTTTATTGTCAGATGCAAAGCATAACAGGAGTTGCTAGTCGTTCAACAGCATTGTTAGTAATTTTTAATTTGTTGTAAGTTCCGCGACTTCACTTTATTAGAGTTTGTTTTAGTTAATTTGGAAGGTCTTGTCTGTTAACAGCGAAAAATAAATCGTTTACGAGATTTTTAGTATTCGTCACACAACTAGCGGTAAAAATTGGTAGTAAACCTCTTTAAAGGATTAAAGTTAACGCATTTTTAGAAATGCTATCAAAAAATAATAATTCATTTTTTTTAGAAAAGCGAAATGTATATGCAAGGCATATGCGAAAAACTAGAAATATGTCAATAAATGCAAAATATATGCAGTGCCTTATCATTTAAAAATACAGCGAGACCGGCCATGATGCTGGGTTATGCTCTTCCTAATTATCTTGGAGCTATCGCTCCACAAATGGACTATTTGTTCCATACCGGACAAGAAAGGGAATAATGGGCGTCATAGCTGGAGCGGCTGGATTTTCGGTGGCAGCGCGCACAATGCGAACGGTAGCGCTAGAAGCCGAACGCACGAAAGCTCGTAATAAATATCAAGGAACAGGACAAGACTGCTGATTATGCAGATTGGTTGCATACAATGGGGCATTGTCTCAGCGCAGCCACGCAGGGGCAGCCCGCAGAGGGCCGGCCTGGACAGCTGGGACAAGCAGCGCGCTGTGATCTGTGGGGGCTACTTTTAGAAGCGAGACAAGTGAATACATCTTGCTTTTGCTGAATGCAAAATGCACTTTTTCCTTTTGCTGATGCAACGAATACAATGGGGAGGCGCGCTTAAAATGGCCGATCGCGACCGGCGGCAGCCTCGCTTTCCTCCGCGGTGCGCGACCATGCGAAAACCTGTACTCATCTAGGAATTTCATGTTTGTTTATCGCGCTTTTATAGAGGCATTGTACGTATTGCAAATTTATAGAACAACTAGAAAGATAGCGAATTCACAGCGAACTTGTTGGGTTTATAAGAGTAAGGCAGGGGAGATTCTTCAAGAAAAAAACCCGTGCGCCCATATTATGGAACAAGGCACTGCAGGAAACTATTTTGGGTGTTGAAATTTGTAGAAAGGGGATGCAGGAATAAAACAAAAGCAAATGCAAACTTGTAGAACATATTATATAGGTTATATTATGCAATTAGGACAAATGCAGCTATCCTGTACATCGATCCAAGTTTTATTTTACCATATTTTATCTGTTATGTAATACTTTAAGCTTTTTTCTTCATTGACAATACATTTAAGCTTTTGCATGTTTATTTGAAAGTACATCAGTAGTTTTTTTAATAGGAAAAAGCTGCCTTTTTCTAAACTGGAATCGCTCAGTTTAACCCAAATCTCGCCCAAATATCAAATATCATCAAAAATAATATTCTGCCTCGGCCAATAAATATAAAAAATGCCAGATTCATTCGCCAACTTCTGTGCCATTTGAAAGCGGGTGCTATTAACCTTAATTTATGGTACTGTTTTGGTGGTAATTAAAATGTCAATCGCGCATGCGATCAGTTCCGTCACCAGAAATTATTGCCTGTTAATGAGCGTCCGATTCGTTTGAAGTTGTGGCTAGACCTGTTGTGCAGATGTCCCGTGTCTCGTAACGTTTGAAGTACTACCTTGTGCTCAGCAGATCAATGAAATTTGTCGACATTTGTTTTTAATGAATCTGTAGCTGTAATTATCGCTCTAGAGGGCTGGAGTGTGTTGCATGTACCACATGTGCTTCCAGTCTTAACATGAATACTATTAAAAGGTTTTCAATAAATTAGTGGGACTAGGGACAGTTTGGATGTCTCAATAACATACGTCGCTATCACGGTATTATCATATTTAATTAGTTCAGTTGCTTGTAGCATCGATTTGGAAATTCACCATAAAAAAGCGCTTCAGACTAGCGACACCAATATTGTAAAATAATTTCTGAAAAAGGGACCACAATTGTACAAGAGTTGAGTTTAGCTCTTGGGTTTTGAAGGTGAAAGATGGTGTTACAAAGACTTATCGTTATCTTCATTTTGGATGATATTTTGCCCACTTCTGAATGTTAATGGGCTGGTATCAACGAACAGAATTATTGTTTACTGATTTTCCATGTATAACTTCAGTTAGTACTTTCTTGTTATTGTCCTGTAGTCCTACCACTACTCACTAAACCAAAACTGCCTAATTATTCAAGGTCCTGGATTTCCACCAAGCCAAAGAGAATTATGGCAGCGGGTTCTTATAACTTACTTACTAATTTTCGAATTAACATTTTAATTGCGTATTATCTGAGTTGTGCTGACAACATCGGTCAAAAGTATATCACCTTTATGCTTTTTTTTAGATAACTTTGTTGGAATACTGGGCGTACGTTACTAAACCACACACTAAAAACTTATTTTATGGAAAATTTTTAAAATAACGGCCAATTCAATTTTTGTAGAAGAACATAGTAAATATTAATATGCAATGAAATATCTTATTAACATCTACCTTTTCCAATTTTGAAAACCTTTTGGACGCATTATTTGTCTTCTAATTTGGCCGTTCTATAAGAGTTATTGAGAAAATAGGAGTCACTACCGCGATAGAAGATGCTCTGAATACGGAAGCACCATCGTCTTCAGAACATTGGTATACATCTAATACACACCACCATTATTTCTGCAAAAGAGGCACTTCTTATATATCACGATGATTGAATCACGCCTGAGCTTGAATGTATGTATTTAGCATTTTTAGTCAAAACGTAGGTCCACAAATTTGCGACTGCCACATAATTTGCTTTTATCGCTCAAAAGAACATTACAACTGCTGAATTGCTAGTTCACGTAAGCATTACACCACTATACTCGCTTATTCTGTTTTTTGCTGAAATGGACGGCTTTGTTGCAAGTCATCGTCTAATTAATTGCTCGACCTAAACACGCCAACGTGTGGTGTGTACAGAGAGACCAGGTGAACTACGAACCAATATTTTTTTAGGATTGAAATCTGGAGTATAACGAGATTTATTAATCAATTTATCAAGTATTAAAGTTCATTTTAGGACTGCCAAAGTAATGAAAATCACAGACCAATACCAGGCAACAAAATAAAATAGAACAATGGCTGCAATGAAAACTTGTTGACAATCAGTCAATGCTTTTAGGAACTATAATCGATCTTATAAAATATTTTTTTTTATTAGCTACAAGGTATGCTTTCCGATAGGTATATGCGAGAACATTTTTGTCGATTAAACTTAATTGTCCAAAAGTTATACGCCAAAAATCAAAAGTCTTGGTCGGTATTGTGTATCATATATTAGATTACCTAAGCTAACAGTTTTCAAAATGGAATGTCGAAACCGTTTAGTAGATTCTCTCCCAATCCTAAACAGTTTTTATCGAATACACAAGTTTTTGTAACTTCCGAAATTCAAAACTACTGGGTTGTGATATCATATCTCAGACCTCGTGTGATTGAGTAACCTCATATAGATATTTGGTACGGTAATTCTACTGCCACCCGTAACTGAGCCGGTTATTTAAACTTTCAATATTACTGATTTACTTGATAGTACAAAAGGAACTTTGATTCACACAGGGGAAACGTAAAAGGTTTAACTGTTAAATACTCATTTTCGAATCACCCTCTGTGAGATCTAGATTTTGATAATACCACTTGATGTCTCATAACTACACAAGCACAAGTAATTAGTTATTGTTAAAGGTTTTATTTTTGGAGATTTTTGTTTTCTAATCAGAAATTGTGTAGCGACGCTACTGTTTACTTTCTTTGTGACCAAATTATTTTGACAAATTTTGCGGTTATTACGCAATTGCTATATTTCATCACATGAATTATGCAAGGGAGATGTAACATTGCTCATAAAAAATATAATTTTATATGGGCGATCCTGAACTATCTTCTCTAAAAGAATTAGTGTTGTAGTAAGGATTAAGATGTGAACTAAGTGATGTGAAAGTCTTAGTAAGGATGCCAATGTGATTTTCTTCACCTTCTCTTGATAAATGTTGACCGATGTTTTTACCCCCTTCTCTTTCTCGCCCTCTCAATAACGGTACGTACTATGATTAAAGCAAGATGTTGGTTTCTTTAAACCCCCCAGTGAGACACCTTTGAAACTGCAAAGAGTAATTTTGAGTATGTTTAACTCATAGGTAAGATATGAGGCCATTCGTATTTGCATTGTCTTTGAATTGAAGACTTTAGTTTATCGTATTAAACGTGTTCTAGCTTGGAACAGCTGGATTTTTCCAATTAAGATAGCACTTAATATAAGTTATATGCTGTAGAGCACTATTGCAGATGTTTTTTTACACTTTAAAATATTTCGTTCTCTAATTCATGTTATGTAAAATTTTCTATTATTTCATTATTTTGGGATTAAGTTCCCGGGTGCCTAAAGCAATTTTTGGTCTGTGATTTTATGACTAGTCCACATTTCGAAAATGCCGTCTTCCCCTTATTATATCTCTATATGCTCTTTCAACTGTGTCTTTTATATTTTTGATATCTTTAGCTTTTAATATTTCTCTTGATTAAGTATTGCTTACTCACCTTTCTCTTCGTACTTCTTTGGTAGTTATTTGGTTAACTATTTAATTTTTTTAGATTTTTTTTATGATATTGATATGATTTTAAAAAAAACATTGACTTATATAAGGTTCTATACTTGAGTGCTAAACATTTCTTTTCCTGTCATTTATCCGAAGTTGACGTAAGTAAGTAAGTGCGTAAGTGCGCGAGTGATTCGCAAGAAAATGGATACCACAAGCGCCGAAAAGGCCGACAGTTGCATTGTTGAGAGGGGGCTTCGGGCATAGGGCGGTAGCAAATCGACTAAATCTAAGTCAATCAGCTAAGTATAGAGTGTGGCATCGGCACCGAGAAACCGGTAAGGAGTCTGCCGCAGGCGGGTGACAATGAAGAGAGATGATCGATGTCTCGTTTCAATATCACTCAGAAATCGACATATGACTGGCGTTGACCTAAAGCAAGAGCTGAATGCGGTCAGAGGTGTAGTCGCCAGCGCTTGGACCTTGAAAGGAAAACAGAAGGCAGCCATGGGTTCCAAGCTAACTGGAGTCTAAAAGTGTAGGCGACTGGAATTTGCCCTTGAACATCTCAATTGGGATCTTGGCCACTGGAGTCGGATATTATTCACTGACGAGTCCGCGATATATCTACATGGCAATGTAGGGTATATAGAAAGCCAAGGGAGCGATTTGCTTATTGCTGTGTTCAAAAAACTGTCGCATATGGAGATCGCTCTTGCATGTTCTGGTCGGGCATTTCCATGTACAGAAAAACTGAGTTGGTTTTTGTGCCTAGTGGAAGACGCGGAGGAGGTTTAAAACCGGACTGCTATATCAGGCACATTCTGAAGGATCATGTTCCGTTTGCGGGATGTGTTGGTGAGGACTTCATGCTAATGCAGGGCAATACGCGATGCCACATTACACGAGTGACCACTACCTACATAGCTGACGTCAATATACCGAAAATGGACTGATCTCCATGTAGCCCAGACTTGAATCCAATTGAGCACCAGGGAGTGTGAGGAAACTGAGAGTGACGTTGATGGAAGAGTGGGAAGCAATCCCTCAAGACAGCACAGGAAAAGTCATCCGATCCATGCGTATTCGCTTGGAAAGTGCAATTAGGAGTAGACATGGCAACACCATGTATTGAAAAAATTATTAAATTAATTTCAACTGAGGATTACATTTTTTCATAATCATTTTTCCCTTTAAATTCTTTTGTGTTGCACATATTGTTAGGCCCATAACTTTGTCAGAACAAGTCCGATTACAATCAAAGTGGTATCATTTAAAATCATAGTTTTTAAGCTTTCAAACAGTACACTAAACTTAACTTGGAATATTATCGCAGTGGATACACATTCTGTCAAAAATCGAGCATGTTGTTGAGCCGATTGTTTTGCTCTCAAGTAGATTTAATAAAGCAAAACAATTTCCATAGTTAAAAGGTCTATGTGGGTTTGATAATTTTCATTTATGTGCATGGATTCGTTCTTTTTACATTTCTTGGCCACCGCCTAAAAGTATTGATATTCACACAAGTGTTGCATAAACAGTATCTATTTGCTGATGAATGTCAATAGGGGCATAACAGTGTTAATCTAAATTTGGTAAATTTTTTCAATCCATTGTTTTCGATGAAACTTTGATTAATTGGGACGTCTTCTTCTTCTTATTCTTCCACCCAAATTTTAGTTTGGCTTTTGGCTCGTTTATTACCATTTTTTTCACCAGGACAGTATTTATATGCTATTTTTGGTAAAAGGTGATCTCCATCCTTTCGACGTGTAGTCTTATTTGTTAGCTGCAATTATTACGCGAACAGGTTGTACTCATAAATTTCCTCTTATATTGTTGTTTCTGACGCTCTTGGATCTAGTATATTCTTCAAAGGCTCTCAAGTATGTGCAAATAGTTTTGGGTTTTAAAACTCAAATTTCGCTATCATAAAAGAAGACACGAAGAGCCATTGCCTTATAAAATTTTATTTGTTTTTTTCCAGCTTGTGGTTTTTCTAAAAGTTATGTTTTGGCTTCTATGTCATGGTTTATATCGTATCCTACGCGTGGTTGGCCGATTAAAGAGTTTTACCCGGATTTTTTTTCGAAGAACGCCATAGTCTTTATCTTCTGGTGTGAGATGATGGAATCATATTCTTTGCCTGTCAAGTAAAGTTGGTGACAAGCTCTCTGAAGGTCATTTGTCTTGCAATATAGCTATGCCGTTAGCAAGAAGTAGTCAGTTAATATATTTGTTTTTCTCTTCATTCGGGCACTTTTGGGTCTGGTATCTTTTAATTTACAAAGAATGTTCTTCAACTGCCGGTTTATTCACAATTTACATTGTCAAACGCTGTGGTAAAATTTATAAAGACAATCTGTGTTTCATGAATAAACTCGCTTTCAATAATTTGTTGAATAGTAAAGATATCATCTATGCAGAAGCGCTGTTCTTCAGACAGTAAATATTCGTTTATTTAATTTGATTTCAATTTTTCTTTTTAAAAATTTGGGTTTTTTTAGCTTTTAGCCAGTTATTTGGTAATAATGTTTCAGTAAAATCTGCCATATTTTATTAATTCCGCATTTATTGCTTCTTATTGGGGTGATCTCCTGTTTTTGCTTCTTTTAGTTCTTCTAGTTATTAAGTACAAGAGATTTTGCAATAGATATTTTGTTTATATATTCGGTATTTTTTAAATATATGTTAAATGCTTATTTTTGTCTACTAGTCTTATTTTGGGGGTTTTCGATATCGTCCATTTTTTTGTGGTTTTTGTTTACTTAAGACTTTCTGAACCATATGTTTTATGATTTCTTACTATTTACTCACTTTTTGAAGACTTCGTTAGTTGGTTCTGCTGCTAATTCTGCATTGATTCTATTTCGTGTTAACCACGTAGGAGATGGATTCTAAACTTCTGTTTGAAGTGTTGTTTTGGTAAAGTTTTACACTTCTTTCACTCACGCAAGGTATGAATTTCTGAAACTATCAAATGATGATCAAAACTTCTTGTACTATTTCTGAAGACATGTGTATCTGCGACTGTAATATAGTTGATGTGAATCGCATTCTTCAACTTTGCAAGTAAATTTACGAATCTGCGTCTTTCTCGAGAATATATTAGTTACTCTAAATTTGTTATATGTTCTTTTAAGTGAGACCCGTTTTCATTTATATGCTGTTTCTTCTTCTATTCCAACTACATTATGTATTGGTCGGTTATTACCTACTAGCGAAAATAGGGTTCCATAGCGCAGAAAGTAGTTATTTTTATGTATACGGTTTATTTCGCATTGTATTACGTCATAAAACTTTTTAGTCTCCCGCTCTTTCCTCCTCTGACGCCACTTTCGATTTGGAACTTTGATATTACTATCCTTTCGTTAACGTATGGGTAACTCTATTTTTCTATTTCGCATTTATCATTATTCTTATACTCGCCTATACTCTGTTATTCCGTTCTATACTGCGGTATATTAATGTATATCTCTCTAGATCTTCTGGATGCCCTTTATTTAATGGCATTGTCGAAGTTTCTTTTTTGTAGACTCTTTTTTGGTTCTATTTCTTTCGCGCTCAGTACTTTGACATTCAACATGGCTATTTTTAGTTTGTTTGCTCTTCCTAATCGTTTTAGGGCTGTAGTTGTCATCATTAGATCTGCCCGGCTTGCGTTTTCAATTCTTCTGGTCTAGATACCTCTAGTCGGTTGTGCAACTGTCTTAGCTCTAGTACAATCATCACTTATAGTTGTGCTACACCTACCTCTGGTTAGCATCTTACCCCCTAGTAGTGAGTACGTAATTATCATTTTGTTGGAAAAATAGTACATCACACTAAATGAATGAATTTACATTGCGTCGGGTAGTATCGATAGAGATTATTGAAAAAATATATAAAAGTAGAAACAGCAGAACTTTGAGTAAGTTGTGAAAAGTTGAATTGGAACATTATTATAACAGAAATGCCAATAGAATCTTATGGTCTCAATGAGTTTCACGTTTGCGAGTACCAGTGAAGCAGAATTTTCATGCTTTGAAGGTGGACGATTTCACTTACTCGACTTAAGCTAATGCAAAGTTCAGTTCGGTTGATTGTTCAAGCAAAACGAGTGGAGCAGTGGCTTGGTCACGCTCCAGCGTGTCGCCAAGAGCTTTTTCGCGCAAAGGTATTATTGTCAAGAGGCGCACGTGGGCCGCGGGCCTAGCTGCATTTGATGCCGGGCTTGATGAATGGACGCATTCGTCGCGCCCAAAAATAAGCGGCCTGCCTTACAACCGGGCTAATTTACGTCGGCTTTTCGGCCGATATTCGGAGCGGTAGCTGCTGGCAAGCGCTTATCGTAAATCTGCGCGGACAAATGTAAAGTGTTCGTTTTTAGCCCACATCGATTCGGACCACTTAACGTTGTCTCATGCCATGAGATTGCATGCATTACGCTCTCGCGACTTATCGGGCGATAGCGCGGAGGTTCTCACGGCGCACTATTAGGCCCCATATTATTGTCTAACCTAATGGCGCCGCGAATTTCGATACTATTGCCGGGAGCATTCTTGCCCATCATCTTGCCGCGATGATGGAGCAGCGCCGAATCTTCACACGCCGCCAGGTGAGTCAATGCCCAGGAATTCCGGCCGGCCTGGAATCGTCCAGAAACAGGAGACACGCATGTTTATGACGCCGTTGATTTAATATTCAGATTCAGCGTTGTCCATTTAAATATATCATCTCGTGTTATCGAGCTGCCGCTGTCATCAGATAGAGGAGTTATGTTGGGAGGCTGCTCGCACTGCACCTACAATTTGTTCCATATCAACTTACACGCTATATCTTCATATCTTAACTGCCGCTTGCCGGACACCCTACGCGGCTCCGTGGGTGCAGTGAAAGTGGCAGAACTGGAAACTGTCGCAAACAACTGGCCGAATGCTGCCGGCCGGCCGGCGCGCCGAACAATTTGCCCGCCGCGCTGCCCGCCTGTAACCCCGTGACACATTTAATTAACTAATCAATTTTAATTAATTAGCCGCGCTGACGGTGACACGAGATAAAACTGCAGATATGTCTCTGACAGTTCGACGGGGCGCAGTGCAGTAACATAATCTGGCCGCTTTTTCCCCGGGCTGGTGCAAATTCATGAGCTTTTTGTTGCCGTTATGAGCGTTTTGCAATAAGCCACTGCCTAATGCGGCCGATAAAAATGGGCAGAGTTGCAACAGTCTTCAGTTTGACATTGACTCCTTATCCTGATAGTCGTTAAAATACCACATACGTCAGCAGGAGATCACATATTCTTCATGAATGGCACATCCAACGTAGCAGTAGCGGGACGTGAGGTTTTTATTCAAGAAGAGATAGTGCTGGCAGGTTTTTTGCAATACCTAAGTATCTGAGATTTACATATAGATTAACTAGGCCTGTTCTTTACGTGGCTTTGACATTAATCGTTTAGAATAAGTTGCATTTAAGTTAATTACTTAATTTAATTGCAAGAGCCGTTTCTTCAATGTACATCCTGTAGAGGTCGAGATTAATCCGGAAAAATCAGTGAACAATTAAAATTTGATTACATGAAACCTAGCGCAATTAACGTAAATAGTATTGGGAATCATATTATCGATATGTATCATTATCTCCATGATGAAGACACTTGGACTGTTCTTGATGTTATGATGCCGCTCAGTGACCTTCATCTCGACCACGTCCCACACATGGAAGTCAGTGACTGCAAATCGAGGGACCAGTAGCAATACAAATTGTTTTCGGGGTTTTCTTTTACATGTGAGCTGGAGCAGGATCTTGCTGGAACACGTACTCACGTTCAGCGGCCACCTACTGTATAAAAATTTTTTCAGCACATTAATATAGCTGTTAGCGGTCACCCCCAGGCCTTCCTTAAAGAAGTGAGGTACCACAACATCCCCTCCGTTGCTCGCAAGACCCGGTACCATCACAGAGGCGGGAAACTTTGCATGCATCACATCTTGGCAGACCCAACAGTCATTTGAGTGATTCACCTCTCTTTCCTGAATAAAGTTCCTTTGTTCTCGATGTCGTTCAGCAGTGGTTGGGCTTTTAACTTCCTCCCATCGAAAAACTCATAGTGCAGGTTCTCGTGCGCTGCTAGACTGACCGTCGACTTGGCTACGGCCATTCTTTTGCCAGGTAATTTATGCTCCACCAAGGATCCTAATCGATCTTCTCTTTCAGTTCACAAACAAATTCATCACTTTTCGTACAACCGGATCGCTTGCTGTGTGGTCATATTCCCTGTAATTCCCGGCTACGTCGTAAACTTGAGTCTTTTTAGCCAGACTACGCAATAATTTCTGTTGACGATTTTCCGACGCGAAGGCATTTGAGTGTAGCAGGTTACCGAATAAAATTTGCTTGCTCACAAAGCACTCCCCATATTGTTAAACAAAGATACAATATTTGCCCACTAATTTTTTTGCGTTAACGCATTCAACTGTGCTTCATAAACACATCAGAACCGAGCATATATTAGAAATGATGTAAAATCTAACAGTTCTGAGCATTCAGTCTTCTTGGAATCTCAAAGAGAGTTAAATCTAAAATAAGCCCGATATCGTCTTTGTCATTCTTTTCATGCGGAGATTATTTTCTTTTTGACGATGTGAAAAAGATTTTTGGGCTTTATTTTCCAGATGTCGTTCTATTGCAAGAATCAAAGTTGCGTATCTTATTCACCTCCACTGTGGGGGGTGGCATTTAGCCTGTTAAAAAACTGAGAATGTTTTATACTTCGGCTTCAGTATCGCTGGATGTCAGTAAGAGATTTCCTTAAACTGGGAGTAATCTGAGCAGACATCTTATATCTTTATGTGATAGTTGCTTTTAAGTGAACTGATATTCGTATTAAAATTATCTGTATATTTTAATAGTTCAACTATTCGAATATTTGAATAACAGAAAGTTAAAATACATATATCTAATTTGGATAGTTACGACATTCCAATACCAGTTTCGATTCTTTAAATGTCAATTTCGACCATCCGAATTGCAGAACTAGAAAAATCAAAAGGCCAATTTTAAATTTGTACGATGGTTTATTAGTTGTATGCTCGTCTTTCATTTGGTGTCTATTAATGTGTCATCATTTTTTCATGGAAACTTGATTAACTCCAAAGTTTTAGTGTGAGAAATCAGATTTTTGCTTCTTCCACTAAAATTTAATGACTTTGATAACTAACTGAGCTTTATCATAATACCAATCGTATCGAGATTTTTCACTAATTGTTTCTTAACATCATTTTTTAAGACTTTTTAATGATAGTTTCAAACGATTCTATACAAATCGTGGCCTGACTTTCACAACTTGTTTCTTTCTCTTAATGAATGTATTGAGAATGATTTCTAAATTAGCTGATAGGTGAATTTACGTGTTTTTGACAACGTTGTGACTGTTTTGGGTATTTGTCGAACAATTTTATAGTAAGCTAATCATTCTTGAACAGTTTTGTAAATAAGCAAAAGTCCTGTTTGGTTTTCTCATATTAGACAGATGAAAAATAATGCACCAGTCTTCAGTAATCTAACTTTTCTTTAAAATTTCTAGGATTGTTAAGATAATTTTCTTAGATAATTTTTTTGTCGGGTTTTAATTACAAATTAACTAAACATAGAATCATTAAAACGTCCTTATCTGTTTATATATGTTAGCTATTGTTCAAAATTGGTTATGACTTGCTTATACTCTTTGTTTAAGTACTTGGTTTTATCAGAACATTTTTTTAGTATTTTTTAAACTCCTCAAATGACAAAACTTGTAAGAACATATTTAACTTAGTACTCTTTTACAAAGTTTATTTTTATTACACTCTAATTAAAATTATGTTTTTGCTCCTTTCGACAACTACGACTGGACAGAAATTATGATTCGAAGAATTTTTATGGTCCTCAAAGGCACCAAAAAACCAATAAGTGATATACTCAATAGAATTTTCTGAAATAGACTAACACTACATGTTCCTTGACTGTCATACAAAGACGCTTTTATTTGTCGTAAAGTACACTTTCCTTCTAATGAATGTCATAGGCTAGCCACCTGCCCGAAATATGTCTAACATGGGTTATGTGTCACAGTGATAGTTCTTTTTTTTATATACCATTTTCTCCTATTTTGTTTAAATCTTTTTTTCGATAGTCTACCAGTTATTGATCATGTTTGCAACTGAGTATAGCTTGCCATGTTCAAATAATTATTTAACATAAGTTCCAGAGATGATGTTTTGCTCCGCCTCAGTTCAGTGTAGATGATAAATGAATCTACAGCAGCTGTAATAGAGGTTATGAAAATTTTTCCACTATTTCGACGACTTTCGCTAAAATTTATAAAGACCTGCCAAATGATCTCTTAGCTCCACACGATGTAGTTATTGTAGAACATCATCTCTGGGTGGTTTACTATTTTTCACCATTCCTTTGCATTCTTTCGACTTGAATTTTCTCTGCTCCATGAAAGTTTCTTCAAGCCAAACCTTGCTATCTGCAGAAAGCGATTCTATTACTTGTGCATGAAAATACAGTTAGTTTTCCATACCGCTTTAGTATGCTTTTTCGAGGTGCAATACACGTTCCAATGACTTTAATAATTCTGACGTAAAAAATCGATCAAAACATATTACAACGCCTTTTTCATACTACTCTTTCCCCCAATGTTCTTTCTTCTTTTTTACTGTCAACATCTAAGTCGTAGATATGCCATGTCAAGGGCTTTAGCGGTAAGTACCGTTTGGAAGATGAACAGCCTTTGAGTTTTTTCCATACTTTCGTCAATTGACTAATAACTTGAATAATTTTAGCACGTTAAAATGTATATTAGAAGCATTCAGTGACTTCTTCTACAAGATAAATTTTGTCACAATTTCTGTTTTCTCGGAAAAACCAAAGTATAATTTCGATATAAGAAACTCAAAACGATCTTACGATATTGCGAGTTTTGTAACTGCGTTACCCCCATTGATGGATCCGTAAGTTTCAAAATTACCAGTTTTGGATTTTTCTGTTTTTGTTTCTCTAAGATTTTTATTCCTTCATTACTGAAATGTATACAAAAATGAACTTTTAGAAAAACGTCTCACAAATATGTCAACTTCTGTGATTGATGGTCGATTGATTACTCTGAAAGACACAAATCTTTCAGAGTAATCTCAAGACTTCTAAAATTTGGCCTTTGCATCTGTGTATTGTAGCCTGGAAAAACTTCAGCCTCCATTATTTTTCTCGTCACTTGAACTTTCATTGTTAGTTGTACTAGAAATATCCAAATTTTAGTAAGAAAAAATCACGAGTGGGTGTGTTTATATGCGTTGAAGAAACTGAAATATGTTAACACTACTTATATTCGGAACAAATCACCCAGCAGCTTGTGACATATTGTCCTGTTAGTATTGAAGATTAAAATATTTAAAATTAACCATATTTTAAGTAATTGCCAAAGCAAAGTAAACCGTGTCGGTTCCAGGTAACTGAAAAACCAATTAAGAGATGCCTGCTCAATAAATTACGCAGAAGAAAATAAACGCATACAGGATGCTCTAAATTAAACGCCCATTTTCCGAACTAGCGCAGAGCGGTTTCAAGCTTCTCGTGTTCCTGGCAGAGCGAAGGGCGAAATTAATTTTGTGGGAAATTTCCGCGCTCGCATTCTTGACACGGTACACCTATCTTCGTTCACGGCTGTCGATTTAAATCAACACAAGTATGTATAAAACGCCCGAAAATGCGCTTCCTGCAATACTAACCGGGGCCGAACCTGGCTAATGAATTAATTCTCTTCCCGTCTGCTATTGCGCGTCCGAACCGGTATCCGCGCTGCCCGAAATTTATTATTTATGCGAGCCGCAATTAATTTAATAATACATTTCGGAACATCCTCCGCCAAGCACCACTGCCTTAGCCTATTCGCCCGTGGTTGCCTCGCTATGTAGCGCACTAGGCGAGCTCTGCTCTTGAAGCGCATTTAGAGTTATGTAAACATTGCGTGACCTTACATTAAGCTATCGAGATTTGTTAAAAATTAATACAATTAGCACGGGTGCTGCTTAGAATCGCTTAGTAGTTCCATTAATTATTGCATGTGGAATATGAATCCATAAAATTTAATCTGTTTAAGTTTCTGAAGAATATATTAATATATTTATCGTCTTCTTCTTCTTTCTCGTTTCAACTCCTTTCTCTATGACGTAGTATTCGCGATCCATTTTCATTAGTTTCCTCTGCGTGAAGCCATTCTTTTTATCTCTTTGGTGTTACTCCCTTCATTCTCTGCCACTCTTTCTATCCTGTCTTCTCATTGCACCTCATTTTTGCTCTTCGTCTCTTTTCTACTCCTAAAATACTTTAGTATATATGCTTACTCTAAAACCATTTTTCTTTTTTCTTTCTTACTTCTTCTCAGTAGTTCTATTCTATACAGTAGTAGTCAAAAATATGTTAACCTTTAGTATTTTGCCATAATTATTTCATTACTTTATATTTATCGCTGAAATTTTCGGGAAATCTTTTCCGCGGCATTTCACACGACCCCTCGACTGTTTTTTCAAAAAGAAAACAAAATAACTCGACTAGATAAAATTTATTAGCACAGAAAATAAAGATACCGGAATAACTCTAAATCACCGAGAATCAACTAAAAGTGGACAACTTTTGGCATCAGTAACGGCCTGGAACCTGCGAGGCATGAAGTCCAGAACAGAATGGATGAACGAGAGGGGGATGTTCTTCCATTCTTTCTCATCTGCAATCTTGGAATATTTGCCAAACAAACGACGCTCCAGCTCTGCCCAGACGATGATATTCAGGTCAGGAGATTGGCTGGGCCAGTCGAGGGAGTCACACGAAAACGAACAAATCAGTCCTGGACATGTTTTGAGCGATGTTTGGAATCTTATCTTATTGGGAAGTGAACTCTCTCTGCATGTTCTGCAAGGCATATGGACGCATTGTGTTCTCGATGATGTCCTCACACAGATAGCGACCAATAATTCCGTGAATTTTCCTGAAGAGACCCCTGGCAAGACCGAAGAAAAAACCCCAGACCATGATACTTTCGTCTCCGTGCTTCATCGTAGGAATCTGGTATTTAAGATCGAAACGAGTGCCTTGAGGACGACGAATCCACTGAATCTCGTCTGTTCCGAACAACATGTACACAGTTTCCTATTCTTGCCTTGCCCAGTTTTTATGTGCCTGCTCACACTTTACGCGAGCCTTCCTGTTTTCTAAAATCATCGGCCTTTGACTGGTCGACGTCCGTTAAGTCCAGCTTGCTGCAGACGACGTCTAATAGTACGAACAGATGGTTGCGGGTCATACGATCGGCAAGAAATATCGGCTTCGTGAAGCAGAGGCTGTCGAGGGACATCGTATGACGCGCTGTTGAACAGTTTCGAGGTAATCTAGAAACGACCAGCCTTGAACTTTTCACAACACCCCATGAATCCTCTAGTGCTCCAGAAAATGGAAAACGGTGCTCTTGTAGAAGTCTAACAGTGCTGCAAGCTTACGGAGTGTTTGACTTTGGACAATACCATTGTCAATCATCTTATGGATATCTGGGGATACATTATGGGTAAAAGACTGTTTACCCATACCTGACACGACCATTATTGTTTAAATAATTCAAAAAATTCAAGAAAATTATGAAAGCGACGCGAAATACGAGTCAATAAAATGACAATTTTCACTAATTACAGTGATTCTGGCGCAGGCGTTCGAAGAGGTCAAAATTTTCACTCGCATAATTCCTGTAGAGGTGACAAAACGCCAGAAAATTTGAAAAAATTTATCAACGCATAAAAAACTTAAGAAAAGTACCAAAAAATGATATATTTTGTCCAATAGTGTATTTGATCCAATCATGTTTTTGATATTTTTTGTTCCTTTCGTTGCATCCGTCGCCTGCCAAAATTTTCACTTGGTTCGGAGTTAGTATTTTCAGTCTGAGTCTTTTTTGCCACCCAATGAGTGATTAGCTCAATGAAGGTGGGCCTCGTTACTTCGGGACAACTGGCACTGGAATGACCCCAATTAGAGTTCCAGAGTCTCGTTAATTCTCTAGCAGAGGATACCATGTGCAGTTAAGGTTGGCATTTGTTACTTAATTTTATTATTTGAGATACGACATATACTCAATTGTTATAATTAATTTGTTTTTTATTTGAAAGGGGTCGTTTTAAATGTTTTGTACAAAACAAAAAAATGATTTTTAATTTTTCAGGGAGCGAAACTTTTGAAAATTTTGATACCACACACTCATGGCGTTCGGTCAAAGTAGGAAATTAATTAACTTTGGCTTTAATGATTTTGTAAGGTTTTGAGATATTCCAAGCAATTATTGTGTAGTATTTATAGACGTTAGAGAAAGTAAATCTTTTTGATGTTTGGCTACCATAGTACACAAAAAATTAATGATCAATAAACCCTCAAGGGATGTTGAAGTCAAGGCACGCCAATATCTAGTCCAAAACCAAAATAGCTCATATGAAATGTAAGGCATGGCATTTGGTGAGGCTGAAGAAGAACCTTGTACAGTTCGTTCAATAAAAAGTGACTTTTGTAATTTGGAAAAATAAGAAGGTAGATAATGGTTTTTCTTTTATTGAAGTATCCAATCAGGTCCATTACTAATTATAGCTTCACACCGTTTTCAATCCTTTCGACGGGGATTTCTGGATAATCATTTAGCCAAGGTCGCCGTATCTCTATGCACTGGCTCATTACCTTCTTACCGCACTCTAGTTGTTCTGTTAGGACTAAACAGTTTTTCAGTGGACTTCAGCAAAAATTTCTGGTGGATAGCGCACATTCTTCGTCGTTTAAATTGTACGTCAACAGAAAGAGGGAACCAAAACCGCATTTACAGAAAGCATTCCCAAACATGCACTTTGACAGGGTGCTTAGCTGTGTCTAAGAACACCATCGATAAGGCAGACTATATCGAGAACGAAGACTCGCTTGTGAAGATAATATTGTCCTAATCTTGATAACAATTCCCACAAAGTTAATCGAAAAGTAATGTTTTTTTTCATGCAGGCGACTTCGAATCCTATTTAGAGAAACCAGAATTCTTTTCTTATGGTGTTTTGTTTGGACAATTTAACGAATACATTGCAATTAACAACATAATGTGCTGCCAAACTATATACTGCGCAAAAAAGCACGAAATAAAAATTCAAACGAGTTAACATAGATGGCGCTGCAGTGCTTCTTTACCAAATGACGACGGTCAGTTTCTTGTCATATAGAATGTACATTAGAGCAGTTAAATACAGTTATCTAGCAGATGGATTTTTTACCAAGATCACAAGGTTGGATTTACTTATTACTCCATTCAATAGACTACGTCCTATGGATATCATTTTTTTCTATTGAAATTACCACCATAGTGGTCTGAGCGGTTGAGGCGAGGGTTGTGATGCAGACGGACTCGAGTTTAATTCCATGAGCTTTCTGATGCCTGGCGGGTGGCGTATTCAGTTACTAAAAATAATTGAGTGTCTGCTTTTACTCGAATAAGGGGTAATAATGGCGATCATCTAAGGCGCGGTGCTTGCCACAGCGCCCCGCCTCATAGATGTGTACGATGACCGGGTAGACAGAGTGAACATACGAGAGCCTTAACCTCTCAGTTCGCGGGCCGTGTTTTCACGCGGAGCGTTAGAGCCTTACTATTATTTATTGAAATTGCTTCTTTAGAACATAACAAATTTAATTTGAAACCGAAAATTTAATTTAACCACAAAATGGCAAAAAATTTTAAGCCTATATAAATTGAACTGGACTTGTTTGACAACATATAACGGCGTTACCATTATTTTTTCAACTCGGTCTCAGAATAATGTACCCTAACACCATTTTAGATAAATCCGATTCTGCCTAATGGCAAAACGGTTGTTGGTCAGGGTCTACCTGTGCAACCATGTAAACGCACCTTTTTGCCCACGGCGCCCGACGAAACGTGCATAGCTAAAGAGACATGATTTACGCGGCCATAAGCTTTCCAATTCAAATTTCCATAGATAACTGATAAGAACGTAAGTATCCCGTATTAGTCGAAATTAACAGGTTGGTACCTCCGCGGGCGTATAATTTGGGCTTTTACAGCACGGAACGCGGGCATTTGTCATGGTTTTGCCCAGGCAGGATACCTAACACCTAATTTAGGAGGCACAGCGCTGCTCGGAGTCGCACACGGTGCGAGGCGCCATTGTTCTCGGAAGCATCTGATTACGGCCGAGCTTTTTCCTGCAATAACCAGACGTGTTCGCACGTTTTTTGCAGAAACGCAGCGCAAGTCGAGCGCCGACGCCGAGTTGGGCTAACGGGCAGTGCGGAAGGAGCTAAGCGATGTTTCCGGCTTCTGGCCGATCGGGAGGCCTCATAACTCTCAATCAGCTCGAATTTAGAGGCGCCTGTTGCGAATAATTTAGCGCAAATTGCCGGCTATGCAAATAGCAGTAATTTAATTTGAATTTTAAGCAGCTAATAGATTAGAGCCCATTAAGTGGGAGGAGACAGCCATAACTACGAGCATAAGTGATAAAAATTACTTCTGGGCTGTTTGGAGCCGGTGTTCGACATTTGCCGAATTTGTCAGAAATAAATAAAAAGCGAGAAGACATTCTGCTACTCTGTTACACAGGAATCAGCTTAATCGCTTTAATTTGCATTTTAAAAATTAAGATATAAACTTCACATTCTCCACTGGTTTCTTCCACACGACTTTCTTCTAAAGTTTTTTGTTGCATGTGTCGAGGAAATAATTTATCGTCCAGCTTTTTTGTAGATTAACAAATATTTTTAACAGAGACAACGCTGATTGAACCCATAAGTATTCCAATACTCACTGTTGTAGAATCAAAGACTAATGTGGCATGTAGTAATAGAATGTCGGTCTTCCTTTAGCATTAGTTACAGTCTGCACTTACCTACATTTGAGAGCAAAACAATCGAGTCACTAGCTGCTTGCGCATTTTATTATTTATTATTGAGCTTTAAAAAACTGTGCATTACTAACGGGGTTTTACGAATCTTGCTAATTGGAATGCACGTGCGCAACAACTGTCATTGTCCTACAGTACGTTTGCAGTCCGGTAATTCATCTCAGTCCCCAATCCGAAGTTGACATAAGTGCTCAAGTGACTCGCAAGAAAATGGATACCACAGGCGCCAAAGCAGCCCAGGCAGTTGCATTGTTGAGAAAGAGCCTTAGTCAGAGGGCCGTGGCAAATCGACCACATCTAAATCAATCAGCTGGGCCAAGAGTGTGGCATTGGTACCGGGAAACCGGTGACTACATCCGCCAGCAAGGAGGTGGCCGTAGGCGCGTGACAACGGAGAAAAGCGATCGACTTCTCATCTCAATATCCTCCAGAAATCGACATATGACTGGCGTTGACCTCAAGCAAGAGCTGAGTGCGGTCAGAGGTGTGGTCGCTAGCGCTTGGACGGTGAAAAGAAGACTGAAGGTAGCCAACCTGACCACAAGAAAGGTAGCTACGAGTCCTAAACTGATTGCAGTCCAAAAGCATAGGCTTCTGTAATTTGCTCGAAAACATCTCGATTGAGGCTTCGGCTAATGGAGTTAGATATTATTAACCGAGGAGTCCAGTATGTGCCTGCATGGCAACGACAGGAGACGTCGGGTCTATAGAAGGCCAGGGAAGCGTTTTGCTCATTGCTGTATTCAAGAAGCCGACCATATGGAGGCTCTTGCATGTTCTGGGTGGGCATTACCATGCTCGGAAAAACTCATTTGGTTTTCGTGCCTAGTGGAGGACGCGGAGGAAGTTTAATAGCGGACCGCTACATCAGGGACATTTTGGAAGAACACGTTCTATTTGCGGGATTTGTTGGCGAAGACTTCATGCTAAAGCACAACAATGCACGATGCCACACCGCGCGAGTGACCATTACCTGCCTGTCTGACGTCGGTATACCGAAAATTGACTGGCCCTCGTGTAGCCCAGACTTGAATCCAATTGAGCATGTTTGGGATAAGCTTAAGCGAAAAGTCTGGGTCAGAAGTCGTGCACCAGGGACCGTAATGGAAGAGTGGGAAGGAATCCCTCAAGACAACATAGGAAAAGTCATCCGATAGATGATTAATCACTTGGAAAGTGCCATTAGGAGTAGAGGTAGCAACACTATGTATTGAAAAAATTATTAAATTAATTTCAACTGAGGATTACATTTTTTTTCATAATCATTTTTCCCCTTTCAATTCTTTTGTGTTGCACATATTCTTAGTCCCATAACTTTGTCAGATTCCAATTAAAATTGTATCATTTAAAACCACAGTTTTCAAGCTTTCAGATAATGAACTTTAGATGGAATACTGTCGGAGTGGATACACATTTTATCAAAACGCGAGCATGTTGTTGAGTCAATTATTTTACTTTTAAGTGTAGGAAGACTTTCCACCAGCTTCTGATTGTAGGAATTGTTTTGCATTCCTCCATGGGAGCTGCAGTTCCACTTCTTTCCAGAGGTGTTCTATGGGATTGAGATCGACTTTCTGTAAAGGGCAGTCCAGTTTTTCAAAAGCAATCTCTTCAAGCTATCGCAGAATAATCTCAACTGCCTGTTGGTTCAGGGAAGGTCTTGCTCCAAACTCTTGCCAGAGAGTTGAAAGCACAGAGTTCTCAAGAACATCAGAACACATCTTAGCGTTTATCCTTCCAACTATATCAAATGGTTAAGGCTAAACCACGAACAGCAGTTCCAAATGTGAATGTCCGCACAATGCAATCGGATAAGAAGCCTTCTCATGTTATGCACCAAACCCTGACGAGTCCTTTGAATTTCCAGATCGTGTAACAAGATTCATTATACCTCAGAACTGGTTTCAATTGCTTTACAGTCCAATGGTGGTGAGCTTTGCACAATTGCAAGTGACGTCTGCACTTTCCTCTTTTTCTGTGATATTTTAATGCGCAAAATAGCGAGATCTTGTTCCTCAGAATGGCACCAGAATTGTTTTGCCTAATTTATTATTATAAATATGCAACTTTAATATTATGATAACTGCAGCCTATTATTGATTTTTTATTTTACTTTAATCACTTTTTCATATGGCGCATTTTGCTTAAATGCTTTCCATTAGATGCAATGAGTGCTTGTGTTTTTATTTATAATAATAGAATTAATCGTTCTGGAAAACCTACAGTTTTTCTGTAAACGGAGTAGCGTTGGTGAGATTCTGCCTCAAAAATGAGACTCGAGAGTTATCTTACTAAATTAAAGTGTTCCACAGGTTTGTGCATATTTTTATTGCTTTTAGTAATATATTTAGAGTTAGTCTTTTGCCCATTAAATTACTAAAGAAATTCTAGCTTGTTTTTTGCTCTAGAATATAGGAATATTTGGTTGATTAAAAACTTGAGCACGGTATGAGATGTGAACAGATGAATGATGATAGTAGGGCAGATCCAGACATGGTTATACTATTAGGTATCTTATTGCTATTATGTTAATGTTGTCTAATAAGTCACTATTTTTTTTTTTTTTTTGATGAGGTCCAGTACTTTGATTAGCCAATTGATGAGTGCGATATGTTATTCTTCCTCACTGCTTTGGACAAATTTCTGGTACTTGTTACGGTCAGCCATGATTCCCACTCTTAATTTTTTACATTACTGTGTTGATTCTAGAATATTGAAGTATTGGAACTTTCTTGTTTAATTGAGTATTTGGAAGGACAGTATACCGTTGAAATTGTTCTCTTTATTGTTTTGCTTTTATATTGATTATATTTGCTATGTGATTCCTCTGGCAATTAACGCATTTAACATAATTGCTTTCTACTCGTTTTTCCTGCTTGATACATTTCGGTTTTCTGTAACAAAAATTCTTTGTATGCCCTTATCTCATAACATTTGAGACACTGGAAGACAAGGTGGTATCTTAATTTTATTTTGTAACTTACATTTTTTTGTTATTTTGATTTTGTTGTGTCTAATAGGTAATGAAGTTCTTCGAGTTCTCTGTATAATGTTGTGAATACTAAATATTATTATTCCTGAACCGTCAATTTATTTATCAAGTTATTTATATTTTATCTATTCTGCTTTGTTTGGAATTCCTCAAATTGTGTTTTTTCTTTTAAAATTTTGGTAATGTTGTCTTTATCGCTGATTACCTTGTGTTTTTTACTAATTTAGTGGGATACTTGTCTTGTGATATACATTTGTTGATTTTATTAATTTATAAATGGCTCTAGGTTATTTATTTGTTGTATGAACAAAAGGGGTAGCTTTACCTACTTCAATAATTTCTTGTTCTCTTCTACTGAGAGAGTTTAACATCTGTTTGAAATTTTTGGTGTCCCTAACTTCTAGAATTTTCCTTATGTTTTGAAAAGCTGTTGGTCTAAGTGACGTTTTTGCTTGCTCTAATTTTGTTCCCTAAGCTAGCTCAACATTTTTCTGCATTAGTATGGCACTTTCTTGTTCACTATGTCTGCGATAATATATGCATTGGCATCTGTAGTTAAGGTTAGTACTGTGACTGAACATAATTAACATAAATGGGTGCTGCAAAATTGATCAAAGGATATTTATGGATTGATATATTGTGCACCTATGTATGTTCGAAGCACCAAATATGTAACATTTAGGAATTTAACATACAGTGATTTACTGATATAAATAGGCCCGACAGAGGACATGTGAATATTAAAAGTGCAGGGCGTAGGTTAAGAAGCTAAGATAGTTCTGCATGCTTCGACAACTGATATTTCGAAGCACAGGCACGCGTCTGCTTCAAAATACAAGCTGACAATCATTTAAAAAGTCCCTTTAGAATGTTAAATCATAGAAAACTTTAAAATGTGAAACATGTATTTTTTTAACGAGAATATTACATGGTAGTTTTGAACATTACAAGCAAACTGCGTTTATTCTCTGCACACAGACATATTTTGTCGTGCAATGCTTTGCTCGTAGGCATAACTATCATTTTCGTTTTTATAGTATTAATTTTTCGCGATTTGGGGTACGACTACTTGAGATATACTCGAAATCGTATTAAGAAAAAAGCGTACTACTGTCTGCGTTGATTTGAAGAAATATTTAGTGTTTTCTAGGCAAATCAGTTCCATCGAGCTTTTATCACAGAAGATTTAAGCATTATATAGATAATTGGTTTTTGTGTTCACTAGGTCGAATTTTCAAGCCTTTATTCGATCTATATATTTGAAAGTGCGTTCTTCTCCTAAGGTTTACAAGTATTTCTTTAATGATTGTCTACCCTCTATGCCATTAACAGGATAATTGTCAATAAGTAAAAATATGCATTTTATGTTCCATCTTGATATCGGGATTATCAAAAAGCAAAGCAGGAGGATTTTAATTCCTTAATGAAGGCTGTTTATTTTCATGTTTAGAATTGAAAACCGACGAGTAGAGCAAAAAACCTAAGAATTCTTTTGGTTTAACGGTATTTTTAATTTATGATTTACGAATTCAATAATTTGAGTCGTCGTTATCGTTGCCACTAATTTCAGGAATTTCGGAGATAGTATAATGTTCCATTTCATTGTATTCATCCTCTGACGCATTGGTAACATCACTCGTCGTATTGCTATCGTGTTTCGCATACAACTGCGTAAGAATTTATTCAAAATATTTCAGGTATAGCGAACGCGTCTCAATGACTATTTTGCACGTGTTATTAAAAGTTGTGTGTTTACACAGCACGTGGCGCCTGAAGGGCTACAGCAAACCAACTTTATTTTGTAACTGCAACAAATAAACCCAAAAATCTGCAGTTGAGTAAACGTTAACCAGTAGAGGGAGGATTAGGTGGCGTGACAAGTTTATGAGCTGAAGCTTTTCAGAATATTCAGTTGTTTATATATTGTGCAGCCTGTCGGGCGCCATATGTCCGGTTAAGGGTCAAACGTAGCAATAAAATAGCTAAAGCTACAAATATTATTTAGGCAGACTAAATTAAGAACTCTTCAGAAGAATGTCAAGGTGCAAAAATGCTGTAACGATATGGAGAATTTAATACAATGAGGGTTTTTTTAGGTTTATAAGAGAGCCCTTCTATTTTTTTTACTAAATGTTAACGAAAAAAGTGAAACTAACCTTCCACATTCCTAGAAAATGAATGGAAGTGTCATTACCAGTTCTTCCCCTTGCGTACAAATAAAACAAATAATTTAATCTCTGATTATTAAAACTAATTAATAATCTCTGATTTAAGGCTCTATAAGCTGAATACAACAGTCACATTAATTAAAACTTGCACATACTCATATAAGCTAATTATATGTAGTAATATCAACAGCACATTGCAGAATTATCTAAAATTCCTTTTTTATGGCCAAATGAGCATAACTCCCTTTTTGGCATTTATTTTCGCATCCCTCCAGGTAAATGTAAACAGGGATTATCTTAATGGCTATTTAAAGTTAACGCTTGTATCCTTTGTTACCTGCGGCTGCTTTAACTCGAAAAATGGTTTTAGCTAATACATTACCACCTTTTCAGCCATAAAAGGTGTCAGATTTAGATAACCTTTGAAGTGATGCAGTCAAAGAGATTTAGCTGTTTTAAAACTGACAGCAAAACGTGTCCAGTATTAGCTAGGTATTATGTGTTGCAGATACATATGCTTTAACAGATGTGAGATTATATTAAAAGTTCCCAAAAATAATGGCAATTTTCTAGTAAGAGTTTTAGGAACACTGCTATAGAAGGATTTTTGCTTAAATGAGCGGGTGAATTATCCTTGTGAAACAGCACTTTTATTTGGTATTTGCGGAAGGTTCTTTTGAGGTGCTGGCTGAAGGTCGCCCGAACAGGTCTTATTGATTTCTCTATTAAAAGATGTATAAAATTATTTTGGTGTTCTCGTAAAGCTGGTGCTATAATTTTTGGTATTTAATTTCTGATTTTATGTCACGAAATCATGTGAATTCAATTTAAACAGTTTTGATCGCATTTCAGTTCTGGATTGAATGAATACAGCATCTTGTACAAAATCTGAGTTTTCATCCTTACAGATATTTACGCCTTTATAAGGTTCAGGGACGTTCATTCCGATACCATCTAAACGCTTGTTTTTCGATTTGACATTTATTTTTAGCTGTTTTGAATGAAGTTTCGCTTTTTTTGTTTATTATCATCTGAAAGATTATGAAAATGGATAATGAAGATGACAAATAACAGCCTAATGAAGGAATTTGATGTTTGTTTACATTTAGATTTTATCTACAAATAACAACAATATATAATATTATTCTTCCTAAATGGTTGCCAAACTACAGCCAGTATTTAATGAACTAAAATAAACCACACGTTTGTGGATTCTTAGAAATGATTACCAACAAATTGGAACATTACAGTGAAACCTCTCTAACCCGACCACTGTTGTATTTGATCTTTTATAAAGTGATCGATGTAGAAAAAATTAAAACAGTAGATGCAGTAGTAGACGGACCCTAATCTCCAAAGGTGAGAGTCTGCCCCTTTGCTAGATATTTATCGAATTGTGTGAAAATGTAAACATTACAGAACATTTTAGAAGTTTTAAATGAGATTAAAAGAAAAACTCAGATGTATGGAAGGGGAGGAAGAGGCAAACAAGGAACTAGAAGGGAAGGCTTGTGAGTTTCAAAGGACTACAGTTGTTGATGAGTAATGACGTCATAGCCGTTACAATAAAAGCAGGAACGGCCATTGGAAAGAAATCATCAAATTGGATGATCTTTTGAAAAAAATTTTAAAGAACGTCGATGGTATTTCATTGGAGAGAAAATTGTTAGTGCCGAAAAGTAGGTTTTGCAAGTTTGATGTCACCTGCATGATAAGGCATTAGGAAGACACTTTGGAATTAAGAAGAGTTTGCAGAACATTTGAGGACAATCATGTTAAGTGTTAAGAAGTGGTGCTGCAAAGCAAAAGCACCAATAAGGAAATACAATAAAAATAGCCTAATAAAAAGCTTAGTTGACATTGGTAGCCAATTACAAAAGACTGACAACGGTAACAGATATATTCTCATTGCCACTGACTATTTTATCAAGTGGAGCGAAAACTGACAAAACCGGACCAAACTCATTACATCTTCAGTTGGACAGAATGATAATAAAAATAAATCATTCTTGGGTTAAGTACGTCACATCCGTACATAAAGCAGGATTGGAAGCAATTCATTTTCTTGTTTCGGTTAGTTTGTCGATTTATCTCTTATAAAATCGTTGGGCAAACGCCAACGTAAATTATGATTGGCAGAGATGTTTAATTATTATATTTGGAAGCACGTTATATATTACCGAGCACGAGTGTGTAAAATAAAGACAAAGTTAGATATAATACACGATCTCATCCGTACTACCATTCAGTAGCCGAATAAACAGCTGGTGTAACATCAAGGTCGGAGAAGTAGAATTCGAATACGAAACTTGGTTTAGCTCAAAAACGGCGTGGTTTTTAACCTTGAACACACTAGGAAGATCCATATAAAAAGTTATCAAAAAGATAAACATAATACACTATATTTGATGCTCTTCCACTAGTAAGCCAAAAGTAATGCGAAATTAACGGGTTTACGCCTCACGTTGAAACCAGTAGCAGGACCCAGTTGCGCTTTAAGAACTTAACGAACGAATATGCTGTGTATGCTTGATTCGAGGTGATGACTGAAGTACATCAAGACCAAAAATAAGTGAAAAACTGGCAATATAAGAAATAGAGTTTGGACTGGTTGATACGAAAAGTATGGGCCATTCTTACAAAAATAGTCTCTTGATATTCTTATCCCAGGAGTTGCATGTAAATGCGAAAAAGCATACCGAGTTCTCTGATGCCAAGAGCAAATCCGGTTTTGGAACAAAGCGGTCTTGACAGGACATCGTAGGGGTTGACTCTAGAAAAATATACTTTCTTGGAAAACTTTGGATATTTGCAAATTTCATTTTTGGACATTCCAAAATCATCCGCTACTGCACGTTCGTCACTACTTTCCTGTTCTTCGTTTTCATTAAGCTCTTTATATATCCATGTCAAGATTTGATTGCATTTATAGTTTTATTTTGTTTTTAACCGAGTGCTGCATTCTTACTGTTTAAATTGTTTTTTGATATCACGGAATTTCAGACATCTGCATTTTTCGTATGTCCAAAAAGATTTCTTAAATTTTATTCAGATTTTCTTCTGAGTTCGTTCTCGATTATGTGTTTTAAATGATAAAATACTATTTTTTTATCCAGGTAAATTCTTAAAATATTAACCAATTTTGTCGATTAAAGATATGCCTTTGCTCCTTACTATGATTACAGAAATTTTTAAAATTACGTTTTCTCTCCAAAATAGCTTAAGTGAACTTTACTAACATAAGTATATTTAAGAGTAATACTCGCGCCTTTCTTTTGTTCCAAGACCTCCACTATTAGATTAGAGAATGGTCCTATTAAGAAAAAATGCCGATAATCTGTTAGCAAAATTGCTCACTGTTAAAGATGACTTTCTTAAAGACATGATGGATCAGCGAATGAGAAATTTCCTAACATAATACTGTTATTTCTTATTAATAAATAATTTTTTTTTCTCTACCGTCCTCCATCAATTTTTTATAAAGCCTGCTGGCACACCTAAGTTTTTTGCACTGAAGTGACAATTTCGTCACCTAGATGCTAATGTCACGTAGACGCCAATCGAACATCGTAAAGAATAAAAATACCAATAAAATAATTGTATAGAACGCAGCAAAAAATTTGAAATGTCGCAGTTCAGAGTACCTTGTAAGGTAATTAACTCAAATAAGAAGACGAAACATCTAAAAGTTACTATAAAAATTACGAATTAAATAAAGAAAATGCAGAAAAGACTTGCGAAGATGAAAATGAATTTGATTAGAGAAACGGTAAGACTGATAAGAGTATTTCAGATAGGTCTACATGCGATATGGGTGCGTAACAAGTAATGAAAAAATAAATAATAGAAATACCGAAAGAAATTAGAGAGGGAATGAGTAAAGTGAAGGAAAATAGAATCTGCAAACCAGAAAGGCAAGCGAAAATAAAACATTGATGGCTTTTATTAGAAGAGAAAATAGGAGATTGATAAGGTTATGTTGGTTTCGGCTAGGTACCCATGCTCTGTTTCTTTGTAGTTTCCAAGAAAATTTATTAACAGTAAGTCTACAGTCACTTTATTATTAAAAAAATTAGTAATTCGTCAAGTATATTTTATATTTATCTTTTCATCTTTACTTCTCGTCATAGCTATACTCAAAAAGCCCGATTTTGCCATTTGGAATTTTCTATAAATATTCTACTTCGGATGAAGAAGAGGTAGAGTCAATATTAGTTGTGGGAAACAACATTTTGCCATAACATTTTTTCATAGCCATGATGCCTTAAGGAAGTCAATTAGCGATGATTTCCTCTCCCACAAGATCTGGTATTTTGCTTTTTTATAAATCCATTGGGATGAATATGATCTGGGTTTCTTATGGTAAGTTTATTAATAAAATTAGTTTAGTTCTATCTGGTGTCTGTTTTAACGCCTTGAATCTATTTTTTAATTTTTGTACTGTTTTCTCTTAACTGTACTACTTCCTTTCTATAGATTTTTCACTAAGCAAGTGGTCACTTACAATTTAAATATATAATTTATTACTAATTCAGCAAGAAAAATTAAAAAGTCCAATTTTTTTCTGTTTCGTTTTCTTCTATAAAACACAAATCAGAAATGTCTGCTGTCGCTATATATAATACAAGTATTTTTTTTTCACTTACTTCTTGGGCTTGTGTCCTAACTCTAGTAAGTGATATAAAATAATATTTTTTACAGGAAATAGGTCTGTTTTCCTATTTATTGTTATTTTATTTCCATTACACTGAAACTATTGTCACAACTTGCTCATGATGCTGTGTATGTCTACATTGATTAGATCATCTGTTAAGTTTGTTATCTGTTACATATTTCTTTATACATTTTACCTACCCCACTGCAACTAATTGTAAATTATTTATCGGCCGAATGGTAGCAAAAAACTATCAAAGCGTTCCTACTGTTATATATTATACTATACTACCATATGTTTCAGCCATATGTGTATCGATGTAATACAATTTGTTGGGAGTTATGCGAGTTTTAAAAAGTGCTGAAGGCATAGGATCCAAATCACAAATTGTGCTACTTTATTGTAACGGTCAAATTTTGACAATCATGCCTATTTGGAAGCGCGGTGATGAAGGCGCTCGTAAATATTTGGAGAATTCTAGGCACATCGCGAAGGAAGGTTTCAGATGTCTATTCGGCGACCCAACGCAAAGTCTCGAGGATCCTAAAAGCGCAAAGGTTAAGAAGGCAGTTGCAGACTAGAATTAGTTACGGTTGCCGTCTCAGTTTAAGTGTAAATAATTACTAAGTTGAAATAGATAATTAAACCTATAAACCGAGTTTGTTACAGTATCATAATTTCGATTATTGGATTTCCAGTAACGAATAGGCTGTTGCAAATGTTCGTGTGCAACATTTCTGTTGACTGCTTTTGGGGTCATTCGGTAGCTCGCGATCGTACAAACATTTTGATGAGCAATTTGCTGCGGATGGAGCTTGAAGGTGAACAAATTCGCTTGCTGCTCGACTTTTAATAAACTCGAACGTTGCTAGAAGGATTTGTAAAGCTTGAGGCGAGGAGACCGTGGCAATTTATGCAGCTCAGAAGTGGTTCAAGGTGTTCCAAGAAGAAAGTGGCCAACTGACGACAATCCAAGATCTGGGCGTTCAACCGAGTTGAAGAAGAACTGTCGATGGCATGATGGGTGCTGGCTGGTGAGTTTGATCGGCAGAATCCTGAGCCGAATTTCACCGCCGTGATATCGGCATTTTACCGAAAAAATGGCAGGAAGTCTTCGAGGTCGATGGGGTATACTTCGATTATTAACTTTGTTTTGTGTTCGAGCTCAGTTGATCCATAAATAAATAAGTTATAGCCCTTGTGCACGAACTTTTGCAACAACTCATTACAATAAACATGTTTTTGCCAAAAACTTGATGAAAACATTGAACTTAAATGATGATCGTTATAAATTTGTTGGAATTTTAGAAAGCAATTGATATATTTTTCGTCTACTAATACCAGCTTATCAAGTGTTGTGGTTGGTATTTAATCCCTTTTTACCTTACATCTCTTTTTATTTCTTTAATTTTTTGATGACGGTGGTGTATGTTTATCCATAATTACTTTTCGGGTGATTGTATATGTATTCTGAATGGTTAGCTATAAATGGATCACCCATTTGTGGTACATTTTATATTATTTTGTACCATATAAAATGAGATTTTGCAGTTACTATGCTTTGATTGTTAGAACACAATGATAATTCAATTAACCGTGATGATGCATTCTATTTCGGTTGTCCAAAAAGTTGATGCCGATCATTAAGCAAAAATTTAAAGGCAAAATTTTATGCGGGGATGTTAATTTATTCAGTAAGGTGGTTGTCTTTTCCATCTTTCCCGTAACTTGAAGATTCCATGCTTTCAGCACTACTCAGGTTTTTGGATGAAAAACTTCTCAAGGCGGTATTTTATGGTTTCCAAAGAGTCGAAGTTAAAGCTCCCACCATTTTTGTCGGGTAATCCCGAGGTTAGCATTATCCTCATGGAGCACGACATCCTTTCTATTAGCTGATTGTGGACGTTTTTCCTGAATCATTATCTTTAATTCGTCTAATTATGAACAGTACTTATTGCATTTATCTGTTGATAGCTTAGTCGGAGATTCCTTTCTGATCCCGTCAGATACAAAACATGACTTCCTTCAGATGGAGACCAGCTTTAAAGGAATGATGGTGGTTCATTTCGCTTACTCCAGGACCTTTTTCGTTCAACATTGTTGTGAACAATTTATTTTAAATCTCTCGTCACCAATTGCTTACTAAATGGTGCGCCTTTGTTGCACCTGTACACCGCGTCACATATGGAAATACGGTCTACTAAATTTTCTCGGTCAAATTTTGCGGAATCCAAACATCGTAGTGATTTAGGTAACCACTTGAGAAAACCACTTTCGAGCAGTTCCTTCAGTTAAAGAACAGCACGTCTTTTTCATTGCTGGTGTGGTGTTTTTTCCTTTTCGGTAATCGAGAAGAATTGAGTGTCTAAAACCCATTTTTCTCCCATTTCCAAAAGGGTACAAGAATGACGCAAATCAATCTATTGCTAGAATATTTTTTGAAAAGATTTATTGCAATGTTACGTTTCAGGATATTTACACGAATCGTGCGTTTTTTATAACTGTGGCGTCTTCAGACATTTGTCAATGTCAAAATTTGTATGAACTATCTGGAGAACCCATAATCAAAAAGACATATTTGACAAGCTAGCCTATCACTACACCAAATTACCTAGGGAATAAAGGATGAACGAGCTTACGTGGGCGGTTCGGAAAGTTTGAGCCTCAACATGAAGATGGCACTACTCGTCAAAACAATTCTGATACTACGATCTTTGAAAGAGACCTGTAAAAATTTTCTGCCTTTTAGGACGCTCAGTTGTGGTTGGATCAGTCGATATCAGCGCTTTTATAAAAATGGAAAATCGAATACCGTGCTGCAATTAAGTAATTAAAGCCGAGCTAGACGCCGTTTATGGGGAAAAATAGGCAGCCGAATTTAAACAGCTTGGCTGATGATGAGTGTTCGGGGCGGCCGACAAGTGCGACCTCCACGACAACGAAAAAGTTGTATCAAGTGGTACTGGACGACCATCGAATCAAGGTTAGAGAGATAGCAAAGACGTTTATCATATATTAATTGGGAATTGATTTGGGTCCCGCGGTTGCTCACTTTCAACCAAAAATTTATTCGAATGAACATTTCCAAGGCCCTGCTTAAGCGGTTTCAGCGTCGATTTATCACTGCCGATCAAAGTTGGGTCCACCATTACATTCCTGAGCCGAAGGAACAGTCAAAATAGTGGATAGCGAAGGGTGAACCTTCACCAAAAAAGCGAAGACAGTTTCATCGGCTGGGACGGTGATGGCGATTATTTTTTGGAAAGTCAGGGAATTCTGTTCATCGCCTACTTAGAAAAAAGGAAACCAATAAAGGGGCCGTGCTACGCATCGTAATTGGACCAGTTGAAGCCAGCAATTGTTGAAAAACGGAAGAAAGTGCTCTTCCATCAAGACAACGCACTGGCTCACACTTCGGCAGTCAGAGTTCACGAATTGCAGTTTGAATTAATTGACCACCTAGCATATTTACCCAGTGATTATTTCCTGTCTCCTTAGCTCAAGGTTTGGCTGGGAGGACAGATATTTTGATCAAACAAGAAGTTCATCGCAATCGTAGACACCTATTTTGCAGAGCAAGACGCCATCTACTATTTGGACGGGATAAAAAGGTTTGAGCATCGCTGAAAAAAGTGTATTGACTTAAAAGGAGACTATGCTGGAAAAAAAGGGGGACGCGGTGACTCAGATGGTTCAACCAGTCGGCTCTGTCCTCTAACCGCGCGCGCGTGTTCGAGTCTTGCTCAACCTATGGGGGCGTGTGAATGTCCTAGCATTTAAGTGTGCATGTTAGTGGGCACAATAAGCCCTTGCGGCAGCAGTGCCTGTAAGTGCGCAAAAAAACCTGAAAAATAAAATTAAATTTGACAAAAAAATATTTGTTTTTATATTAGGCTCAAAACTTTTTGGACTGCTTACGTATAATATACGCTTTACACACATTGGGGCATAAAGGGTTAGCTTCTGTATAAATTTACACATGAAAAATAGGATTGACTCTTTAAATTATTTCTGTTTAGGTTAACGTATTGTTACTACCCATCTTCCACAAGTTAAGGCTACTTCCCAGAACTTTGTTCCCAAGCAAACAGTGACACTGATTGTTTGTTTATAATCTTGTGTCACTAACTTTTACGTTTCTATAGTATCATTGCGTAATTAATGTTACAGTTTTTCTGATTATTTTTCTTAATAAACAAAATTAGATATAAGTTGTTAGTGAATGTTAATATATTAAATATGCGTTTCTCACGCGTTATTCTTCTTTTTATTGTGTAATAAACAGAGCAGTGTATTATACATTCTATAGCCTAAAACATTCCATATTCAGTAGCTCTTATGTGTGTGTATATATTTAAGGCATTTGTTGTAGCTGCTCCTTACGTGGCTTCGGGCGATGCAGCTTTAAGCTCGACCCGAGTGGCGTGATTTTGCCTGCGCTCGGCACTACAGCTGTATTTGTACTTTTTCCCACGAAAAACCTGCCGCCGAGGCACGCGAAGAAAATGCAGCAGAACTAGAAATTCTGATTAGCGTCCGAAGCCGCCAATAAATAAGGCTGGACGCGGCCGAGGTGTATCCGCTGTTCACAATAACAGAATATGCATAAAAAACCAGTCGGCGATTCAATCCAGCCAATCAAAATCGAAACGGGTTTTTGCCGCGGATCTGAAAAACCGATCTTCCATGTTTGATCGAGACAAAGGCAGCAGAATGTGGCCGAATATTCGGCGAGCGGCTTCCTTATTGGCCAGTCGATGGCCAATTAATCGCCGAAAAAACGGCCCGGCGAGCCCTACAAATCGTAATTGGGCATGTCGGAATCTTTTTGCGCTTCCGCGTAGAAAAAATCGCGGCGGGTCGGGGCGCGGACGAGCCCCGCCGAAACGGCCGTCCGCGGGCGACATAAACATGCTGTAATTACGCGGCGGGGTGCATCCCGCGCCAGGCCAATTCAGAGTTCTTTCAACCGCACATTTTTCGGCGATCGCGGAAGGCGAGCTTTCGCCGGGTAATTTGCGGCGGGCCAGCAAAGTGCACTTTCCGTAAGGCCGTTTTGAGCGCGTATGCAAATGAATATTCAATATTTGCGCATATAACAAGCCATGTTAAACACTGGCCGGTTGCCCTGAACGTGTTTGTACACTGTGAAAGCGCTGCATATTCATGGATATTATTTATGTCGATTCTAGCCCAACATGGAAATCATGTTGCAGTTTGTTATTGATCTGGTTTATTTTTATTGGCGTTCGCATTCTATAAATATGCTCGCGCGGATTAGAAATGCATATTTACGGCGTTGCGTGAAACGCAGAATTTTTGCCGCGGAGCCGCAGCGCGAGGCGCCGTGGGCGCGAAAAATGCAACAAAAAGAAGGCGAGAGGCGATCCCATTAAACCGAGGCAGCCAGCAAAACGAAAAAGGCGAAATATTCCTCTTGACCGTTCGCACCACATTCGCTGTTTTTTAAATTTTGACAAATTTCCAAGTTTAATGTTATGCTCTTGATACACAACTAGTTAGTCAAGGCCGAATTCTAAAAATTGCAGGGTCCTAGAGGTAAACATGGAAGACGAACAAACAATGAAAATAACATTAGAATACAAGAAAAGTTTATTTATATGGAACTTGGCACAATTAAGGTAAATAGTATTTAGAATCATATTACTCTATGTTGCCCCCGTCACTGGTTACGGTCGGGACATAAAGCTATAGGGGCAACACAACTCTTCATTATCTCCATTGATGGCGACCCTTAAGATATCCTTGGTGTTATGACTGCCTTTCATTGATCTTCGCCACGACCACGGCCCACACTTAGTAGTCTAGGGGATTACAGTCGGGGCTGAAGGGTAGCTACAAGTCAAAAGACCTGCGTAATATAAATTGTTGTATAGCCATGCCTGGGTCTCGTTGTCTTATTGACTGGAGCGAAATCTTGCTGGCTGTCACCTTCTCTATCCAGGGCTTGACAATTGTCTTCCAGCTATCGGCAGTCATCTTCAGGCCTTCTTCAAAGAAGTTAGGCACCATAACATTCCCTTTGCTGCTCATAAGCTCCAGCACCATCATAAAGACTGAAAAGTTTGTGCGCATGACAGTACACACTTCACAGGCACCTTGGCAGACCCAACGGTTATTTTAGCGATTCATCTTTCTGACCTGGATGAAGTTCTTTTCTTCCAAAGAGAATTTCAGCTATTCTTAGACTTTTAATTTCCTCTCAATCTTGTTTATCTCGGTCAACAATTCCTCAGGAAGAAAGACTTGTAGTACAGGCCCTGGTACACTGTTGGACTGACCATCGACTTGGCCACCCCTATTTGTCTTGACATGTCAGTCATGCTCCGCCCAAGATCCCGATTTATCACTTCTTTTGAGAGCAGATCGTTTGCTAAGTGTAAATCCCGACTAATTAAACATTTTTTTAAAATACAATTTTATCTGACAAGAAATTCTTTTGTGTTAGTTGTGTCACCTGTTCAGAGTAAAATTATTTGATGTAACCCTTCTCAGCCGCAATAACCACTTCTATCTTTGGCCTAAAGCTTTCGTACACTCTCTGTAAAGCAGTGCTGTCTATATTGACAAATACTGTATCGATAGCGGTGCGTAAAGACCCCACATTATGAACTTGATAGTAATCATTTCGATTACACTTCAAATATAGTAGTCTAGGCGGTTAAAATCAAGGCTATTGGGAGGCTAGAATTCTTTAGACCAGAACATGTTCACATTACCCAACATCTAGTTTTGAACTAAATTTCTCATATGTGCCGGTGCACCATCCTGCTGAAATACATATCGCCTCTCCGAGGCCACAGTTTCCATCCATGGTTCCACGACATTCGTTAGAACACATTCCGTATTACGCGTTCTCTCAAATGACTCTTTCGCAAAGGCTTAGCGGAACCTGTCCCAGACTTCTCGAAAGCATTATATTTCGCTCCATTGTCATACACAATTGATTTGGGGTACCCCAAGAACCGAATTATTTCAGTTGTCGAAAGAGTTTCTATAATCGAAGCTTTTCGGTTGTACTTTGTAGTTGTTCGAAATAGATCGTCTATTTTGAAGTTCAGACTATTGTCTAAGAGTATATGGCTCTCACAAACACCAACAACGACCTATCACGGCAGTGCTATATGGCGGGATATTCAAATTGAAATTGCTCGGATTTAAGCGCCGTACCTCGTACTTCTTGGCTACGTTGTAAACCTGGATGTTTTCGTAACTAAACTACGCAATACTTTCTGTCTGAGATTTTCCAACGCGAAGAAACTCGAGCAGCTCTCTGGTCACATTCTCGGCTCATTTTGTCCACAATTGTAGATTATTATGGAAAGCTAACTTGTTGCATTACCTAATATGGGGTTGCGCATGCTCAGTAGTCTTTTGGCTTCCCTGCGGTATAGCCTAAAAAATCTGGTCTTATCTCGACGATCTTGTACACAGCGACTCGTATTTTTCAATCAATGATCTAATCTTAGGAAGAATATAAAACGACATGTCTTTCGAAATAACCTTTTATTACTTGAAAACGATAAACTTGTACAATTATGTTTTATAAAATTTGAAAAATAAATTAAAAACATTCACGCTCTTTAAAATACAATACAGAACTTACCACAGAATTATATTGTGTCCATTTTACTGATCATTATGAATATTAAATATCATTCATCTGTAAATTTCATATGAGAGAGAGTTCACATGGCATACTTAGTACATCCCTTTTCCTTCTGTCTTGGATGTGTTTGAAAATTTTATTACAATGCAATCAGAAATGGACACTGAAAGCCTTGCCTCAAGAGTCCCCTTGAAATAAAATGAAGCTCTGTCTTTCCTTATTTAACTTCTTTTTTCTCTTGTGTCTGGAACTTTCATTTTATCAGAAAACAAAAATTACTGTGCCACTAGTTCGCCTCTTTAATTGAGCCGGTTTTTGTGGCAGGTAAGGGCGAAATTTTGCAAATTTTACCTATTCTCAAAGTGCTTGCTATGAGCTGGAGTGACGTTTGTTAGACAACAGCAGCAGGGGCGCTGAAGTCACTTAATGCGTTTTCTACGCTGAAAAGGTAAAGCTAAAATAATTTTATTATCTCTTGATTATAATAAGCCCAAAAATATCAAATATTTTGATGGCAGCTGCCTCATCGATGTATTTTTTCATTTCTTTTTGGGAAAGATCATTTCAGAGAGAAGAATGGGCTGTTTCAGTCATGCATCTTATTGTCGCCACATGCTGACATTTTTCTGCACCCTTTTTTCCACTTATAGAGAGAACTACGAAAAGTCCAATCTTGTCTATATTACAAATTTTTTGAGCTCCAACCTGAATGTACTTCTTGGAGAGACTTTTATTCGACTGAAATCGTTGTAGGTTTACGAATTTATAATGCTGGATGTAGAGCTGGAAATGTCTTTTACCAGTTCCGTCCCATAATTTATTTTTACTTATCGAAATAATGCTCGATGCTATATTTCACCGTAAATTATAAACTTATTTGCTCAATCCCAAACAGGACAAATTAAATAATCTGGAATTGGGAGCACTTAAAAAAATTCAGATCCTGATACTGATCAAATGTTTTGTGCCCCAACCACCACTTTATGTTTCCTTTGTTGTTGTCTTATATACATTCTAAATTTTTGAAGCCCGTACAACACTTTTTCATTTTACACAGCTGAAATAATATGTAAATTATCTAAGGCGGTATCGTTCATATTTTAATCCTTGTTTTCTTCTAACCAGTTCTCTCTCTTATTCTTTCTACAAAGTAGTTCATTCCTAGTTATAAAGGAACAGTAATAAAACGTACATTTCGAACTTTGTCACTGAAAAGAAATATTTTGTCGTTTTACCGACACTCATTGCATGTCATTTTGTACACAACAGCTACAATTAAAATGTTACTTCGTATACGATTTGCTTCTAATAAATTATGCTACGTTTACTTGGATAAATTTGCCAAATGCAATGTTTTAATAGTTTTGAAACATATGTTTTACAACAGTTTTTCAATTCTTGAAATATATGCTTTGGCTATTTTGTAATCATGGGCAGGGAAGTTTCCAATTGGTAAGAAAATGTCTCTGTACGGGTTATATTATTTTACACATATTTTCCATTTGTTTTTGGAAACTCCTATATTTTTTAAATATGCATTTTATAGAATATCTATTGATTGAAAAGTTTGGCATTTAAGACATTATGTATATGGTAATCCTTAGTCAGAATCTAGATACATCAAAGATAATTTTAGAGTTGTATTTAATGAGGGGTTGTAATTTATGATTTTTGATGTTACCATAAACTGTATTTCAAACTTACCTTAAAATGTGAACTGTCTGATTCAACTAAAGCTGTTCTGTATATCATTGTATAGAATGTTATACCACTTATGTATAAAACTCGAAATTTAGATTTTACAAGTTCACGGATATACAATGTTAGATGCATTTTCCGCGACTCATAACAGAAAAAGATAATTTGGAAGTTGTGGCGTTACAAGAAAGATAGTACTTTTCTTTTAATATGACGGATATTAACCATCATGTAATGTAGAGGTTTGTGGTTTAATATATGAACACAAATATGGTTTTAACAAGATGGAGCTATGATCCACGCAGCGTGGTCTTGTTCATTTATTTGAAATTGGTGTCATAATTTAAATTTTCCAGGCCACTTTCAGTGCCGCAAAAATGATTTGAATCGAATTTTGTGCGGAACAAGGTAGTGGTGTAGTCTCAGCTAGCACTGGGATTGGTATTCGAAGGATTAGAATACTCGAAAATGTGTAGTTGGAATAATTTGAACAATTACTGCGTTCATTAGAATATACGAACAAAAATTTAAATATTCGAATCACCTCAGTAATTAGAATAATCAAATATCGCTTATGAACATTTAAACACAATTTTTTATTTTTCGACTACCAATTCCAATTATTAGAATTATTCGAATACTCAAAAAAAAAATTTAAATTGCTATTTCGATTGCAAAGAACAAAAAAGTCTCGGGCATAGTTTGACCGTACATCAACGGCTTTAGGCCACTTCGAACGTTTCTATTAACAGCAAAAAAAAATGTAAGCAGAATATATGTTATCAGTCTTTAATTGTAAGTAATATCATTTTTGGGAAAGGTATTTTTTGTTTTAGCAGCAAGGAGTTCTTCTAGTACGCTTAGTTTCAAAAGAACCTTCGGTCGGTATTACGAAGATAAAACAAATTAAAACGAAATGTAATTTACAAATTACTTACGAAACCTAGCGCCCTAATGTAGTAAGGTAATTGAACAATTACCATTATTATTCAGTATCGTATAGCAAGGATTCTGCATGCTGGCAACTAGGTTTGGAACGTAAAAAACAGGCAGAAAATCTTTCTAATTCGTAGAGATAATTTTCCTTGTCTCTTAATCCGTGCCTGATGTAGTAATGTCAGACATTTTCGATTGGATTGACGTCGGGAGTTTGTGACGACCAGCCCAAACTATTAATTCCATTTTCTTATTTCTAAGTCGTTTACATTTGTTATTTCCTTATAACAACCACGATTTATTATCAGTTCAAGCAAATCGTAGACTATTCGTAAATTTTAACCATCTTTTCTTCATTTAATGTATTTGTAAAGAGGTGTAATCCCCATTCGTTGAAACAACCTAAAACATTCAAAGACGTGTAGTGCTGCACCAGTCCTTCTTTAAAATTTCCTCGGCTTACAAACGTTGTTTTGCTAGGTGCTTTTTGGCAAGGAATGGTCTTACGCTTGTACTTCGCCATTGTTATGAGCATTACGTTACTATCTTTTTGGCTTTTAGGCTTGATGGACTTTTGAGTTTGGATTTTGTTAAATAATTGTACTATTTTTTCATTTTCATCTTTTACAGTTGGCTTTTTTGATTCATCCACAACTTTAGTTTTAGGGTGTTATTTTACCTACTTCCGCAAGAAATTGCTCTTTGGGGGTAGCAATACAGGAAAACTACTTAAACTATTTTTACAAGCAGCAATTGAGTTTTAACTTACAAAGAGTGTTATAGCACAGTTCAAGGAATTGATTTTTTACGGCACCACTATCCCACCTGCCTGAAACGTCTGTAACTGTAGAATCTTTTCTGGAGCTGTTATGATAACTTCCAAACCCAATACTATTATAAAAATATCTGCAACAGAATGTATACACGATAATGTTTCTCAGAGTATGTTTTTAGGTCTTTATTTTTTTAACCATCTTGTTTGGAAAAGATATAAGGTTTTTTAGATTAAAGTGGCTTTTGCAATACACAAGAGATTTGTCTAATATATTTTTTTGCATTACCATTGCCTTACCATTTTGCATTACCATTGCCAAAATATGTTTAAACTTTATTTCCTTGAACTAATTTTGATTGTAATTTAATGCATAAACCATAGCCTTTATATTTTTTCTTTAAGTCAAAAGTTCACACAATATACACTTTGATGTAATTGTTTTAATTATGTTATGAATCCCACATAAAGGTACATAAGATATTGTAGATAGAAGATAAATGCAAAAGGTTAAAACAGTATCTAACAATACTGAGGAGGAAGCTTACAACCAGTTAGAAAAAAAGTATAAACAACACAATAATTAACAAAATAGATAGAGAAGATACCGTAGAATTTATTACAAAGGATAAGGCTACTATAATTAGAACAGAAAGGGAATATACAGGAAGAAAAGAGAATAAACAAAAGAGGTGCGAAGATGCAAATAAAAGGTATGAGAATTATATATTACGAGCATAAATCACCAAGTTTTAAGAATCATCACCAGAAGGTACCTTTCTAATTTGACTGTTGGTACATAATCAATCCGCCAAACAGTTCGTTTCTGAACAATTCTGTTTTGAATTATGGAGAAAACGAAATTTCAGCTGTTATTAATTTTTGTTTGAAAACAAATTAATAGATAAAAGTTATGGCAATTAATAAAATAGTTTCTGTTTTTTCCAATATTTTGGCATAAAAAAGTAATAAATACTTGCTATTGCATATATGTAGGACATTTTCTCAAAATTGATGTGGAATTACATACAGGGTGGTATCCAAAAGTAGTAGGACTGATTTAAAAAAAATTTATTGAACATTTTGGTACATCGACTTAATAGGCCCCTTGGGGCACACACTTCTGGTAGCGAGCCTTCCAGGTCGCGAAGGCTTTCTGGAAGTCGTCCTGCAGGATGCTGTTCAGCGCCCTCGTCGTTGCCGCTTGGACTGCTTCCACCTAGTCGAAACGATGCCCCTTGAGCTGCTTCTTGATTTAAGGGAACAGGAAGAAGTCCGGTGGTGCCACATCAGGGCTGGAGGGGAGGGGGGTGAGGCAACGTGGAAACGCCGAATTTGGCCAGGAGATCCCTCACAATCCACGAGCCGTGGCACGGCGCGTTGTCATGGCGGAGCTTCCACTTCCCCACCAGGTCTGGTCTGGTGCGATCCGATTTCGTAGCCGTGTGACCACTTCCACGTAAAATCTTGCATTTACAGTCTGTCCAGGAGGTACAAACTCCTTATGGACAATGCCACGACGTAAAAAAATGCAATCAATATCGATTTCACTTTCGATTTCGACATTCTGGCCATCTTTTTACGGGGTCATTGTGCGGTGTGCCACTCTTCGCTCTGACGTTTTGTTTCCGGGTCGTATTGGAAGATCCAGGTTTCATCTCCAAATTTCGCTCCATCGCAACTGACGACGAGGCGTCGCAACAGGAGGTCACTAAAACAGTGGTCCACACTCAACTAACGCACGCAGGCGACTGCCGCAGGTCGAAACCTGTTCCCAAGGCTCCTCTCCATAACATCCGGCCTTGAAAACCCCCCTCCATCGCTCCGCGCGCGCGGAAAAAAACAGTCCTACTACTTCTGGATACAACCCTGTATATGATATAAGCCTATGTGCATGCATTGCATTCGTAAAAAATGTGGCGCAAGGTGTCAGCTAGTTATGTTGTGATGTTTCAGTACTTTTTCAATTCAGAAAAAATGAAATTGACAGCCTAAAAAATTCATCAAATGTTGGCTGAAGTGACACATGAACAACAAAGTTGTTAGGATCAAAATTTCGAGAAAGGTGTTTTTGAGCTAAGAAATAAAGTCCGTAGGTCACCAACTCCTAGCATTTATGAAGACGAATTACAGTCGGATGTTGAAAAAAAACCATCGATTACTGTCTGTTGCCTCATGGAGAACTTAACAACATCTACAGATTAACAGTTAAGTCTTGTTGGTCAGGCATATCAAAAAATCTTTTTTGGCTCTGATTGTGATCTATAAGGAAAAAAATATTATATACGATAATCTAAGTGAGGTTGACATAGGTTTAACCGCGAAAAACCCAGATAACATACAAAAGCTAGTCTTCATCTCATAAGAGTTGTGATGGCTGTCTGGTGATCTGGCGAAAATATCGTTCACTATCTTCTGCAATCTGGTGAAACAACCACTGAAATTGGACATTGCACTTGAGAAATTGCGTTATTAACTGCCATTCCTGGTAAGTAGACGTGAGTCGATACTTATTTAGGACATCATTGCAACTCCCATAGCGCGATAGCCCCACGAAAAAAAGTAGTAATTTTTTGTCCACCTTATTCGTCTAATTATTTATCATTCGATTTTCATCATCTTCTTCTTCTTTCATCTTCCTTTTATTCTTCATGATGTCTGATAGTTTTCCATCTTTTATCTATAAAACTAGGACCATGCCAATTGCAAAATGGTTTTTAGCAATAAAAATGTTGATGATGATTATTTTGTAGAATAAATGTTTTTAGGTTGAAAATTACAGACTTATTTTTACTCTACTAAATTCAACATTTCACGTGAAGCCAGAAAAAAGTTTATAATCCAGATTTTATGCTTTAAATTATTGAAATAATTTTTTTGTACGGGCAAATCGGCATTAAACTGCAGTATTCCTGAAAAGTAAAAAGTTCAATTAGAATCTTCCTTATATCTTCGAGGGGGTCACATTCCCACGTGGCCATCTAATGGCAGAGGAAGAATTCCAGGGCCATAAAGCCACGCGCATTTCGAAGCCGCGATCGAGCATTTTATGTCCGATTTAACGAGTTTTTCGCAGAGGCGCCACGACCGCCGCCTGCGTAAGAGCGCTGGGCATTAGCGTGAGTGATTGTTGCCTCGCAATGAGGGTATCGAAGTGCGCGGCCGTAAAAAGCGCCAGATTTATATTAGATATAAAGATGTTGTGGCCGCAGGAAACCGTAACATTTGCCTGGCCGCAGATTTACTGGGGCTGTTCGCCGCAAATGACCGCGCGGCGTTGAAAACGCGACACTCAAATGAGAAATGGCCGCAATAACGCTCGATGGCTGTTGAAAATTGTTGCGGCGGCACGAAATCCGGGGTTACTTATTGGAGTGGGGCGCCCAGTGCGCTGGCGTTGCATGCACTTTATCCCTAATTTGTCGAATTGCGCAGTCAGATCATAAATACTGCCTTTCCATGATGCGAATGCTGTTTGTTGCTGAGATAGAACTCGACGTGTAATTGTTTTATTCGTGTACGATTAGCCACCAGCGACCGTTTTCAATATGTAATATCACCCAAAGCTGTGTTCATCGCACATTTAAGGGATGGCAAACACAATCAGGTAGACCACGCACGATTAGGACACAATCCCTCATCAATGCAGGTCCAAATGTAAACTGCTGACTTTTGACATGAAGTTATCAAAAGAATCTTTAATAAGGTCTGGTCTATCAAGAATTTAAAGTTGCATACTTTCAAAACAAAAGAAAAGATACTTTTTCATTCCTAGCTTAAAGGGGGTGGGAACTAAAGGGAAATCTACGACTACTAAAGAGTTACTTCAAGAATAAACTGCGGAAAATCATTGAATAGCAACTGAATAAGTAGAGTGATTACAATGTGGAAGTTTGCGAAAAAGTTCCTCGAGTTCAATGAAGTCATCATCCATCTTTTCTTATGGCCTGGTTTGAGGTATCCAAAATCTTCTAATTCAAAAGGTTTCTTCCTCTTTAGTCTACGCACTGGGTTTCTGTTATCTGGGAGTTGAATAGCTTTCACATTGTCATGTAGATGGTGCTCCTATTTATGTTTTCTTGTTATCTTTTACCTGGGGGATTTGGCTATTCCTAGTACCATGGAACACCAACTATATTCCATAGTATTTTGTTTTGGAATCTTTGCTATAAATCTAAGTTACTTTGCTTGGTACAATCCCAAAATTGACAACCATATGTTAAGAGCTTATTATATATTGACAAAGAGGAGTTTCTTCCAATTAGCCAATACATTTTATTATATTTTAAATTCAATTCTTGTTTTTTCTTTTTGATGTGAGTTTTCCATCGATGCTTGGTGTCGAGAGTCATACCAAGACATTTGGCTGTATTAATGTATGGTGCAATCTGATTTATTATTCTTGGTAGTGTATACTGATTTAGACTTATTTAGTTTAATCAGAGCAAGATATTTTTAAAATATTTGAGTTGCTTTCGCAATACTATTAACTACTGCTAAAATAGCAGAAAGCTGCTATAGCGTTGTCTCCTAAATCAGGGAGTATACTATACGTACAGAATCGGTCCTAGTACACTCCCTTGAGGTACTCCGGTTCTAACTTCCTTAATTTGGGAATAAGCATTTTCTGTTTTACTCTAAAAAATCTCTGCGATAGGTACTACTACAGGATATTAGCTTAATCTTTGGGCTGAATGCTCATTAACTTGTGGTTTGGTTTCTCGTGTCAAAACTTTCCTAGATGTGGCACAAACTTTTTTCTCTTCTGGGCCTGATCTAGTGTTGATTGTTTAATTCTAAATCCAAATTGGTGATTTGGAATTAAGTTTTTACTCTCAATGATCACTAGAATCTTTTCCCAAGAGTTTTGACATTGTTGGCAATAGTGATATTGGGCTGTAAAATGAGACTTCATGTTCACATTTTCCAGGTTTTGGTATCATAAGTGCCTCCGCTACTTTCCATAGCTTAGGAACATATTGTAGTCTGAAACCTTTAGGTTTCTTGAGTAATTGGTGTAGAATTTCTTCAGTAATTAAATTGAATCGTTCAGCTTTTTTCGGATTTATCTTTTGTGGATTACATATTTAGTCGCTTTTGACGTTGTAGGAGTTTTCTTTTTGTTTTCTTAGATAATTTCTTCAAATACTATTTGTTCATTTTTGAGTGTTTCTTTGTGCTGAAATGTTTTTCAAATATTCAGCAAATATCTGAGATGTTTGCTCATTGCTTTGGCCACAGTTGTCTAGTGTTTGCTAGGTTTTTTCGGCTACCTTCCGAAGAGTGCTGGTGCCGTTGGTCAATTTTCTCAAAGAGGTTTGCACAGATTCATCTTTCAGTGCTTTAATTTCTCTTCTTAATTGTTGGATAAGTTTATTCAATAAATAGTTTTATCTTGTGGAGCTCTAGTCTGATGCCACTTTTTTTTTGTTTTTTGCTTATGTCTTTAATTTCTTTGGGGTAATTTTTACCTGCAATTTTATTTTTTATTTGGGGGTGATGCTTTTCCATGCCATTTATTAAATGTCATTTATGAATTTCTTTATTTCTTTATCTAACCGTTTCTCGCTTCTTAGAGGAACAACTAAATCAATTTTTATTTATTTACGAAAAGCTTAGAACTTTCCCAATCAGTACGTCTGTTAACTAGAGTATGGATGTTTGTTTCACTCAGTGTTAGTAATATTTGGGAATGATCAGAACTTATGCCATACATTTGGTCAATTTTGTATGTAATTAGCAGATATATTCCCCATAATGAAAAACTCATTAACATAGAGGAAAAGGTTCGTGATGTACTTCACCATTTGAAAAATTGCTTGTTCTAGGCTGGCCAGTAACTCATTTATGACGTCTATGAGGTTTATTTGGAAGCGGATGGCTCCGTTTCTAAAGAAAACACAATTAATTTCCTCACTGTTATTTACATGTTTTAGTTTGTTTCAAACCCGAGACATTTACGATCCGCAAGTTGTACCATAATCCTGCAGGATGAATAATTGGACATCTTTAAGTGAATACTAAGCACACAGGATTTGCCCGGCCAAAAAACGGAGCGCCGGAATGCAGCGAATAAATAAGACGCGCCGAGCTTGTGCGACACGCGAATAACTGCGGTTGCATGTAGGGAGCGCAAAAATTATTGATTTAATAGATAGACTTTGCTTTATGCCCTCTGTGGCCGCGCATGTTCGCGCACTTTTGCCGCTCGCCCCGCCGATGCTAACAAATAGCTTAATTAGATTCGTTGATTTATCCGGCGCGCGGACGCTAACTGCGCGAATGTTAAATTCGCCGGCCGCCGGCGACAGGCCTGTCGGAAAAGCCGCTTTCCTTATTAGTAAGCGGCGCGGCCGCGGCTATTTCTGCGGCTCACCTACGTCGCGCGGCAGGTAAAAGTGGAAGCGCCGAAAAAATTGTAAACACGCCGAGGGGCATGGGAGGAGCGGTGCCAACTGGATCTTTTGACGCCACTAATTACCGCCGAACCCTGTCAAATGACATCGACGTCGAGCGTTCCTCCGGTAACGACTGACACGTGCACAGTGACAAATGACACGTCCACGATGTCGTTTTTGCATAATACGTTCGTAATAACGAAAAAATCTAAGATTCTTGCGTTATGAGTGTTCTTTTTGGCTGATTTTAATTTTCTTCCGTTAATGAATCTGAACATGATACGAAAAATATAAATGCTAATCGTCCACCATCTCATTTGCTTATCTTTCTTGAATCAAAAGGACCGCTTCGTTCTTTGCCTTTTTTATCAATTGTAACAGGACTCCTTACAAGTTTCTTTTTTGCGCATTATGTTCAGCACTTTTTATAAATTTTTTTTGGTCATTTTCGTTGTTTTACATTTTCAAAGGTTTATGAATGTTGAAATCGAGTGTTCAAAAAATTTAAGAATTAATCTGTTCAGGATTACTAGACCCTCGACGGACTACGGACTGCTCAGTGTGGAAGGCGCCCAAAAAAATCAAAAAACTGTGGACTACAGTGGTACCAGTTAAAGCTGGAGATAGGTGTTCGAACCATATAATAGTGAAACTGCCCTTCAAGATCAAAATGATATTCGACAATTGCTTAATGCACCAGCAACTGCTGAAACCAAGACTACAATTCATGACGAAATATACCCAAAGAAAGTCCCAGGATTTGATCTTATTATAGGATTTTAACAGAACCGTCTGAAAACTGTATAAAAGGCATCACGTACATCTTCAATGCAGTTTTAAATGAGGAATATTTTCTCAGTCGGTGGAAAGTGGATTCGATCATAATGCTACCCAAACCTGGAGAAAATCCAATGCAACTCGAACTTCTTCGAAGATTTCGAATAAAGGCCTTCAACTAATTAGGGAAAAAAGAAGTTTAATTCCCAATCTTTGGTTTGGTTTCGACGAAGTTTAGGTTACATGCTTTCAATTCACTTTTGCAAAATACTACCCTTTTTCTCAACCGATAGGCAGTACCCCGTGAAGTAAAAAAATGCATATACTGATTTTCCAATAATATCTGGTGTCCCGCAAGGCAGCGTGCTCGAACCAACATTCTATCAAATATCACACTGTTGCCTTATCACTGCCCCTTAATCCTGCTAATGCTACAAATGAAAAATTGACAGATAAATCAGTACATGCCTCATTTCCCCATTTCTGCCCTCCAGTAACACAAATATTTCAATCGGATGAGACTGAATGCCTTGGTCTTCACCTAGATAAGCGACTAAACTCAGTCAACTCGGAATAAAATTGATGTTAGGTAGGAAATCTCGGATGACCTTACAATCTCTTCTCTACAAAACTATGTCAAAACCGATCTGGATGTACGGGATTGAGCTCTGGGGGAACAGTCACTAACCCTAATTTAGAATTGTTCAAAAATTTTAAAACAAAGTGCTCAGTGTTACAATTAATACATCATGGTATTATATGGCTACTTAAATTCACTTAGTACACTACAAAATTAAAAATGTAATACAAGTCATCGTGATAAACTCCAAACAGATTCAAATGTCCTGATGACTTTACTATTAGAGGATAAAGAGGTTGAAAACATTGATCTGGATTGGAACTGATAAATGTGATCTTTTAGATTTGTGTCCTTAGTTGATACATTTAAGAAAATAAATAATTTTAATTTACGGTCAAGGAAAAAACAACGATGTTTGAGTCCTCTGATCAAACCAAGGGATTCAAAAATATCAATTTTTTAAGAAATCAAAAATAAAAAGTTACCGACTTTATTTTTAGAAAATAAAAACGATATTTCTCTCGAAATTGTTTATCTGAAGCTGGAAAAAGTAGTTTTGCTTTTGATAGAATGATATTTGTTGTCTTCTTGGGAATCGATCAAGAGATTATGAATATTTAAAAGTATAATCTTATTGAAACTAAATAATTCAAAAGAATTCCAGGTGATCTTCATTTAAGTAGATAAACGCTCTTATTAGTTTAGTTGGTTCCGAAGTCGAGCAGACGAAAATATATTAGTTGCTGCCAACTTTCTGTTACGCGCGTAATTGAAACAACAAATTGACTTATATTAAACACACGAAACACCTCTAACTACAGAGGCTGTTTAAAAAGAAACCGAACCATCGAGTGGTAATTAGAACATTTAAAAAATTCAGGTTAACACTACTAATCGGTAAAATTTCTTTAAAATCGGCATATACCGGACCATGGAATAGTATAAAATGTAGCAACCTCTTGGTGGCACTCATCACCAAAACGCCATGAAAAATTACAAAGTACTGTGCTAAATTAAACAAAGCGTTTGCCGAAACATATAATTTGAATTGAAATGGTAAATAGGAACAATCCCTCTTTTGTACATGATTTCAAATTTACTCTAATTCAAAGATAACTGGAAAATAGTCGTTGGCGTGAAAGATTACCTGAAAACTGAAGGTGGCTTGTAAAAACAGATAGCAGAGGAACTGGAAGTGCCCGGATTACGTGATTATTTAAAGAAGCTGAAGGTTTCTTCTCTTTATATTCCGCACTCAATGTCGTTCGTCAGTTTTCGACACACAGGTCTTCGACCATACACTCTACTTTCTCAATATACTTCTCTGGATTTATTCTTATTTCTCCATAGTTATCGAGTTATTGAAAACGGCCCTAGAAGTGCTAAAGGTACTTAGAAGTGTTTATTACTTGTTGTGAGCATTGTGTTGCTACCTTCAATCAATAAATAACCCTTATGGTTTTATAAAAATTATAGCTGGTGTGTTTTTGTTCTAAAACCAATTTGGTTTGATCAGCATGTGGGGAAAATGTAAAGCATATGTTGATTACTCTTTTAAGGTGCGACCTGATCTAAACATGTTTACGTAAGTTGGCTAAGTGACCAACATTTTCGTATTCTTCTAAAGACATCAATATACGACAAACCTACTCATACCATTTTTTCTGCCCAAGATCTTAGACCAAAATCCTACATTTATTAATATGTGCAACTTGCGTTGATTAGGAAGAAGAAAAACATCAGAACAGCAGTATATATCATTATAAACATGAATTTTCAAGAAAATTAGATGAGCTTAGATGGCCTTTATTTGTCAGACTGTTTATTCTTTTAAGACTGAAATTAATTGTAATAACGCAAGAAGAGACTAAAAGATTTTTGAAATCGTCCCTTCAAATGAGAATTTGATTTTCAATATTTTGTTATCTTTTTTTAATATTTCTAATAAAATTTATATCATATGCTGATAAGGTTTTCGTTTCATGTCAAAGCTATGACGACTATTTTATAACTGTATAAAGAATATTGTAATTTAAGGGAAAATTAAAATTATGAGAAATGCATGCATATTTAGATAAATATGTTCGCTATTACATCAAAGATTAAAAAAAATGTTTTGAAGTGGTATACAAACCATGTGGAATGGCAATGTTCAAATACGAAACATAAAATAAGGAAAATAAAAACATTTTAAAATAAACTTTTAAAAAAGGCTGCAAAGCACTACCATATGAGGGTTATATTTAAATAAGATAAATTAATTGAAATATAAAATGAACCGATTCGGAAATAACACCAAAGATATGCGCACTCGAAAGGCGAGAACTTCAATAAAGAGATCAACTGCTTTTTCCACTCAAGAAAGATTTAATCTAACCTACCATACATAAAGTTTTTTTCGTGTGTGATATAGTTCGCTTTTGCGTTTTAATAAATAATAAAAGATCTCAACGCCAGCGTGATCCAGTGGTTGAGGCGCGGGTTGCGGTGCGGACGGACCTGGGTTTTATTCCCGAAGCTCTTTAAGCCTGGCGGGTAGCCTACTCAATCACTGAAAAATAATTGAGTATCCGCGTTCACTCGAACAAGGGGGTAATAATGGAAGTCGTCTAAGGCACGGTGCTTGCCACATCGCCCCGCATCAGGATGGTGCGTAACGACCGAGCAGAGAAAGCGTATGAGAGCTTTAACTTCTCAGTTCGCAGGACATACTTCTGCGCGGGCCGTTTAGAGCCTTACTATTAATAAACGCTTTGTTTTTAAATTATTATCCTTTTCGCGGTTTAAGTATTTTGCAACTTTCTGTTAGGACATAATCGATAGGCTGAGAATCACTCATCTAACTTGTATTTAGGCAATGGATTAAGTAACAAACTTTCGCCATACTTACTGCAAGACTTGCAGTTTAATTCGATGATGGATTGAGCAACTGTAATAAATACTCACTTCCGCAGCTTTCATTTTAGTCTGGAATTGTTCTTAAACAGCCACTTTTAACTAAAACTTGCTGACGAAGCGATTTCTTATAGTATGTATCAAGCTAGTGGGGATTATAGATTAATACGAGACCAATCTTAATTATCAACGAAGTCACATTAAGAATCATAGGTCGTACCTTTCATTTTAACTTCCCAAACTAGTTGGCTTTACATTAGGCGCCATGTCGCCTAAATTGGTCCAACTAAACACAAAGTTCAAATTTGTAATTAACAAACTTTTAAAGTCGGTGTAGGAAAGGCAATCTTACTATCGGAAAATATGGAAAATTTAATTTTAAGGTTACTGTATTAGGACTTTGAGCGATGCTAAATAACTTACCTTTTTAGTTGGGTCATCCAGAATAGACTAAACAATTTTCTTACGTTATAAATTTTATCAGTTGAGTGCACAACTGATAACAGATATACAATTGACATCAAAGTCAAAATTGAAGAACCAAACACGAGATGAGAATTACAGAAGTTTAGGTGTAATGTTTCTAATCTCCATTCTTTGAACAATTCCAAACATACAGCTTAATGGAGTGCTTAATAGAAATCTAGAGTAGTTTCTTCACACGTACAAACTAGGGCCACTTTAAAAGAGACCAAGCTGAAAGAACATCTAGTCAGTAAAGTCCCACTCTATTTTTGTTTTTCAATAAGCAATGGTTTTACCATTGCACTTTGCCAAAACGTCGTTTGATTGCCATGAGCCCTACTTTAACACCCTTCTTGGCAAGTTTTGGGCAAACTTGACGAATTATTCAGTTTGGATTTTTTCAAATAATGGTACTATCGCGTAATCGTTTCTGTTACCATTTTGTCTACTTTAGCACATCAGAAGATTTGCGCATGCAATACTCATTTGCGGGCCTTTGGAATGGTCGCACAGGAATACCGCTTCAAACGGCTTTGTAAAAATAGCAATTATTATAAATGCCTATAGCAATCCAACCAAGTTACAAGTTGCATAGCGTAGTAGATTGCATTTCAACATGTTCACCATTCCGTCTGTCTGAAATATCAATCGGGCGATTTTGTGGAACTAAATGTACTTAATTTTACGATTTATCTTTGACAGTACTTTGGATTTTTTTGTTATTTTTTATAGAATAAGTTTCTACTTATCCATAATCACGCCTTATATTTATTTACTAACGGTAATCATTAAATAAATTATTTCCTCGTTGCTAGATATCCCATGGATAACTCATTATCATCTGCATCATTATAATGACTTTTGTCTAGATCAAAAAGATCACATAAGACGCACACCTGTAGAACTTGCTATCTATTATTGTCTAGCTTGCAGGTAAATCAGAGTAGCATTTTTTAAAATTTTTGGATGAGTTGTTATATCTATGGTCTTAATATCATGGATATGCGGCATATTATTTTATTACGTTTTCTCTATATGATAACGTGATGATATATTTTATTTCAATGTTTGCTTGAATTGACTCTACAATAAGTCTTGAGTATTTCATGCAGAGACCATCTTGCTTTAGTATTGTTCAGCCAGTTGAATAATGGGATTTTAGTCTTTGTTTATATGTTCTAATGATAGAAGAGGTGTTCTAAAAAAGTTTGATAATAAGAATCACAACGTATATGCTTAACGTTTAAATCGAAGAGAGCGCTTCTTTTAAAACTTCCACTTTCAAAGTTCGTACAACTGAATTGGTTGGTTAAGAGGCAGCACGTTGGTAGCTTGCAAAGATTAGCTAGAATAAACGAAACTGAATCACAAAGATTACGGTTTTAATAGTTTCAATAATTACTTACTGCTTTGGTAGTATATTCTACCCTATTCTACAGCAAATTATAGATGCTTAAATACACACCACAAGAGCAAACCAACCTTATTCTATTCCAACCTTATAGATGCTTTTATTAAGACTAAGATGAAGCTCCTACTGATTATCTCTAGAGCGAGTTTTCCACGCTATGGAAAAGTCTTTTGTACATCCAGCGCCGTAGATAGGACTGTTATTAAACTTATCTTGAGAAGCAACTTAAGTAATACTTAACATGAACCAGAAACATTTCTGTAGTACATGGAGCCCTTTAAAATGGGAGATAGAAAGACAGAAGTCAAGGAGTATCAATGTTTTATAAAAAAAAGAAGCTTAAAGACTCTCTAAATACCATAGAAGGCCTTTTCCATTTTTCAGAGAATATGCCTTCCTCCCCCCTTTCTAAATTGCTGGATAACGAACATCAACCTTAAAAATAAATTGGAGGGTTCAAATAACACAACGTTTACTTAAAACTGAGAAAATCTATCGGGTATGAGGAGAAACAAGATTTGTCTAAATTTTGACTTAAACCAGTATTAAAATTACCCCCGAAAGGTTAAGAGTTAATTGGATCATCGAGAGTAACTATACTCTACACATAATACTTCGTAATAACAATCTAATTATGTCAATTTTCTTTGTTTGTAAGCTACAGTATACTTAATCCTGGTAATTTAGTTCTAAGTTGCTAATTTTAAAGTGTACTATGTTGTCTTTGACTCGGTTTGATCACGGGTGATGTTAATTTTAGTTTCTAACTGTCAGGCTTCCCTCAACAAATCATTTTTGACAAATCTCGGCACCTTTTCTTTCGTTAAGGCTGTTCTATTCATAGATTTCTTCGGATTAGTATTATCAGTAGAATTGTTCTAGCACGCGATATTTTGTGGTTTAATCTTTTATCACAACCGTTAAAAGTGAAGTTTGAGAAGCATTACTAAATTGATTTGCCAGAAAGTTTTATAGAGAAATTTAAAGCAGAGATCGTGGGCGAAACACACTTTTATTTGACGGATAAATAGCACCGCCTTTGCTGCCAAACATAAATTGTAATATTTCACATTGGCGGTAACATAAAAGAATTATAAAAAACCTTAACGTCTAAAGCAAGAATAGTAGGTAACAAAGAACTCTTAACAACAATTTTGGTGTTATTGACCCTTCTAGGTCAGATGTGTTGACAAGACATTTAAGATTCCTTAACTCTTTGAGGTCTTAAAGAAAACTTTGAATCTTGTAGAAAATTATTCTTCTTGTAGGGAGAGTGACGTGACTGTAGTCATTAAAGGGAAGATTATCTTACGTAGTTTCTATTGGAAAACATTGAAAGCAACTACAGCTCTCGTCCTTTTTCCTTCCCAAAACATCAAAGGCGCCCGATCCGCGCCGGACAATCCGTGCAATTAGTGCGTGGAGGAAATCGCCCGACCTATCTGCCACGAAAATAAAATTCGAGATTTCTCGCATCAGCTCTGCCACGCACCCCCAAAATAGCCGCGCGACGGTCTCCTTTCTGGTGCCTAATGATCCCGGCCGACTTCCTCGACGTGGCTGACGTCTCACTCGGGCGGCTCATTCCGCCGTCTAATATTACCCACAATTCCATCATCGGCGTGCTAATTACCCATAGTTTATCTTTCGGCGCTCCTCTTGGCACCGACATCGGTTCTTGTGTACCTCCCGTTTTTTAAATTTCGCAGCCTGCCCCGGCCTGGGCGCAACAAAACGCGGAATTTGGATGCAGATGCGCCGCGCCGGCACCCGGAAAAAACACTGCACAAACACCGCCTGTTGAGACCCGCCGTATTTGTCGGGCCCCGCGGGGGGGCCCGGGCACCCCCTGTCGCTATTATACAATGACGCCATTCAGCGCTGCCCGGTCCGTAAGTAGATTGTAATACAGATGTAACAGTGCGATTCCGGGCTTTGCGGACGGCTTGCGGTGCGGGGTGTTCTAAGCCCTGCGACTTCTTTGTGGGACAGCTCTAAAGAGCTGCTTCAATGCAGAGATTTGGGGGAATCCGAGATTTGCTGTGGGCGCCTTTGTAAACGGAGCGGTTGCCCAGCGAACTGCAACGGCGGTAAGGAATTCGGCACATCTTACCCTCACTACTATAGTATTTCTTCTATTTTTAATTTAGCTTTGCCAAATTAATTGATGGTGTCTACTTTTGTTGTTTTGTTTTATCTTTAAAGTTCAGAGCAACTTAATTTTTTTTAAGTTATTAGCGGACATCCTGGTGTGCTACTCATTTTGACATATAATATTTCCATGTACCCTTTGTAGTTTTAGCGTATAATTAATCACCGCAGAATGTTAATATATAACGAATGTTACTTATTACAGTTTATGAATTGATTCAATTTTGATACTACATTTCTTTGTGCCTTCACATCCGGTTGAGCATTTTGCAAAAGTGCGTAATGCAGCCTTGTCAAGAGATTATTGTAAATACTTATTACCTCTACATAAATGTTAAAGCATGAATTATGTCCGCTTTGTAGCGTAAGCGCGATTTATTTGTTTAATTTTTAAAAATCCCATCTATCCTTGTTAGCAACAACGGCGTTTTATTGCCGCTGAAAAATGCAGCACAATGAAGAGTCGCAGCAACGTTTCAAGTGAGATTAGGAACAATTTCACAAGTGGATTATTCGGAGCTAGTTGTTGCGGATAATGCCGAACTTGTGCTATCCAAGCACCGTCAATTTCATGAGGGTTAAACCGACTAATGCGCCTAGTCAAGCATATGTTACACGCTAAACCCCTATTCAGCCCAACAGGGGGCTTGGGCATTATTCTCTCTCCTGTGCGCGCGTACGTTGGATATCTTGTGTCGTGTAACACCGCACAGGTCTGTATTAGAATCGAAACAAATTTCAAAAACTGAACTTACCATATTGCCAATTTCACCCCATAGTTCACGCAATTAGCAAACCAAACCCGAACCTTAAATAAGTTGGAAACGGAATAGAGCGAATACGGCCCTGTGTATTTCCACCCTAGCGGTGGTCATAATCTAGTACCCCATACATATAAAGTTCTCATAGCAATACGTGTATTAGCATGTCAAGCTCGATCACAACCTTCTCGATTGTCCGAAATCACACGGTGTGAAATGCGGGCAACGCCCGGCCGAACTATACCTGGTCCTGGATATCTCTCGTGATTTTGAACTATTTGGATGGGTAACTGTTCCTTCTTGTGCGTCAGCACGCTTCGCTTCATAAAGAAGCGTGAAATTTGTTTGTTTGGTCTTGCAGAGGATTAAGGGGTCGGGGGGCCCCGAAAGGTCCTAAAAGCCGAACAAGAATGGATGTCTTAATTAGTTGTTTTAAAGTCGCGTTTCTCTTCCAGATTGTTCGGCATGAAGCGCTGCGCCCGGTGCCAGGCGACGATCCTCTCCTCCGAGCTGGTGATGAGGGCTCGCGAGCTGGTCTTCCACGTCCACTGCTTCTCCTGCGCCATCTGCAACTCCCCGTTGACCAAGGGCGACCACTTCGGCATGCGGGACGGCGCCGTCCTCTGCAGGCTGCACTTCGAGATGTCGCTGGCGGAGCCTTCCCCGGGGATGTACCCCGGCCCCATCCACTACCCCTCGCCGTTCCCGAGTCCCGAGTTCCACCCCTGCACGCCGCTGCCGCCGCCCACGCCCATCGAATCCACCGGTAAAGTTCCTTTCTTCAACGGGGCGCCCACGCCGCGGCAGAAGGGCCGGCCCAGGAAGAGAAAGCCGAAGGACCTGGAGAGTATGACTGCTAGTTTAGGTAAGTCCCCTCCGAGTACTGTTCTCCTTGAAGGAAAGCCTTTAAAAATGGGAATAAACGGATAGTACATAATCACCCCTCTGTCACCCCTTTTCAATGTCAGGTTAATTGGATTATACTTATAATTTTTTATTTATTAATTACAGTTCAGTAAGGCATTCTTATTAATCAAAAACACATTGCATTTTTTGCTGTTTATCGAATAAAAAATATACATGATATATCTGGGGTCACAAAAGTGTGGAGCTTTTGTTTCATTCATTGTTGATATTGGAACAATTTTATGAGTTCTCTAGTATTGGATATGTTTTTCGTATCAGAGTTTGTCCTAACTATCATGAATAGATAACATCTTGAGACATGTTTGATTCATGCGTAATGATATGAATCAAAGTCATATTGACTCCCGAATAGTCTTATGTATTGCATAGTTTCTTTACTGATCTTTAATGTTTTTTATGTATACTGCCCAAAGATTTAAAAAATGGATTATCAGATATGGTGTGACCTCGTGGCAGTTTAATTTTTGAAACCTGAAAGTGTCTTCATAGCGTTTAAATCACTTCAAAACAATAAGTTTACTTATTAATTTAAATGTAGTAATTAGAAACGTTCATTTTCTCTAGCTGGACAGACAATTAAAACATTGGCGAGTTTGTAAAGTGTTAAAACTTATCTTGTCAGCATTAGATATTGGCTTTGGTTTTTTGTCGGTATTAACTGAAATATCAGTTTGGGTATGTTGTTATATGCTAATCCAAGCGTGTAAGATTCTAGGATAGTATAAGAACATATTTCGATCTTTACTGATAAATGGCTACTATGGAAATAGTGGATTGGATATTGATTGTGCATCTGTAAAAGATCTATTATATGGGAGTGTGTCATGGTAGGTGATAAATTTCAGTTGAGAGATATTTAGTAATGATTTGGTGGCATTTCAATTTTATTGACTGGTTCACTTCTTATGCACAAGTGCTATGGTTCAAATCATGCGAGGTGGTTTCTGTACACTAAAATCTAAGAAAAATTTAATGTATTATTATTGCTGGTAAGTGTTGTTAGATTTTGTAGTAGATGTGAAATATTAAAAACGATTCTTCTAACGACTAGTTCTTAGAAAGCCATTGAAGCCCATAGTTGTATGTTAGGCAACTTATCTTACTCACAGATTTTTCCAAAATCTGGTGATGCCTAATCGGGGATCGAACTCGAAGCCACCCCGCCGACTATACAGATATAGACTAACCAAAATTGCATTGCGATTCCAGAGCATCTTACGTAAGTCGGGTGAAGGCTATACATCTTTCTGGGTATTGTGTTTTTTTTGCCCCTTTAAAATATGTAGAGTAGCTATATATAATCTTAGGCAGACTCTCTTTCTGAAATTATTTTTTTTTACTAATGTGTCTTCATACAGTAAGTATGTTCTTATCACAAGTTCTATAATGTTTGCTTTAGAGATAACTTATCAGATGATCTTCGAACAATCATAAGATCTGCTCAAAATTGCACATTTTGCTTCCTCTACATTTTTGTTAATCTCTTTTGTAATGGAAGAAATTATAACAATTTACTTGTGAAAGAGACAAAGGAAATCCCAGAATGGTATTTTAAAATTCTATTTTGATATGTCCATTTAGCTGTGATGTAAAAATGACGAATATTTCAGTTTGTCAACACAAAAGGCAAGCTTTTAATCCTAAAACGTATTGAACCAGTTTTCTTTCAATCTCAAAGTTACGTTTTTGAACCTTCTACGTGTTTAAACTTCCTGGCTAATAAGTGATGAACGTAACACGTTACTTTCCACATCACCATTTATGCAACCGTTGAATTAGCATTGAGTTTTATTCTGTTTTTCTCTAAAACAAATTTAGGTGTCCGCTTAACGAAATGCATGAACAAATAGGTCGCTGTATAAATAGCGGGTGTAACTTGGTTAACATTTTTTTGTCAGCTATACACCATATTTTCTATACTCTTTTTCTTTGCTATTTCTTAATTGTGACAACAACGATTGTCTATAATTTGTGCCCCTTGAAGTTTTGCTGGGATCTGTATTTTACAAGACACGTCTAAAATTGCTCAAAGTCTATCTAAGCTTGGTACATTTAAATTTGCCACATCTATAGTTATTTGCTGATCAGCACAGATAACTTAGAACAACTAAGACGAAGCTTTTCTCTCTTTCACTCTCCCTTTCTGCTTCAATTATTACGACAGGCGGGCGAATGAAACATAAATGGGAATCATTTTTTAAAAAAAATACGAACATGCAAAGTTATTTTTCTATACGATCTCTAACTTTTTCCCGACGAATATTAGGTACTTTTTTTTGATCTCGTCGTAGTAAAATGAAGTTGTTGGTGATACTAATCATGCAGTCTCTGTCGTCCAGCTGTTTCTTGTAATGACCAGCATAAATGATAATCGCAGGGAGATGTCCGGAGGGTTTTTCCGTGTAATCAAGTAGTAATCATAAATTTTTGTCGAGTTTGGGTGGCTATATAAGGCCGGATGCTGCCAGAATACTTTTTGAAACCCAACTAACTACTGATTTAATCTAAAAGGCGGAGAAGAGTTTGAATGTTCCTTTTAGTTTCATTTTCAACTGCTTGTTGTTCTTCTAAATTGTTTTTACGCCCTCTAATGTGAGAAACTTGACAAGAATTCGTGATACTGACTAAAGGGTAGTAGTGCGTAGTATTATACAGGGGAAATCACCTTCAGGTATTCCTTTTTACAACGTTCAGGAGCCACAATCCTCTTTTTTCACTTCAGGGTGCATAAAAAAGAAATTTCGGTTTATATTTGATACATCCACATACTCTCAGAATATTGAAAACTTTCGGACGTAACCACTTTTGTTTGTTACTCAATATCGTAATAAAAAAATGTTTTTTTCTCTTTTTGTTATTTACACAATAGGTAATAGTTTCGAAGGTATTTTGGTTGCTCCATATATAAGAATTTTGTAGGCCTTGGCAGGTATATGATTACCATGAAGAGAATTTTTTTAATGTACACGAAGGGATTTTAGTAGAGAAACATATGAAACATTTGATGATGATAGCCTATCACTAGTCTTACTGTCTGAATTCTTAGTTAAGAACCAAAGTTGCATTTGTACAATCTTTCTTTCCTTCACCGCTATTGCTTTATTTATTTTCTCACGTCTGTCTAAATACAACCTGAACAAGCTTTTTCTTAAAGCTAATCTAGAACTAGATGTTAAATTGTTTGATCTGGAAAGTAGCCAGATTTTATATTTTTGTACTTTGATTGATAATCAATTAATTTCCTCGAATGTAATCCTAGATATAGAACAAATTGAATTGCAGTTTGTAAATTGTATATTCTTGGACAATTGTTCGATTATTTTTTTAACTTGTATCTGATAGGACTACTTAACTATAAAGTTTATTCAATTTGTAGTCTTATCTTCTTGTTCTTCTTTTTCTATATTGACTTAAACCTGTTCTTCTTCACGCGTTAATTATGTAGTTTTCACCAATTCTGAAATTTAGTTTTCTGAATGTTTCTCTTGTGGTCTGTTCTGCCGTTTTGCCATGTAGTTTATTATCTTGTGGTATTTAATGTGTTAATTCTTCTTCTTTTTCCATATTTGGCCATATCGATTATGTTACACTCATACCTTACATTTTTGTTTATAATTCTGTCTTGCCTCGTTTTGTCCACTATTGCTCATAACGTACCTAGTTCAATTTGTAGTCGTATCATATTTCATCGTTCTTTTGTAAGGGGGGACATATCTTGAACCACCTTTTTTCTTAATACCGATAATGAAATAAATTACCTTAGAACTAGAGTCAGAATATTGTCAGCCACACATGTCGCCCCTTGTTTTTGCTTTTGGATTAACTTATAGAATGTAAATTTTCTGATTTTTAACTTCTTTTATTATTGTGGTTAGTAATCTCAAAATTTCTTTGCTTTTTATCGCTTTACATTTGAACTGCTTTTTTCAAAATTAGCTTGGGGTCCCTAACATAATATACTATTTGTGATGGGAGTCCAGCTGATGACGGGTTAAGCTTCTTATTATAATGTGAGTTATTGTTGAGTCTAATGGGGTGTGACTTTATTAGAGATAGTTTGTGTGACCTCTACTGAAAGCTTTAATTTACTCCAATATAGGATCTGACAATATTGTTCTTCATTTTCAATAGATTTCATCACGAGAAAAACTTTTAGATAGTTTTCTCGACATTTGTTTATTATGCATCCTATAAGAACTGATATAGGAGGTACTACTACAGCTTATATGTATGTTATCGGGAAAAGTTTAAAGGAAAAAAGCCGTAATTAGAATAATTTGCGTCGTTAAAAATAAGCCAATCGAGTAGTAGGATTCCAATTCCTTCAAATGACAGTAGTAAAATGTTAGTACGAAAATTAGCATTCTTGTTGAATTTACTACGGCCGCAGTACTTGGACTGTGAGGTATTTAGAGAATGATATTAAATCGCCTTAAAAAACAGGATCAGATCGATACGTGAGAAGCTCCCTGGTCAATTCCGAGAACGACATTTGGAACGCTGTAAAGAAGGCTGAAGATTAAAGTTGACAAACACATTCGTCTGTTATGTGATCTGTTTCATCGACCTCTTTTATCTGCGCCTTAAAGCTTTTATGGTATGTTACCGTTCAGTTATCGAGCTGATTTATAGGAGTCCCGAAACCGGAGCCCACAGTAAACTAGCCGCGCTATCTCGCGCGAGCGGATTGACAAATCCGGCCGGAATTTACGGCGCAAACATGGAGATCGGACAAATTTGGCGCAAAACTTTTATGCCCGTAACTCCGCGGGCCGGGCTGCGCCGTTTACGATCGCCTTTACGACCGGTGTGGGAAGGACGTAAAGCGAGCTGTCCGTTTTAGATCTGGTCTACCAGAGAGATTCCGAGATAACCGCGAGTGTTTCGGGGAATTGAAATGTCCGGCGTTTTATGCCTTTTCGCTTTTTGTCCGCGCTTCAATTTCGGACTTATCTCGATCTGTGTCGCCGCGCCGATGAGAAATGCCGAACGGTTTTACTACCGCAGGTAGACCGCCGAAGCCTTCCTTATCTGCGGTGGATGCGGAGACGGACTGGCCTGTTGCTGTGGGTGTAGCGATTTGGTAGGGTGACAACTGCCGAGATAAACTCCAAGCTACCGACTGGATGAGGAATGAACGAGCGGTGTAAGAGTTCCTCGCCCGAAATTTCTTTATCGCCCTGACAGCTTAATCAATATTGGGTTTTTTGCTGCTTGTTGCAGCCTTCGAATTAAAAGCGGCTCGATGTGAAATTATTTGGTTATTAATTATATGTATCTGCTGGGAGAAGGGGGAGGGAGATCCAGAAATATATCTCGTATTAATTGGTGGGTAAAGATAATATGACCTCTTGGAGGATCACTTAAACTTTATTGCTGTTGTATTATGATAAAATAGTATGTTTATAGTAAAACTGCTAGTGACCAGTAAATAAGGAATGTGATCAAAATTTAAAACTATTATGTTGGTAGCAAGTATATTTATTGTAATAAGTTTATGATTTTACTTATGTAAACACTTTTGTATAACACTTTCAGTTAAAATTTTTGTCTGTTGGAACAGTAGACGTAGATCGATTTTTTTTAAATATACTGAATCTAAAAAGTCAAACATAAATTTGCATTTATAGTGAATAAATTTGAAACTTATAGGTGGATCTTCTTTTTCTAAACCCTTTTTCTTTCCAAGTTGTTTAAACTAATACATGGTCGTAATAAACTTAAAGACAAAGTATTAGAGACTGTTTCTAAACAATTTTTTTAATTTGAGGTGCAATAATCGATGTTTTTTGTGCAAAAAGACAAGGTACAGACTGTTGGCAATGCAAAGAAGACATAGTAAGGAAGAAGAGAGAAAAAGCTGCATAAGGTCACCTAACAGAATAATGAATGACAAACCTACTCCAAATTAATACTAATTAATGCGGAAAAACACACATAACGCAGAACACTATAAAAACTCAATAACTGCTAGCAAGCTCAATATAGAACTAGAAACATTGGAATATGGCGATGGATAATAGAGAAGATGCTGAAATTGTATTTACTAATAGGAATTTAATGGTAGATGCAAGATTAATCAAAGATGGCTTTATCTGGCTGAAGATTGTCGAGTATTCAATCTTAACTTGCTATATTACGCCAAGCTGCTACTTGAATATTTTCAAAACTATTTAGACAACATAAGGACAAAGGTTGGAATTGGCAGAGTGGTCTAAGTGGTTGAGGTGCTATCTGAAATGCGGACGGACCCGGATTCCATTTCCTGAGCTCTGGTGGGTAGCCTACTCAGTTACTAAAAATAATTGAGTACCTGCGTTCCCTTCGAACAATGGGTAATAATGATGGTGCTTGCCACATCGCTCCGCATTAGAGATGGTATGCGACGACCGGGCAGTAAAGTCGGACGTATGAGAGCTTTAACCTCTCAATTCGCAGGTCGTGCTCCCAGGCGGAGCGTTAGAGCCTTACCATATTACCAACGGCAAAAGTTAATAAAACTAAAACAAAAGTATTGGTAGCTAAAAGCTTCGATGAGAATAACGCGTAGGAAAGCTCAGAAATAAATCGGAAAGGACAAATACTGGTTCAGAAGATAGAGGCAGTGCCCATTTACATACGAATAGGAATGAATTCTCGTGTTGATATTACGCTAATTATCTGGGAAAGCAAAACACTGGATGATCCTTGAAAAAAAATATATTTGACATAATGTAGAGACTAATATGGCAGAAAAGACAGAAGAATGCAATATCAGCGAAAAGAGCTGCAATTTAGTAATAGGAAAGTAGTTGTGAAGCTTTTTGGACAGCTGCTTTTGAAGTACATAGAAGAATATATTGCAGCTAATGGGACTATCACCGTATCAGAGTATCGTTAAGCAGAGAAAAAGAAAAATGGAAATGTAGCGAACGAAAGTTTAGCGTGCTAGTGACATTATACATGAAGAAACATATATAAATGTGCACCTCTTTATCGTAAATATAATAGGCAAAAGATTAATAGCGGATTGCTAGAAGAATTTGTGTTAGGAGTCGCCATATGGAACATAATTTGCAAAGGGTCGCCCAGGTTGGACTGCCTGAAGCAATAATATTCATCGAAGATAATATAGCATTAGTAGTGTGGACAAAAGTAGAACGAGTACTAATTTTAACCAGGAAGAAGACGGAAAGCACTTTATTAACTAGCAAAATAAGGTATAAGGATATGTTTTAGAATGGAAAGCATGATAATCAGGGTTTAAAAATGGCTGAAATATTTAAGCATTATAAATCGTATAGTGGTAAAGATTAAATAAACAGTAAACCTTTTAAGTAGAGAAGGATGCCCAACAAATGAACCAAAAACGAGTAAACTAGAGATGCCGAGTACAACATGGTGTATCTTAATATACATAGAGCCAGAGTAATGGAGAATATTAGTGTTAGCAGGAATTAAGTCGGCGAATATAGTCGTGAGAACGGGGAACCGAATATCTGCAGGGGGGTACGGTAGAAAAGAAATCGAAGGCGAAGCAGTGCATAAGTGATAAGAAAAGACAACAGCACTGAAAATTATTGTAAATATTTATATAGGCCTTTATTTTGTTTTTGATTTCCTCATGTCCCTAAATTTCTTTGGAATCATTATTGAAGTCGACTTTACTCAGTAAATAATTGGGAAGTTAGACGCCGGTGAGTGAACACATGTAGTGATGTAGTGCGTTCGTTATCTTCTTATTTGCAATTATTGTGCAAATAGGGAACGAAGCATCGAGTTTAGTTTAAATAAAGGCTTGACGCAAGAAATGCAGAGATAGTCGGGAATCTACTACAAGCTATCCACGTTCTAGAAGACTAGCAAAGAGCAGAAAATTGAAAAAGCTGGATGTATATGACTTCCAAACCACAAGAACCGGAGATTGACAGACCGAGAACTAGAAGATGCATTATAATACGGATCAGATTCATTTTATCCTGCGATTTTAACACAGGAATTTCTAGAACGTTTTGAAATTGTCATAATGCCTTAAATATGGTCGATGGTCTACAATTCCAGCTCATCTTCTAATTGTCGGACTGGTAGCAGCCCATCCTTGTTGATTATAGCATTGTAACGTTTTCCGGTATTCGTTGCTTGTTTCTGGTCTTTCAGAATCTGGATTACTTTCAACAGATCCCCGAAAATTTCTAATTGTTGGTATCATGCCTCTAATCGTGCTGCAAATTTGCTGTTCTATTCGCTCAATCATTGCAAATGCGAGGATCACACACTAAAAGAGGCGCAGGATAGTCCACTCTCTTCAGCTTTCTATTAATCATGTTATCATGATGTCAACGATGGTTAACAGTTTTTTATATTTTGCATTAAAAATCTGAACAAACGATCTTAAAAGGACTGAACTGTTCATTTTATTGTAACATATTAGCAGCGAATTTAGTTTACACAATACGTACTCAGAAAATATAATTTTCTGAGGGTTAACGGTGGAAAAGATCAGAAATCAGTTTAATGTTTTAGATTTTTTTACGTAGATTGTGTAGAAAGTATAGAAATGTCAATAAGACATTCTCCTCTAGATCACTTCATCCTCTAGTTGGATGGGAAAAGTCCTGAAAATATTTATAGGCAGCCGTGCACCAAAGGCCAGTTGTCTAGAGGTAACTGATTTCTCGTCATTAGATTAAGCACCCATACGAGGTACATAGATTTAAAGCAGTAATAGGAGCATCGGAATTGGATAGTCTAACAAAAGACGACATATGATGAGAAACCAGATAAAAATTGGAATATGGAACATAACATCAATAACAGGAAAAGAAGGTGAAATAATAGACGGAATGAGGAAGTAACTTGGGCATATCAGAAACAAGAAAGAAATGAAGTGGAATAGTGGATCTGGATAAAGGGCATACACTCAGATACTAGGGACTCCTAAAAAGTAACCTATGGATGGCACAGAAATGATTACAACAAATGAACTAGAAAAGAATGTGGTGAGATGGGAGACTATAAATTCAAGAATAATGATAACAATTTTAAGTCTCTAAGAATAAATAAAAATAATACAAATATACGCATCAATTGAGTGCAACATTTTATGGAAACTTGCAGCGAGCAGTAAAAAAAATAAAATAAGAATCAATATGTAATAGTAATAGGAAACAGGAATGTTCACATTGGAAACTAGAGGAAGTATGTGGATCGCATGGACTAGAAGTTGAAATTAATAATAATGGAAGTAAGATAATCAACTGCTGTTTGCATAATGAGATGATAATAGGAAATATCTGATTTAATCATAGGAATATTTATACGTTCACATATGAGGCAGAACAATAGGCCATAAGAGTGTGATCGATTAGACAACATATAATAGGAATATGAGGTATGCAATAAATGATGTAAACAATTTAACATGTGGTGTAGAATTAAACACGAGATGTAAGCGAATAGTAGCACATACAAATATCAGAAAACTGACTAAAGGCAAGAATATTTGGAGAGAACAACTGGGAATCGAGAAGAAATTGAGAAAGAAGAAAGGCGCAGTGAGGAATTAATGAGAGATGGAGTCAATTCAAGAATACAGTACTACAAACAGCGGAACTCACCGTGGATTGAACGTAATTAGACACAACGCAGAGCAACGAAGTATGGAGTAAAGTAAGGCAGAAAAGGGAGGCCTGGAAAAAACTCATCCAAACCAAAACAGAAGAAAACAAGCGTATCTATATACAAAAGATTAATGCGTGCAAATAAATCATAACACACATGTAAAGAAGGTGATCTGAGAAGGTTCTGGAAGGAAAACTGTATCAAGAAACTGAAAACAGCCATAAAAGATATTGAAAGTATGGAATCAACCGAAAAATTGAGAGAAGAATTGGAGATAATTTAAACACGAGGAGAGTTTTGGAAGACTAGCACAAACTGGGAGAAAATCATGAATATAGGGAAAACGAACAAATAACAGAGGATACAGAAAGACAGCCGATGAAGGTGGAGTTGTTAACGTTTGAAGGACCTGAACTGGACGTTTGGAACGAGTGAAATAACAACGCTATAGTCTCAATACATAAAAGAGGAGGTACAAGATTCGACAATTACACAGCAAAATGTCTGTCTTCAATGATACTCAACATTTTTAAGAATTATCGAGAAAAAATTATGATTGGAAATTAATTACAAGTTACAAGAAGAACAAGCAGATTATAGACCGGGAAGACAAGCGCAAGACCACATTCATGCTAGAAGAGCACTAACAAAAAGACTAAATAATAATAAAGATTGATCTGAAAGCGGCCTTCGATAAAGTATCACGAAGACGTATGGGAAGCACTAGACGACTTAGGAGTGTCTGCAAAATTAAAAATAATAATTAAAAACATAAATGAGAGGGGATAAAACGTCGGGAGGATTTGGTATGGAGAGATTTGCTGTATGATGATGACAACTTATTTATAGCAACAAGTGAACAACAATTGCAGATGAAGTTACTTATATGGAAGGGGAAACATAGAAGAAAATATAGAGATAAATATAGAAAAAAGTAAAGCAACGAAGGTAACAAGAAAAGAACAAGGAGACGGACAAATATCGATACAAATAGATGGACACTAATGATATTTTATGCACCAGAGTCTTGGATGATACTGGATAATCATAGATCAAAGATAACAGCATCTAAGGTGAGATATCTTAGAATAATAGTTGAACAGTTCAAATCCATAAAAGCAACTCCAACGGTATGGACACCAATACTAGACATCTCAAACAAATATATGTATGAGATGTGAAGGAAAAAGATCTTGAGGAGGACCTAGAAGCACTTGGAGGGACGTGTAGCCATGAAAAAAGAGAGCACTTTATAACAAACGAAGCTACTTAGAAGAGACAGAAGAACAACATACAAAAATTGGTTCAAAACTTGTACATTGTAAGGTGTAATGGAGTAGAAGAAGTAAATAAGCGAATATTTATTCGGAAGTGGAAAAGATCAGAAATCAGTCCAAAGTTGCGTGTTCTTGTACGTGGGTTGCCTAGAAAGTTCGGAGATCTCACGAAGGTTTATTTCTTCAGTTCATTTTGAGTTTACCCTCCGATGTTGTGCCCCAACGGTTATTTATGGTTTGGTACTTAAAATAAATAACTCCGGTTGCGTATGGCCTAGCGCAATTTGTTTCGCCCGTGGCGCCATAAATCATTGCCGCGCTTGGAATTATCTCATAGGTAGCAGGACGCACCGGGTATATGCGTTATCTCCAATCTTCCGTAGGTAAACCATGACGCGTGCTAGATAAAAATAATAAATGATCGCCGCGAGCGGGTGTTCCGTCGGTGGCGGACGGATATCGAGCGCCGCGCGCGCCGCAACAATGCGGTTTGGAGCGCTTGGAGGAGCCACGCGCTGTGGGAAAACGCGTTTCACGCACCGCCGGATTCGGAACCCTTTCGGCACAAAGCATTTTAATATCCTCAACGACCATTGTGGAAAGAGACTTCATATAGCCCCGGCGACCCCGCCAGCTTTATTTGTTTTGATGTTTATGTGAACTCGAATTATGGCGCCGTAAAGTTTACGGCTCCATCGAGGTGTAAAGGCGAGGATTTTCTACACTATCAGCGCGCGTTTTTCCCGGCCCGCCGAATCTTTATTGTGGAGCTTAATGGGGGCGCTGTCTATAAAAGCGCTTTGATCGGGCCGCGCGGGCGGCGGCGGCGGCGGCCGCCGCACGGCCCAATAGCCGCGGATGAATGATATATTAATGGTTCCCCGAATTGCTCTCGGTTTTATTATTTATGGGCTTACCGGGAACGCGAGGCTCGAAAACTGGGCCTCTTCGGCCTTAACCTGGCCGTTAAATTTTAGTGCCCTTTATGTTTGGCTACAGCCTGGAAGAGCTGGAAAGTGAAATATACTTCCGTTTTCCGGTGTCGCTGCCGCGCTAATTACTCATCGCCGAAACCGGCGGAGACGCGTTTCGACCGAACGCGCGCGGACGTGCGCACGCACACGGCGGCGGAATAAAACGCGAGGCCGCGCGAATATTTCACGATTCTTTAATCTCGCCAGCCAATAAATAACGGCGAACATCCCTTATGCAGCATTAGGATTAAATAAATCATTATTATGACGTATAATGCACGTACCTCGGGGTTATGTTACTTAAAACACGTTCAGATTAATAATCGGGGCCGGTTAAAGAAGCGTAAATAAGTACGACCATAAATAAAGTACTTCTCATTACTACTTGTCGATGAGTATATATCACATAGTTAGCTCACATAAATTATCATATCTAACTTGAATTAATGCTAATGAGCTTTTTATGGGTTCGTTTGCTTAAAAATGCAGCGAAACGCCTCTCAGCGGACTGCACATTTATAACTCCTTGTTGGTCCATTACCGGACTATATTTAAACGGAAAGCGAAACTTATCGGCGGCTCCAATCTGCTCCTCTGCGCCAACTTCAGCGGTGTGCGGATTTAAAGATCGCAATAAGTTTTATTGGTCTTCATCATTTGAAAAATATCTTTTAATCCAGCACCCACGGATGTTCCCTTTAGGATTTTATTTAAAAAGTACTTTCTTAGTAATTTTTCTGAGATCCTTCTATTGACCGTTTTCTTAAAAGGGGTAGAATGAAAAGTTTTAATGGGAAAGATTTTGTATACGAGGTTCTAATCTAAAATTCCAAGATTTTAAAAATCACCGGATTATAATGTCAGATTGTTTGTTTAATGCAATCAAAAACGAGTGTAATGTTTACTGCTAACCAAAATTAATTTTTTTTGTTGATACGGGTAAAAATATAAGTAAAAAACACGAATTAACAATAATTTTTTATTTACAAAGAAAAATTATTCATTTTCATCGTCCCCAGAGTCGTTTTCATTTTTCCCATTGGTCCCATCAGTAGACGTGTTTTCGCTGGTGGTGTACGAAGCCTCTATTCCTATTTCTTCCTCATTAGGACAGAATAGTGGCAATACGTCACTAGAAAAGTTCTGGCGTTTTCGATTTGAAGATCCGGATGAGTAAATTCAAGAGATCTTCATTTGTTGCTTCTCGGGAATATTTTTGGTCCGGCTTCTTCTATATTTCTTCAGATCTTTATTCCTGCTTTCCTGGGCCTCTTTTGACAATTGTCCAAAAGAAAGAATGGCATTATTTACGATGTCGCTTCCATGGATTAAAATCTTATGCATGGTAACTGGCATGTAGTACCACGGATATTCCTGCACAAATCGTCGAGCTGTTTCTTTTGCGTAAATATTAAACGCGTCACCATCTATAGCAAAGCCTGATGAAAATGCCTGCAGAATAGTACTACATCTTTGTAACAATTCTTCGAGTTTCTAAAAAATCTTCGGCCGTGTTACCTTCATTAGTTGTTCCACTTTCTCCAGGTTTAAATGATCAACTAGTTCTCTTTCTTCTAGTTTCTTCTTATCTTTTTCTGTGTATCACCTTGATTTTTTAAATTCCAGTCTATAAGAAATATGAAGAAAACATTCGACAAAGCGAATCCAAGCCTGCAGAGACGACAAACCAAATCGGTAAGTTGTGGCATCAACTTCTTTGTTCTCACCTCTTTCTATGTCGTTTATTTCGGTTCAAGTGGCTCCACGAACGTAACATCCTTGAGCCGAAGCAGTAGCGGTCGCAGCATTACAAACTTTACCATCCACCATTGTTAATACCATTTGATGCAATCATAACTTCTGTTTTTTCAAATTTACTTATTTGCTCTTCTACATAAGTAATATCTTGTTGATTCATATCTGTGGATTCTTTCTTGAACTGTATCCTGATGGGTCTGCAAAAACGCGCAGAAGAAGGTCGGAGATTCTGCCATAAAATTGTTTTCTTTGGACCAGAAGTTGATAATTGTAAAGGAACAAACGAAGTTATAAACATACCTGCATCTTTAATACTTTGCTTCCATTTCTGTTTCTATTCGCTGTGACTTGTGCTTCCATCGCAGCCCCATTTTGCGTGAAGCCGTCAAGTCCATAAGAGCCTGTAACTGTATTTCATCAAAGGTTTCGAAATTGTAATCGCCGTTCTTGGTGGATAACAGCGCTGTTTTGCTATTTGTAATTTGTGGTAACTCGGATATAACATGTTCGCGTTTCGTAACTTGGCATTTACTCTAATTTTTGTCAAATTTGTGTTTACACATAAAGCCAGTACTTCATTTGGGGTATTTGGAGTTACAATCTGGGCTTCGCGATTGATCCATGCTTTTCGGATTCTTGATGCTCTTGAAGGAGTAGTTGTAGCCTCGCTCAACAATTTAGCGGCATCTTTTTGACCAGCAGATAGCAAACTCATCTGAGCAGCATAAGTTAGTTTACTTGTGTATGCTCTTTCCCGAAGTTCTCTGTTTTTACGCCTTTTGCTTCTTTCGCTGCTTTCTTCGAAAGGAACATTTTTTCTGCCAACCCCAAATGTTGACAGAATGTTTTCCTCCACGGTAATGTCTACAGGCAATGAAAATTCTTTTTCCAACCAACCAGAATTTTTTAAAAGGAAAGTTTTCAACATCCTGCTGCTCTTTTGTCACCTTTTTGCAAAATCACTGCACCCACGAAATATCGCTAATTTTGTTTCTTCTATATTGATGTCACTCAAATTTTCAGTTTCAATTACACAACAAATGCAAAACGGTTATACATTAGAAGAAATTTTTGTTTTGATACTAGTAATAAGTGAGTTATTTTATGTAATTTGTTGAAAGCTATTTATGGTAGCGAGAAAAAGAACCAGAGCGTCCGAACAAACGGGAACTGCATCCGATACGACGACGTCGCTGTGCGCTGTTGTATCTCTTCACACTATGAAATAGCTAGTCGTGTGGTTGGAGGAACAAGCTTTTTTTTAATATTTCTTTTGTGTATTAACAAACATATATACAAATATACACAAAATAATATTCTGTGAGTTAATTTGATGGTGTTATTCCGTTTTAAGAATGTATCCGTTTAAATTCATCACCATCATTGCTCATATCAATCCATTTTGGGTGTAGGTTTTTCCCAATCTATTTTGTGCTTTCTTTGTTTAGTTGAAGTTTAATTCCGTCTGTTCATCTCATAGGGGGGCCTTTCTCTAAGTCTTTTTTCTTGCCGAGGTCTCCACTGCACTACCTTTTTCGTTCATGTATCGTCTTTCAATTTCACCATTTGATTTGCCCATCGCCATTTCTTTTTTAATATTCTTTTCACCAAGTCTTCCATTTTTGTTGCTGACTGTCCACTTATTTGTCCTTCGATCTTTCAACGATACTCCTATAGGGCCTTCAATATGTGACGCAAACGATAAAACACGCAAGATAAAGTTGTAGTTCTTTTTTATTGTGATAAATAAATGGAGTTTAGTGCATTGTGTCTTTACTAAAGATGATCGTTTCCTCTTCCCGAAACTCGCAATTGCGGCTTTTGTAATGTCCGCAGAAGTGGCCAGAACCTCTTCTGGAGATTTACTGGAGTTTGTTTCTTATAAGAAATCGCATGGGTTTAAAAGCGGGGAAATTTGGAGGCTACTCGAGTCGTCTTCTATCTTACGGGGGATGTCCATGTTTATAATGCTTTTTTCAAAAACTTCTGTGAGGATGTCAAAAATGCTCTGAACTTGATGGGCGGTGGCTCCATCTTGCTGAAACCAGTATTGGTTCTTCATTCGCATATTTTGTGAGAAACAGTGAGCAGACGATTCCAAAGTGGAAAATTGCACACCATACACTAACGTTTTCTGGGTGCAATCGACGAACTTCGGTCAAATGTGGGTTTTCAGTATCCTATCTCGGTAATTTTGTTTGTTGGCATAGCTATCTAGTGGAAAATTGGCCTGATCCGTAAAATGGCCGTTCCTTATGACGAACCATGATCACTTTTGTAAAAGTGAAACTTTTGCCAATATTGACGTCAGTTTGCAATTGAATCTTATACGGAAAGATTCAATTTCTTGGCGAGGACGGTGTGCATAGAGCCCATACTCACACCGAGTTGAGCTGCGCTTTTCAAAATTGAAGTTGTGGGCTCTTGTTCATAAAGCTCCCGAGCCTGTTCCACGGTCTCGGGAGTGGTCATAGTGACTGGTCTGGCCAATCTTCCTGTTTTCACAAAATTTCCAATCAGCGTATTATAACATAGTAAAATAGACAATTTAATTATAGAGCAAATTTTATTATGGTACTTTTTACCTTGCTATTGTAGACACACGCATCGTAATGTGCTTGTCAAACTTGGTCTAAGGCAGTTAGCGCTCCACTAGCACTTCGGCCATTCTCGTAAAAAGCGGCGACAATGAACATCCTTTCTTCAGTTGAATAGCTGGTCTTAGTGATATTCAGTGCAAACAAAACTCGAAACATTGACCTAGCTACCTATAACTAACGTCAAACATAAAATTGGCTGAAAAGTCTGACCATGGTAATAAAAAACTTTTGCGTGACACAATGAAGGCCCTTTTCTATAGGTCTCTGTGCTTTATTTAATTTTTCTTCATGCTTCCTTGTGATTGTTCAAGTCTCTAAGCCTTAAGTCAGTACAGGTAAGATATTCTGATTAGACAATTAAGGTTTTAATCTTTGATTTATTTTACTTTTGAGAGCTGTTTCCGGTTACTGCATGCTGCCCAACTTTGTTTAATTCTTCGGTTTATTTCTTCTTCTTGATCACATTTTGTTAAACTTGGTCTAAATATCTATAGCTGTCAACTTATTTACAACTTTGTTATTCAATTTAATTTGTTGATTAGTGTCTTTACTTTCCTTTTTTTAATGTTGATTTTGAATACTTCTTGACATTTGTTGCAAATCTGTCTATAATAACTGCGTTATCTATGTAAATGTCTACAAATCTCATGGTGTTTAACATGCTTTCGTCCACGTTTATTTCTTTCTTAAATATGTCTTTCAAACATGAGTCAACATTTCAAGAAGATAGCCTTATTGACATTCACTTTTCAAAGTGAAACTTTTTGTTTCTATATTTTGATCATTATTGTGTTGTTGAATCTAATTGTGATTGATTAATTTTTTAGATTCAAGATAATTGGAGAATTTGACAGTCTAAACCAGACATATTGTACTATAGCTTTAGTCTTTTCGATTAAATTTTGATACCTAAATGATTTTTAAACCTATTTAAACGCGCCTGGTTGGTGTCGAATTTGTGAAATTTAAAACTGACATTATAATGTTTAGTTTTGATGGTTGTATCTTAGATGACGCATTATTCAATGCTTAGACATATTTATTTGAAAGCATTTTCAATGGTTTTAGGATTCACCTAATTTCCAGTAGTATTCCATCCCGTGTTTTGTTTTTATTAGTATTGTTATATTTGTTTTCTATTTGTGGTCATTCACATTGATTTCATTTGAGTGCTTTATTTTGAGTCATATACGTAGTTGTCTGGTCTTTCTAAAATTTCATTTTTGCTTCTTTTAAACCGCTTGGCCATATTCTATTGAGACGTTCGGGATTCCAGATATCGTTTAGATTTGAAGTCAGCTCAATGGAATGACATTGCAGGTGATTGAAATGATCTTTTTTAAAGTTCTCTTATTGTTGGTATATTAAGAGCTGTATGTGAGTTGTGGTTTGATAATATTTACATTTGACTTAGCTCACTGTCATATTCCCCCATAGGTGTGGTAATGACGTTGTAAAGCAGTAACTTGTTATCCAGCGACAGAAATGAATTCTTGGAGTTTAGGAGCAATGCATGTTCTTGATATTTAAATCAATATCTTTTCTTTTGTGATTATGTATTTTTTCGAAGTCTGTCTATTATTTAGATATAAGAGGGATTTCTACATCATTTAAGATTATTGGAGGAGATCTGAGGTGCTTTTGTTTCATTTTTATTCAACCATATCTGAATTAAAGTACATTTATTGCATGATTTCGTTTAGTTATTACTGAATGTAAATGTTCCAATACTCGTTTCTGGAGTGGTTGGGTCCAGAAGAAAAGTAAGGGATAGAATTTCTTGAGCTTGTTTCAATATATTGTTTTTTTATTTAATAAAATCCATATTTTCTTAAATAATGCTTCTGGAGTGCGTATTTTGATCTTGTGCAAATTCAAAGAGCTGGTGTCAATACAAAATTGCACTCTTTATGTTACATTTTTAGTGACGAATGATATTCTAAAATAACAGGTATAATATGCGGCGTACTCCGAAAATATCGAGCCCTGTAATACAAAAAATTATAATAATAATAATAAATAATATATTGCTCCTATGCTCTTTAGGTCCTTGCTCCTTGAGGTCGTGTCATACACGAATCAGGAGACTTCCATTGGGACGATCCAACCTTTGTATCTCCTCTTTTGACTTTTTTGCGGAAATCTGGTTCGATAATAGCAAATTTTTGGCAATCATTCTGTTAATAGTAGCCTGGGAATAAATTTTGCGTAGATTCATTTGATGTTACATCAAAATTACAAACATTAGCTTTGAAAGTCTCAGTTCGTGTTTTAATTTTCGGATTGGAGATCACCGAGCTTTATTGATTGCAGGCCGTATATATTAACGTTTTCCGATGTTCTAGTTATCGCTGATCTAATAAAAAGTCGAATATTGTTGAGACTTGGTTATTTCGAAATTGTTTATACTATGCCTTTATTTATGGTGCACTCACTGAATCGTATCCGAAATTTCGTTTAATTAACCTACTAATTTCTGTGGGCGAGTTCTTTGGCTCTGCCAATAAAGTTTGATGAAAATTCGTTGTTCTACAGACGCTACATGTGCTCAGTCAGCGTCTAACTCTCAGCTGGTCTGGCCAGTGAAGTCGTCCTGATTCACGCAGACGCATTGCAGTCTACTTGCATCTGCTGCCATGTTACATCGCTTTTATCATATTAAAATAGGGTCTCTACTTTCGGATCAAGCTTCTAGTTAAAACATTTTAAAGAATTCTATGTTGAAATCGCAAACAAGCTAGTTAGCTTGTCGCATCGGCCTAAATCTCTTAGGTCTGAATTCTCTTCCTTTCAAACGTGAATTATGTTTTGAAAACGGTCAGAAATTTTAGGATGACGGATAGTATGACATATCTTCTAGTTCTCGGACTGTCAATCGCCAATACTTGCGGATTGTAGGCCGGACATGTCCAACATTTTGCGATTTTCTGCTCATTGCTGCTCTTCTAGCACGTGGATAATTGGTATCAAGGCTTTATTTGTACTGCACTTACTGTGTCGTTTCCAAAAAAAACTCTAAATCATTTGAATAGTTTCTGCGGCTGGATGTTCTGGCTTCACATAAAATTTTAGGCAAATTTGCTGCTTTATTTGCTCAATCATTGCAAATACGACGACAACACACTACATATGCTCACTCGCTGGTGTTTAACTCCCAAATGATCCGCCTAGTGACCGCATGCGCATCATGTCCCACTTTCATAGTTTGACGAGTTACATCGCGGCTGCTCAAACTGTTCTCATTATATTAACATTAAATAATTTCGGGACAATTCGCATAGCTCTCTACCTAACGCGTGCAGCATAATTTTACAAAATGAAATAAAGGCATAATTGCAAAACATGGGGGATATGAAGAAGGTAAAAAGATAAGACGGCACCGTTAAGATGGGTTATGTGGGGAACTCTATAAACATTAGAAAGTGATGAAAATAGAAAAAAATTTGCAGACTAGAGCTTTCTTATGTTGAGATCCAAATGTAATCGATGTTTTTTTGCTCGAGCAATTACAGTTTGGGCCATATGTCTAATATAAATTTGTTTGTCATAGAACGTAATATACAAATTTTTTCTATAGTTGGCTGGTCTTAAAAAATGGCGTTACCAAAGCTTTTAAGTTACAGTGAAAGGTTTTGTCTGTTAATTGATTATGGTCCTGGTTCACAAACTCGTTTTGCGATTAGTGAAGTCGTCCTCGTTCACGCATCCGTATCACAGTCCACTCTCCTCTACTATCGGGATACAGCGCAGCGGTGCATGTTTTTATCATATTAACATTGGCTGATTATTTTTGCTTCTATTTTTAATACAGACATCAAAGTTTGAGGTTTGAAGATTTTATCAATCATTTCCCTAGACATATTCCACTTTTATTGCTCAACGATGAATATTTTGGATGAGATTTTAGTTGACTGCAGTTGAAACAAGCGTGTGATCTGAGAATAAGTTAAAGTTACTCTAAATATATGTATAATTGGCCTATAAATTCTTGGTGAGAAAATTGTATTAAACTCACTGAGAACTTCTTGCTTGAGGTTGCTTTGCCTTTAGGTGTAATTAATCTGCTACCCAATGAGTGTCTTTATTATTAAAATCATCTTCGCATATAGAAGTGTATCCAAGGTTTCAAAGAATTCTTTAAAGTCGTTTTTTGTGCGGGTAATAATATACATATTATATAATTATTTGGCTAGGTATTTTATTTACTCAGACTGATGTTGCTGCTCATATTCTTCATGGTCGATAAAACTTCCTACTACTAAAACTACTGGAGTAGTAGCTCAGTGTTATGGAGTAGTTTGGAGTTTTTATGTGTACCTGATTTGTAAAATGTGCTTCTGCTACTATGAGAATGTCTAGGTTATTTATTTTTAGAAATAGTTCTACTTCAAGTATTTTTGACCGAATGCCTTTGGATTCCATAACGCTGTACGTCAGGATTTAGCCATTGTTTGCTAATTTATTACACCATATTGTTTTGGCGTATTAGTTTGTTGAACATATTTTTGAACTCTTCTAGGATATTGCTTAGTTATGTCAGCATTCTGCTGTACATTACATATCCTTGTTTTATTGTTTGAATGTATAAGTTCTCATATTTGGATGTTGAGTGATATTAATATTTAATTTGAGATGTCTTCCTAGATACTTGTCACATAACACTTGTTACATAAGGCGCACATAGCAGGAGCATCATTAACCTTATTGCATGATTCTCGACATTTGACGCATTTGTATGGAAGATTACGATATGTTTAGTATAGTTATATTTTTGCCGTCTTTTACATTATACAATTGAATATTTTTTTGCGGAGAATCTACTTTTATGATTTTGTTGTATGTAGTTTGTAGGTTAAATTATCTTAATTATTTTCGCCCGCTTCGAGATCCACATAGAACATTGGGAGTGATAGTTTTGTAATACTAGGCTTTCTATTTATTGCATTTCTTTCTTTGAACCTACACTTTTTTTAGAAGTAATTCCCCATTATCTGTAGTTACTGTTGAATATAAGTTTAGAATGATTATTTTGTATGATTTCTCTTTTTTAATTTGATATGGATCATGAATGATATTAGATATCTTCATATATTTTACTAGTTAGTTTATTGTTCTAATTATTTCTGCAATGCTTTAATCAGTTTGACATAATTTTTAACGTCATGAATACATATTGGCGGCAGCTTGTATATTAAGCTGTTGGAGTTATACTCTCATAAAATTTGTTTGCAAGGTTGATTGTTGATGGACTGGTTAATTTTGAATTTGTGGTTGAGTGTAGAATTATGGTAACTGTATATTTGGTATTTGAACGTTTTGAGGGTATGTTTATACATTATTGTTGATTTTGGACTTAGAAATGACCAGATACCGGTACATTAGTATATAAATTGTTGCTTTCTATTGTTCAGTGTTACATTAAGTTTCTTACTCTTTGGTGGGAAGAATAATAATTTCTAATTCGGATTCTGAGACATTCCGGTGAAACATCAATTTTTAATTTTAATTGTTACATTTGGCTCAGAATACTCTCATAGATCATTAATTTGTGAATTTCATGCACTCAAATTATCGACGACATCACCTACGGATAAGTGTCTTTCAAACTTATATATTTTTTGTGGTTTTAAATAGTTTTGACAGTGATAATTTCGATGTATTATAAAGCAAATAGCAACTTGCATTTTAAACAGGCATTTTTAACATTTAAATGTTTTTCCAGGAGATTGAGGTGGTAAGCTGTGCTTTCGGTCCCAGCACTCATACGCTACAAGCACCTAAGTTCTTCTTGTTCTCAAATCTTTAGTTTTTTTTTTATATTTAGGGATTCGTTATGTATTACTCGAGCAATAAAACGCATATAATGTAATATATGAGAGAAGTGGGGATGAATTAAAATTAAAGCAATAATAAGTGCCTAGCCAACAAAGTGTGTAACAAAACCAGCAAATCTGCAACGATCTACCGCCACCATGTGTCGCAACGTACATAATGCAATAATTCTGTCGTTTTAAACGCAATACGAACTACATATTCCAAGTAGTTAACGCAGATACGTCTTTGTAAAATTGCTAACTAGTTGTTCGTAATTAAATTCGAGGCTTATCAATCCGTGTGATAATGTGTAATCTTGGAAATGATAGCAACATAATGCACCCAGTGTTTTCTCTACCTTCGTTTACACCGTTCCCATTGTCAGTACTGCATAAATGCCGATGAGTCGGTTCAAATTCGCCTGCATTTTTAATATGCGTCTTATCTGCGTGAGAAATATATAGACAAGTCTTTGGACGCCTTTAGCTTATCAAAGGAGTCCAGAATCCTCCCATACTGTAATTTTCGGTTTGTCATTTAGAACCCGTTTACAAATTTTAGAGGTCAGGGGTTAACAGCAGCAAAATTACTGTAATAGATACTACATAAAACTTCTGTGAAAGCTCATTTAGTTCATTGCGCTGTTTCCGAGGGTGTAACAAAACTCAGATCATCAGACGTGTGTAATGGACATCGATAACAATTATATTATTCTAACGACTGCATTATTTTATTTTTTTCACATTTTAAGATCAATTGTCTGTATGCACATATCGTAATTTACAGCGTTTTTGAATTATCACTTAAATTCCAATAAGCCTTTTTCTTGTTTCTAGTTCCTTCTGAAATTTAAATTGGGTGTTGCTAATTTTTCTGCCAATTTAATATAAATCTATCGTGCATTATGGTGTATTTTATCGTGTATGGTGTTATAATTTAGGCCAATCTCAACGTTCTACACGTTTTCCGTCATCATCAAATCAGCATGGTCATTTTTTTAAATTGTTGGTAGCATGGAAGAGAACATACTGGCAACGTACTGTTGTTAGCGACGGAATAAATTTTTTTAAATTTTAGGCGGGAGCTGCATTACTTTCCTTACTTTGCATCGCTAAACGTTCCTTATTCTTGGGGGGGGGGGGGGGGAGTGTATATACGAACGTCGCCATTGGTAGTGATAGGAAAGTCGTCGACTACAAAAAATTTCCCAATTCTATGTTGCTATGTTTCTTTGCTGAGTACAGCAAGATAACGCTCGTCTGTAGACAACTCGAGCTTCCCAGAAATGTCACATTTAGGGAACTAATAAGAAAGCAACGTTCAAAGTTTTCTTGCAATAATAGTGAAGAAATATGCAATAGGAATTAATTTATTTATCCAGATAAAAGGAGTCTAATGAGGTACTACTTTTTTGGGTTGAGAGTGGGAGGAGCATCTTCACCTTTCATTTCTTTGATACTGTCACGATGATCAAATTTAGTTTCTATGTTACTATGGAGCTTTATCTGGTTCAAATGAAAATAGCAACATCGAAACTGAGGGAAGAATGTTATTTTTGAGAGCAAATCAAATAAAAATTCAGATCTCTGTAGTTATTCCAGAAAATGGATGTTTAACTGGCTAAAAGCTTCTTGTTTACCCCCCCCCCCTCAAAGACATTTTAATAAACTGTTTTTGTTAAAAAGCTATTATAAATATTATAATCTATGAGGAAAAGTCTTAAAGTTTGGAATATATTATTAACTATTATTTTACATACATAGAAGGTTGAACCATTGAGTTGTTGATTTGGGATTTATAGTTTATGATGAATGAAGTAATGAGTAACAGAGTGAAAGCTTACAACAAGGAAAACAATATGTTAACGTTGCTATAAAAAAAATAAAATTATGTTTATATAACCTAATTATGTTGGAATAGCAGAAGAAGTTTAATTTTGAAATTGGAGTTAGATGCACATTTTTATGTTGATTTTTCCTTTTATGTTTGGTTCAGGATACTGAGGATCAGTTTGTTGTTTTATAATATTTTCATCTTCATTTTAAGGTATTTATTGCACTTATACTATTGATTTTGTGCGAAATTTATTTTGCCTGATAATGTAATTTGAACTTTCCTAGACATTAGTAGAAAATCAGGTGGAAAGTGTATTAAGAGGCTTGAGAAAAATGATATAAGAACACTACAACATTGTATTTTTATATACTTAATTCAGTCTACAGGATATTTATGAGATAAATTCTCGGTTCTACTTTTTTCGAAGACGATAATTACACCAAACAATTTCTTGAGATAAAGTAAAAAGATTGCATTATTTGATTTTCTTCAAGGAAGGTGTAACATGGGATAGTCAATAAGATTTAGGTGATAGATTATAATTTCTATTTAAAATGGTTATAGTAGCATGTGAGCAAACAGGGGCTTCTCGATCCTAAATCTTCAATGGACTGTTCCACAAAAATAAAGTCTATGATTTTAATTTTGCTAGTGACGTAATAGGATAAGAGCGTGTATTATTGGTTGGGGCTGTTTGTCTATATTTTTATTAATATTGCTTTCCCTTTTCCAGTTATGGGGCCTACAACTCTTGCTCCTATTAGGTCACTTTAGGAGCGAAAAATCTATCTAATGCAGAAATTTCATTTTTGGAGTGCAATAGTCCGCTATTCTCACGAAGAATTTTTCTTCGGCGCGATGTCTCGCTCAGCTCATTACCCGGTGCCATTTATTTTTTGCGGCCTGCAGCCATAAACCTCCTCCTTTTGGACGCAGCGCGGCGGCGTAATGAAGAAGTAAAGTTGAAACGGCCGCTTTGCGGCGCTCGTAACGCCGCCTTCGGAAAAACTCAATTTTGAGGTTGGTTCCGGCGGCCAGGCAATTACGCCTCATTCGCTTCGAATCGGCTCGCCGTAAAGCACGCGAAAAGCTCGCTCCGAACGATCAGCAAATCCGGCGCGGAGGAACAATCAGGGCGCGCGGCGGCCGGCCGGGTCGTTAAGGCAAGAATGCTAATTTATGGTGCAAATGAAGCTAATACAACATTAATTGCACTACTATTACTGATGTCCCATATAATTCCGCTGACACATTTTATCGCCGCTTTTATGGAATGGAGCGTGCAAGGTACAAACTGTTATTATTCCCTATTTCACCTTTACGTCCGGTTACTGGTGTTAATTGCGTTCTGCGGCCGTTTCTCGCGAGACGTATGAGATTTGTTCATATCGAAGATGTGAGAGTTTCGCCAAACATGGAAGACGAAGTGGCGCCGCGCATGCCCCGAGGATCGTAAAGTGTAATCTTTCAATCACTGGTAATCGGTTTTATGGGCAGATTTAACATCTTCCATGGTATTTCCCATATCAATCTTGGCTGGATTGTTCTTCAATTGGCTTTATTACTTTAATGTGTGGTAGACCGTAATCTACTGGCTTTTATGACCATCAAAGCGCAGTAGAATTCTGAATTGTTACAACTGTTACTATTAAAATTCCAACTCACAGAAGATTTTGCCTCTTTAGTCGATTAAAGGACTATTTCTGCAGCACACTACAACAGTAGGTCAAAAAATCAATCTCTTGCTTTAATAATGTGTGTACAAGTAGTCATACATCGCCAATGTGTGGCAAAACGCTAACGTACTTACAACCATCTATGTAAGTGTCTGCAAAGTTCAAGCAAGCCACTACTTGTGGCAGTGTTCTGTGGAAATCTTGCTTCATATAATTCGTCGTATGATGCAGAAATTTGAAACAATTACACACACGGAGCAAAGATGAAGATAATTCAAATTTGCTGATCATATAACATTCTTAGACTTCTATGTAGGTTGTAGTCTTAAAGGTCAAGTCTTCTGATCAAAATGAATTCTGGTTTTGCCAATAAAATCATCTTCGGTAATGAGCGAAATATCCAGTCTCAGTCACCAGTCAAGTGCTCATTACACCCACAATTAGTTGTTTAATGTTTGATATGCTTTTGTCTCTAGTAGAGCCTTTGGAACTTAATTTTGAAAATGAAGAAGTTGTAATTATGTTTTGATGATTTCATCACTTTTATAGTGACTTTCATAGATATGATTGTTCAAAATGTTTCGATAAGTTGGTGGTACTTTATTAATAGGAAATTTTAATGACAAGACTGTTGAGGATCTCAACTGTCAACTGCCCATCAAGATCACGTCGTTAGACTTTTTGGGGTAAAGTTAAGATTCTCAATTATCTCAAGAAACCACAACGTCTGAAAGGAAACATCTCTGGTATACCATTTGGATATTTTGTGAAACAACGACTGCTAGACCACCTTTTGCATTCCTTATTTTAAATTGTTCGTCTTCTCGTCTTTTGAGGGCTTGAATCAAAAATACAATTCCATTCACGAAGACGGCGGCCGCACCACGCCGCTTCCTCGATTTCGTGTCCCTCTTGCAGCCCGCCTGCACCACTTGCATGAATTAGTCCTAACAAGTCTGTCCTTGTTGAATTAAACATACGAGCCACAAGGATAGTGGAGCAATTTTGAATAACTAGATCGCTATCTCTAATGAAATTCGTATATCTCTACCGCGCACCATAGAGGCAGATAGCCTGGCTCGATACGGGGATCAGCGCTTCATGTGCACTTTTTAATTAATAAGCGCCGTGTAATTTCGGCCATAATCTGGAAGCAGTCGCCGCGTAGAATGTTACACGTCGTTTTTATGAGCCGGGCGATAAGTTATATCTCAACGATGCGTTCAGAATGGGCTTTGGCGGGAAGGCCGTTTAATTTGTGGAATACGCGAGTTTTACTGTTTTATGTATGAGCAGAGATTGCGAACCGTTCATCTCGTGGTGAAACACTCGTAATTCTACCCGCATCCTTCAGTCTTGTACCGCCGGGTTCACTAAACAGCAGGATTTTTGAATTAGAAATTGATGGCTGCTTGTTGCATCTGGATGTACCTACCGCAGATTGGAGTTATGAAAGGTAAAGTGGCTTTTTAAACCAACATATGAAAATGTGGTGATGCCAATTTGTCAAATTTGCTATAGTTATTAAATTTAGTGAAACTTTGTGTTTTTCTTAACAAATTCGTTGCACCCAAAGGATGTCGGATAATTGTAGATCCCTTTAGATTGAATAGGAAATTGTGTAATGATACTTGATATATTAGTGTATCTTATATTTCTTTGGGATGGATCTCTTTGGGGAGTTTGGCGTTCAGGAACCAGTATCATGCGAGAATTTAATCAAAACAATCCTCTGTTACTTGATAGTATTTATAGTATTTACAATATATGTTTTGTATCTTCATCCTTTTTTCAACTTAATTTTATAGGTTTTTCCTTCTCTAGAATCACTTTTCAACTGGCCATCCTTTTAGGAAATCTTCCACTCGCTGCTATTTAATCAAAGACGTTTCGAATGTACTGTCGCTTCTTTTTTGTTGTGTGGATAAGGGGAAACCACATTTTATACTCAAATTTCTTTCTTGTTGGTGTTGTATTAGAATACGTCTATATATCTAGAAGGCTAATTTTGGAGAGGTTTTACCATTGACTCTTTCAATTATCCTCTTCTCTGGTCTTCAAGAAGTTTGTATACAGGGCGAAAACTTTGTCGAGTTTGAGCTTTCCTTTGAAGAGCAAAGATCTGTCAGCTATGTGTGACATCTTTAGTTGTATCAAAAGTACAGAGCTTTTGCTTAACGCCATCCTCAATATTCTTTAGGGCAAAAAAAATCATGTGACCTGAAAATTCGTATTCATCCTATCAAGTACCGAAATATTTCTTTCGATTTTATTTTACGATAGCGAATTATCAATTTTTGCTGGATTTTCATGTTTGATGTTGCATCTTTTGTCATTTAATATCTTATTGTTGAATGTATTCTATGTTCTTCTCACTATTTTTCCATCTTACATATTGAAAGTTTTAAAATGGTCACAGGGTCTGAGATTATCATTATTCTTCTTAAGCAGAAGTAATAAAAAATAAAAATAACTGTGGAATTCCAAGATTTTAAGTTCTGTTGGTTCTCGATGATGGTTTTACTTACGGGATATTTGGTTAATCCTGGCAAATGAAGATAAGAGGGATCTATAACATTGCACAAGTTTCTTATTTTAACCTCTGAGACTTCCTTTTTTCTCATTTTTAGCTTATGCATGCATTGTAGTACAGAGGACAACACTAAACTTTTCGTAATTGCTAACGATTTGAAAATGAACTTCATTACCCATCAGGTGCTCAAAATGATTATCAAATTCGATTCATATGTTTCGTGATCGTGCTATGCAAATATCTAACAAAAGTGGAACCCGAGCTGGAAATGGAATTCCGAAATTCGTGGCTAATTGACACGCAGACGTAAAGTTCCCCGTTTACTTAATAAATCAAGAAGCCCGCGCAAACCTGCGGCGGGGAATAAACTCCGGAGCAAGGAGCGGCCAGCTTTTTCCCAACAAAAGCTCTGGGCAGCGGTCGGCAGACGCTCAAGAGTTTTATAGATGTCTCGGGTTATTTACGTTTATAGCACCGCTGTCATCGGTTGTCGATATAGAGGCCAATATATGGAGCGACTCTAGCCGGGGCTTGTATTTGTAAAAGCTTTGAGAGGGCAGGTGAATATATTTTATTTGGCGAACGACATTTCGGGCCGGTAAGAATGCGGCCGGTTTGTCGTTATGGTATCTAACCTAATTAAAGCGGGCCCGTATATTTGGCTTTTTGTAACTTTATTTCGGCCGCCACGCGGTAGTGCCGCCCGTGCCCGTTGGCCGTTAGGTTTCCAGGGCCGGCGCTCTACGCACCGCCTAATTTATACCGGTAGCTTGTTTTCTGGTATTAGCGCTTCGGACTCTATTAGCTTCGGAGTTCGAGATTTAGTGCCCGTCGGCCGCCGGATGACGTTTCGGACATTTTCAGCCGATCAGGTAAAATAATTCAGCGCTCCGCCGTTTTTCATCTCGAACAAGCCATTTATCAGGGATTACTGGAATTAATTGCCGCAGCTTCTGGTCGAGGATGCTAATTTGCATGTTAATATCGTCCTTAAGTGAATATTATTATAAATGTTTGTTAGATGCCTTGGGATCGTCATATTGTACTTATTTTGCTATTTGGTTGCACAAATAATAAATTTTTACATAATCCTTGTATTTTTGTATGGCCCATTAATATATTTTTCTCTTTAATTGCTTTTGATAGGGAGGGTTACTTTTATAGGGTGATCCAATCGAACTTTAGTTCTCTGAACATTGGAAGCTTGCATTCATGCACACATGGCAAAGTCCACCAAAGACCATCAGAAACGCCCTACATTTGTGAACCGGGTTTTAGAGAGCACAGAAGTTGATGCGGATTTTTGCAAAAAAAATACTTACATTAGGCGCTGAAGCTCATTTTTCTTTCAATGGCCTGCGAATCGTCAAAATTGTCGCATCTGGGATAATGAAAATCCACAAAACCCAATAGATCCACAAAAATGCACTGCTTAGTATGTATTGTGTAACTAGAATAACATGTGATTTCAATAAGATGGAGCTAGATGTCACACAGCACGTGAAATACTCACGGTCTTGCGATCTAACCCGCTTAGACTTTTTCTGTGGGGATATTTGAAGGAAAAGGTTTATGTCAACAGACCTACTCCGATTCCAGAGCTAAAAGGGAACACCAGGCGTGTAATTGGTAAAATGAAAAGTATTATGGAAACTTCGCTAAAAGAATGGTCGCATGTAAGCGAAATTATGGATGGCATTTCATACTTCACTAATTATTTTTCTATATCCTGTTCTTCTCTAAGGATCTACTTAAGTTTTCACCTCAATTTTGATAGTTTTGGCAGAGGAATAATCATTTAAATGGTTCCTTAACAAGCAGCTTCCTCTTTTTGTCGCGTGTTATTCTCTTATGTACCAATACTTATGACAAGATCACGCCCTCAAACGTTAGCTGTAATTAGACACTAAAATAAGACCTTCGCGCACCAAAATTTGAAAGCAATGCATCAAATGGCGAGTTCAAATCAATCGCCAACAAAGCGCAGCGATATTATTAGCGAGGAGAAACCGAAGAGAAAACTTAGGTGCAGTCATTAGGGGTGAAGGTGCTAGAGGAAGAATGTCAATTATCTTGAGGATGCCAAAATCAGGTGAAGTTTCCATAGAGAGGAAAGTCGAAGCAGCGAGAGCGTTCTCCGGCTCGTTATTTTCTCGCCAGAAAACGCGATAACAATTTACAAAGGCCCATGACGACGCATATGGTCTCTTTTTGGGGATATGCTGCAAAAATGTATAAGCTTCAGGTGTTCCTAGAACGGGATGCGTCTTTGGTGCTCAGCAGGGACACAAACTCCTCATCATCAGGGAGCTGAAGAAAGACGAAGTTGCACCACATTCAAGACTATCCCAACCAAATAGTCAGGGGCCTATAAAAGCGTCTTGTAAAGGACCGAAAATAGTGATCCTTGTTTAAGGGGCATCGAAAGCGGCCTGTACGTCCTACATCACCAACTATGAGAGGTCCTCAAAAAGCAAATGAGAAGGTTAGGGCTGTGACTCAGGTACTTTAAAATCAAACGAGTAGATCTTGAACTTATTGTCAAAATTATGTTCGATTTTGATCCCCACGGCTTTCTAAACGCTTTTTTGGGGATCATAAATCAACTTTTGATTTTGTACGGTATGTGCTGTATTTAGAAGTTCAAAGTTACTTTAATCGATTACACTTAGTTTTGTTATTATTGGCAGTACTATTGAATATTTGTGGATAAGCTCTCGGATTTTAGATTTACTTTAATTTTTCAGATGGTCTACTGACTTGTTTAGTGGGATCGCCTTTCTGTACATTTCGTATCTGATTTCTTTTTAATTATTTTCGCAATAGAAGTATCTTCTGTTGCTTCAATATTTTTTATCGAATCTCAGTTGTCTTGCAAATGTGTTGTAAAAGGTTCTGGATTTTCGTTTCAGAACTATTGCCGATATTTTATTTCTACATGGTATACCCTTTCAAGCTTGCATGATTTCTTCCTGGTTTCACATTTAGTTGTGCTCTATCTGATTTTCTATGCCATAACATCAAGATGATTGTATTAGAATTGAGGTAGGGGTTGTTATAAGGTAACTGTGTAGATGTTACTATATTATTTTCCCTAGAATATCGTGAAAGAATAACTTTTTTATTGTTTTATCTTGCCATAGTAAAAAAAACAATAGGAAATGCGCCTTTGCTTAGATTAACTATGTTTTTAACCTTTTTTGACCTCAAAACCCCTCGAATTGATTTTATAAAATGCGGAATTGCCATCTTATTTCAATCCATATCTATTTTGAATTTTACAATTTAAAACTTGAAATAAATTCAATTTTTACAAGATACAATATTTTGCTTTTCAATTAAAAACACTTTTACTTTTATAATTTCATATTTAATGTTTAAATGAATAACCCTAAACAACTCTAGTTTCAATTTTTTTTCCAAAATTCTAAATCTTTTATACCTAACACTTCGCGTACATCTTATTTAGAGCGTTCGAAAAAGCTGTCATCCTCTCTCGAAATGTTGGCGTACCGAAATGCTCGCACAGTACGTATGAAGATAGTTTACACTGCCACGAGATGATTTTGCTGAAATGCAGAGAAGGAAATGTTGTTAGCGCAGTGTTACGATTACAATGTCCAATAAAGTGAAAAATCGTGTAAGCAGACAATCATGGGCCGCAATAGACAGCGTAATTTCTTTGGAAGGTGGAGTGAGTGGCAACTGTACGGGTTATACATACTTTTATTGAATTTCTAAGTTTAAGTGCGGCACGAATTGTGCTAATACGCACAAACCAAACCGTCTCTCGCGTGTATCCGACGAACCCTATTTGATGCACTGATGGACGCAATAGGTCTGTCTCGTGGAATTTTACATACCATCATCCATGAGGATTTGAAGATGATAAAGCCTGGTTTTGTTTTGGGTTTCCCGTATTTTTATTACTCAAGTAACGGTTCCCTATCGGTTTCTGACGTTATTGAATATGCGTCACTTGCTTTTAACTTCTGGGGTGGTCATTTAAGAATGAGATGGTTAAAAGTTGTACTGTTTTTGTAGGTCTTTGAATGTAATTGACACTTTCTTTCCATTTCTTCAACAGATTATTCGTATTATCTTTTTTAATCTTTGTAGTATCTCGGATTGACTATTTCCCAAAATTATCGTAGATGAACGTGATTACAAGGGTGATCTCCTGTTTCTATAGGAGTTATGTTTGGTTCTAACTTAATAATTAATTTACTACACAATCTGATTGTATATTACTATAGCATTGAATCGGAAACGATGTGCATTGAAATAGCGTTTTGTTATTAATTTCTAGTTATACTTACCTTTATATTGAAAGAATTTTTGTTACGCGTTCATCGCAGAACGATGTTCTATGGGAGACGTCACCGCCGATCTCTGTGAGCTCAGTCAGTATTGCAAACGCTTTCCTCTGCAAATTAATAATATTACGGATTTCCAATCCCACAACGTTTAATTTTTATACAATTTTATGCGCCGGTCTTCAATAACATAGCTGACAGAAGCTAAAGCTAGACGCTGGACGTTGCGGGCTAAAAGCGCAGTAATTAAACTTACCATCGTTATTTAGCAGCATAAAGCAGATGTAATTAAATTTTATGGCCGATGCGAAACTGGTTTGTTAGAGTGATTATTAAATTTTAACTTTGACGACTTTTTCTGAGGGTTCGTAAACGCACTGAGCTTATAATTGCCTCAGGCGCCACGCAAGTGGTGTAATTGATTGAACTTTATAGTGCATAGCCGGCGATCGTTGTTAGTGAAGAACGCATACGTCGAAGCTTTCGCCGTAAATATGCGATTTGCTTCTCCCTAAATGACTGAGTTTTTCCGAGCTGCTGCCAACTTCGATGACGGGCATGATAACGCAGTTTCATCATACATCATCAATATTTACTTTCCATTATACGTGGGCTTAACGAGCTTCCTCCTTCGCCGTAAAAGGAAGACAAGACGGCGGAGAAGACCGAGTGCAAAAGCAAACACAATAAATCGCATTATCAAGGCAACTGCGGCACGCAGCGCCCTCCGCGTGTGCACATGTGTACACACACTTTCATACGTGCAGCGCGGCGCGGAAAAAGCGGCCGTCAAAATGGCCTCTGGAGCGCCGTGCAATATGGTGCGCCATAATCCGCTCCCGGCAATCGGCTTAGCGAAAGCGGATTGCGCCGAGCTTTGGCAGACGCAAGCCACGAAGATCTATCTACTGTCATGTGGCACAATTAATTTGCCGTCAATCCGATCAGGCCTTGTTCAAACAGCTAATCCATGTTTGTGTCACTCCGCGGAATCTTCGCATGACAAAAGTCGGATGCTTAATTAGCGTTTTGTTGTGCGCCCGCTCGCGAGCTTTCGCATGGGAAAGCTCGGCAGGCCTGCTATCTCAATCGGACGAGACGTCGCCCTCTGATTGGTATCTCCGCAAAAATCGGAATGATTGCTTTTCGCTCTCTTATTATCAGAAAGCTTCATCGGAAATTGCTGTATTTCTAATCAAGAAAACTGGGTTTAAAATAAGCGACTTTACATTCTATTTTTTAAACATCTCGGTAAGTTCTCAAGAGTTGCGCGGCGACGCATGCATGATTTTTGACCTAATACATTTTTTTAATTTTTAGAACCATCGCTTTGCGCTTCTTTTCTATATGTAACTTTGTTAGTTTGCGTTTTGCCTCAATGTAATCCCAAGTACGTAACTTCTTCACAATGTGGTATAGTAATATAGTTTATGGTAACAGGAGGGCACATTCCGCTTTGCGTTATAAAAGTTACATGTACTAACTTTGTTTCATTCTCCTTCTGTCCAACCATTCTTCTAGTACGTTTAGAACTGGACACAAAATGCTATCTTGGGGGATCTTTGCGGTCATTGATTGCAGCGTCGAAGTTTTGTTTCCGAATTTAACTTAGATAGTTAGAAGGGTAGGATTGGAAAAGAAGTTAAAATAAGGCTTTTATTTTAGCAACTCTTTGTATCACACCTCGTCGAATGCTTATCGGACGTCCAGGAAGACTATCGTGTAGTACTTATTACTTTTAAGGGAATTTTGAATTGTGTTAGGCGTGCGGTTGTACTGCTGGATAGTAGAATGTTCTTGCCTGAATCAGAACTGGTGTTTTGGGATCTAATCATCTAATGGTGTATGTTTATTTAGTTGATTTAATGTAAGCTTAGGGGTCCAGATGCTATTGACAATAGGCTAATTAGGCGATAAGATTGCATTTCGTTTTTCGGTTTGCCAGGTTTCAATATGACGATTTGTAGGAGGCAGCACGTTAAAGGTGTTACCTAATCCTGGTAATTGTTTTTCCTCTCTTTCTGGTAATTGTCGCAGCCTAGTGCTTCCTGTTTTTTCAATAATTTTGTATCTTACCACAAGCCCCCGATTTTGAAATTTGAGTCTAAATACATCTTGCAGATGTTGCTCAAATAAGTTAACATGCCATCTATGTTAGATTATGTAATGGAGGTCTATGCATATGTGGCTTCGTTCACTTTTTGTTAGATTATATCTTGGTTTGTGTTTTATATTGTGTGCTAGTTGCCAGATTCCGTTTGGCTTTCTTTTTTCTTAACGTTCCATCACCTCTTTTATATATTATTTTATTTGTATAATCAAATCGTTCTTAGTAATCCATTTGAAAAATTAAATCATACCAACATATTTGCTGGGTTGAAATTACTTATTACGCAATATTTGCCCACTAAGCTATGAAAAGTTGCGAAATAGGAAAGATACTTGAACGTTTCATTATGAAGAAAACACAAAAGGTAATTTGAAACGACTAGAATAACCGCAATTGTTTAAACGATGTGAATTATTTTATTGCGTTTTACTATTACTCATTATTAATTTTAATTGTAGGCAATTTAAAGTTATCTTATGATTATTTATAATAATTATATATTGTTTAATGCAGTTATCTAATAAAGTCTGATTAGCTTGTTGTTCTTAGTCTTCTGTTAATTTGTTTATATTGCGTCGTACTCTTAAGGTCTAAGAATTCTAAATTTTTCAGCTTCGCTGAAAAGCCTTTGAGTTTCGTTATTTAGATTTCATTTATTAGTACAACTAATGAAGTTTACATTGTAGTAATCATTAACTCCCAGCATATGATATACGCCGATATATGACGCAGTAGATCTTCAATTTTATTATCAGCGTTAAGAGCTCGGATGCGCCATTAACTTCTAATTAGAGATGCACGAAGTTCCCGGTAGTTAATTGGGAAACTCATTTTCCGCCGCACACTTTGTCTCTTAATGTATGCATATTTTTATTGCACAATAAATTGCGCCACAAATGACCATTCCCATACGTGCGCCGCGCACAATCAGCATAGTCAACGATATGCGTTTGATTTCAGATAGACATGAAAGCTGAGACGAAGGATAAACTAAATTAATAAACATTAATTTTATGAATAATGCATGGTGCGCGAGCAGCTGTGCATGCACGGCGGAGGCATGGCGGCGCGCCGCATTGTCCTTATTTGATTTTCCCTCGGAAAGGCTTCCTTCAAGGTGGATGCTCGATGATTAATTCCATAATTCTTATAAATTTTAATAGACCCGATCCCGCCGCGATAAATCATCGCATTGTCACTGTCCACGTAACGACCCCCATTAAACGGCGATTCCGTTGCTCATTGCAGATTTAAATTCAGATTACCTGGACATGTCCTTCGGCCGGTCCCCCGGGACGCCCGGCATGCCCGGCTCCAACCAGAGGACGAAGCGCATGAGGACGTCCTTCAAGCACCACCAGCTGCGGACGATGAAGTCCTACTTCTCCATCAACCACAACCCCGACGCCAAGGACCTGAAGCAGCTCTCGCAGAAGACGGGGCTGCCGAAGAGGGTGCTGCAGGTACGGCCCGCTTCACTTAATATTCATTAGGGCTTGCTTTATGTTCCTTAACCAATCGCATAAACGTCTCGCCGGCTCTCTCGTTGAAATATTGGAGTTACGCGAGCGATCGCGCGGCCTCGGGCTAGGGAGACCATAACGAGGCCCAAGACAAACAACCTCAGTCGACTGAAAGATTTTAATAGGCCCAGTTTTTACCGCTAGCGGGCTTTCGGATGGATGGAGCGATTGTTTATCAATGAAAAAAGCTGAATTTGCACTTTGAGATGTTGGCTGCCCGCGCCGCTCCGCCACCAAATTAGAACCGCGTGTTTACACGGCCTGGCGCTGTTCAGCAGTTTTCGCTAATACGAGCCGAATGCTGCTGATCCGCGTATCCATTGTATGCCTAGCATTTGGATAAACTGGCGCTAATTTAGAAAATTGAAATGAAATCCAAGAATAACCCGTAGCATTTTAATTGGCAGTAAAAAAGGATACTCTAGTGACATTTTGAAAGCTTTTTTGAAAATGCAAAAACTCAAATAAAGGGAAAGCAGCTTATCAATATTTAAAGTTAAAAACTCAGAGTTTGAAATTTTGTACAGTTTAGGCAATAACGACCTCCTACTATCCTCTAACAGAACTTTTTTTACGTCGAAAGTGTCGGTCGTTCATGCACCTAAAATTGTAGCGACACGAACGTGCTTTTATTCTCAAATTCCGGATTTATAATTGACGGTAAATTTAGTAATAATAAATCAGAGGAGGTTCCAACGGACCGATCAACCTCTGAGACCCGTTTCAGGAATTCCGTCATTCATTGGGCCTTGACACATTTGTAGAAAGATGAAGGGGATACAAGTGTTCATCAGAAAATACTAAACTGCGTTAAGCGAATACATATAGTAATAAAACTGTGAAAAACTCCCGCTCATTTTAAATAACTGTCCGTTATTGGCCCGTTTAAAAAAGTACGGATATTTTAGTTGCCAGGTACACTCCTAGATTAGTGCTGCAGGTAACTTATAGTTAGAAGTAGCGATTTCATTTGTATCTCACTATTAATCATAGTGTGTATTGTAAAAGTGAGTTTTAAATTTGAATTCATCTGTTTAACGCAAAGAGGTAAATATAAAATATTGTTATAAATGCTACATTGTAAGCCTGGCTCCGGCGCACATCTTTTTGCGTTTCAGGGGCGGTTTAGGGGCGGTTTGGGGGTGTGTCATGATGACTTATTACTATATGTATTCGCTGAACGTATAATAGTACTGAATCTTATTGTTATTTAATTCTCCACATAATAACAACATATCCCGTAGAAAACCATTTTGATAGGCAATTCTGAAAATCAGAAGTCCCTTGTGCACTATATAATAAATATAAATAAAAAGCTATATAATAAATTTTTACAGAGATGATCATTAGAACTCTAAATAGATTTAGAAAGAATTATTTTAAGAACAACCAAACCTTAATTAACCAGCCTTGGTACAGAAAGTACTTTCCAGTTTTATTTTTGTTGTATTCATGTTTTATTACGCTTTGCGTGTTTACAGCGTTCACAAGGCGTTGTTTTGCTGACTAGCATAATTACAGATCAGTTGTTTTATGCTTTATTTATTCTTTCAAAAAACAAACAATGATACCGCTTACCATTAAACTATATATAGTTTAGGAAGAAAGCCTCTATTGTGTTTAGTTTGAAAATCATTTGTAACAGTCTGAAGCATGTCTTCAATAACTATACCACGATGTTACTTTTGCTCTGGTCGTAGTAGCGACATCGCATCTTTTTCGAAAGTCAGTCTGTTGTAGATTCTAATCAACAACACACGATTTGGGTTTAACCTGAAGAATATTAAACACCATAGGGTACTAACGTGGAGAAAAGGAAAATAAATCCATCAAGCCTTTAATTGTAGCCAAAACTGCTTTTGAGGTTGGAATAAGCCTTATCCAGATTCATACAGCCGTCTAAACTCCACAAAAATTGAGGGTTTATTTTGTTAATCTTGCCGAACCGTACCTCCATCAAGAAAGATGAGAAAATATTCCTAGGCATAATCCCATGAAGACCGATTGATGTTACGTTTTGGAGCTAACACTCGTGGTAGTATGATGTCAAATTCTTAAATTTTTTATTCGGTTATTTTAACGTACATTTCATACCCCTTCCTGTGCGAACACGATCTGACAATTCACGAATAGTAGAGAGTGTAAAGTTGAGTTATATATTTTAATTCCCATTTATAAGTATTTTATATACAACATGACCAATGCTTGTTCAACGTATACATTAAACAGTAATAGTGATATACCAATTAGCTATTTGAGACGCAATATCTGTGAGAGCGAAAAAACTATCAAAATAGGCAATTAGCTTAAGAGGAAGAGAAACCTCTATTAAAAATCACCTGCGTCACGGTGTATGAACAAACAGATAAAAGAATAAATTACAAACTATGAAATGAAACATCCAAGAAGAGTGGTAGAGGATAAGGAACCAAATAATTCGAGTTGAATCAGTGGCAAAAGAAAATGAAACGCGATAGATACAATGATTGGGACATATAATAAGGATGAATACATTAAATATATGGGAATCAAAAAAAGAGCGAGACTACGGAAGACATGGACCAGGACTGCCGAAAAATTAATTCAGCAGAGGGGACGAACATGGCAAAAATCAAAGACAAGAATACTAAAAAAGGTCGTAAAAATGATATTCACGTACCCAGTCATGAAACATATCGTCGGAAAGAGCATTAAAAACGTATCTAGCAGCGAAATTTTCAGAGGAGACATTGCAATCTATATATTAAAAGAGGGCATAGATGGTAGTGTGTCTGCGTATGCTATGCATAATGCGTTTGAGCGCATCTCTTCGTAGCATTACTCTGCACAGTAGAATATGGCAGTTTTCTTACATGTATAATACTATCTTCATATGTGTACTAAAAAGTATTTATCTTAATCCTATATTTTAATTTAATACAAATCAAAAACTTTATAGAATTATATTTTGAATCAAAAACTTGTTCAACGCAAAGGCCGACGATATATTTCTGAAACAGTGATCTAACATTTCTATGAACTGATGTTGAGTGTCAAGTTTTATAGAAAAGTAATCAAACTAGTCTTGTGTTTCGCAGTTTTGTATCAGATGATTTGTTTGAATTATTCCGCTTGTGGAAGATCGTGTGTGCTGCAAACTTATCACTTCTTTCCATGAGTTGGATGCCATTAATTTGCATACAAGATTCACTCTATTCATTGGCTGTTGTTGTCATCATGGTGACTACTCAGTCAATTCGACATACACAAACAATTCATGTCGCCATTGGTCGTAGTAAGCTTTATTTCCTTTTTAGTGTCGGAGAACACTATTTGGTTCGTTTTTAGAAATTTCTTTAAGAATATTTTAGCAGTTTCTGTAAGATCCATTTCCACATTTGAGTTCAAAGGAACCAAGCTTAAAACATCTGTACAAAATCCAATCTGATAATTATAGGCTTTTTAGCGCCTTGTTGGCTCCATCTTTCCTGCTGTTGCAGAGGGAGCTCCTGCGTTTTTGTCCAAGTTGCACTAAAGGACACTTACATACTTTTATTTGCTTACAAATTTTTCGTTTTTGGAAACTTGTACATCAATTTTGAAATGTCTGCTCCTTTCTGTAAAGGCCATCTCAATATTCAGCTTTTTCGGAGTCAATTAAAGCGAGATTTCTCTTACTCTAGTTTTTTATGATATATCAACAAGCTCATTTTAATACATCGAACACACAACCAGGAATATTTGCACTAATCAAATCAAAAATTTTACCCGTAATACTAATAAATGTAACCATACGTGTGCTTCTTTACAAATTCCATTGCCACTTATTACCTCTAAAAACTATTTGAATTTGCCAAAAAGCCTCTGTTAGAGTGCTATAATAGAAATTTCACAAAGTAATTTCAGCATTACTTCAACACAACTGCAACCCTTCATTTTTGTGCTTCATGGTTAATTCTCTTTGTTTCTCCTTTTTGGGGTACATTTCGTTTTCTTTTATTAATTGGAATTTTCTGTTGCCACGTTTTTACGATTTCTACTGCATAGTATTATCAATCATTAAATTCTCTTTACCAATACACTGAGATGTGTTATGTGATATCGTATGTCACTTTGTATTTATCTATAATTTATTTTTTTATGTTATAAGTTACTTTATCTCCCTACTTGTCAATTAGGAAAAATTGACTTTCCTCTTTCTTATATTTTCTTCTCCATTATCGATCCATGCACATTTGGCAATCTTTAGGTTCATTGCCTTAGTTACTAGCTGTAATGTTCTGTAATGTCCGATGTATAAAGTCAATCTCTGTGATAATTTATTAGTCTGCGAAATATTTTGTAACAAATAGACTACTCAGCTGATTATGGTGATCTTTTCGTTGATGCAAAGAGAAATTGTACAATTTACTTTGTCTTACAAATGCTCCATGTGGTGTAGCAAACAACAACACGCTTGCAGATATCTTAGAGAGTAACGATTTTTTTCACAAACTCCTATAAAAGTTGCAAAGGGATAAGTTTGGAGAGCCGGATCGGCCTCATTTTTTTCTCATTATATTCTGCCTACCTTTGTGGAAATTTTCCCTTTGCACTTCTTGTTGAAAGATGTAATCATTGTTATCTTAATTTAAAGGTGCTCAATTAAATCAGCCCAATGGCAGTAAGCTCTTTAAAGAAAATGCTGCTTCATACACCTTTTCCTAAATTATGCAGAAAACCTTAGGTGAGTCTCACATATGTCGATGAATACGCGTGAATTTTCGATTTTCCAGAGGTGCACAATGTGCCGATGAGCAAGTCTGCAAAGTTGTCAACTTCCTTGGCTTTTGAATGGAGAATTTATGATGTTCGCTTTTGTCATCAGCCTATATGGTTTACGGATAATTCCGCTACGCTGTTGTCGGACAGAAAACTTGCTAAAACATGTAATCATTGCTATCTGAATTCCAGCGCGATATCAACCAATTTTCTAACATGCCCAAGTAAAGCTCTAAAGACAAATGCTTCGCATACCTTTTTTTGATGTTACGCAAAAGACCTTAGGCGAGTCTTATGCAGGCGTAAATATTATGTGTGGATTTTCGATTTTCTAGAGAAGGATATTGTGCCGATGAGTAAGCCTGTTAAATTTTCAACTTTCTTCTTTTTAATAGAGAATTTCAGATGCCTGCCTTTATCATTTTCACTATGTGGTTTACACTTTAGTATCACAGCTCATTCACCACATTATGCACGGACAGTTTTCATATCGAGAAAATTTGGAAGCAGTGCTGCGTTTTAAAATTCTGTCACAACAGATGGGGTTTTTATATATTCATTATATTTCCTAGCGATAAATGGGCTTTAAAAAAAACTTTGAGCGTGTCTTTTTTACATACTTACTTCCTCTTCTTCCATTCTACCTCACGGTGTTGGGGATTTGAGCCATTGTTTGAAAGATTGTCTATCTCTTGCAAGGGTTCGGATTTATGTTAGGGTCTGTCCTCTTTCTCTAATTGATTCATACAAGTTGTTTTCCTACTTTCGTTTGGGTCTTCCCAAACGAAAGTAGGGAAGCCTCATTTCGAAAATCTCTTCCTCCATTTCCCTGTAAGAGATGTGGTACTTCACGTTCCAAATCTTGTCCTATTTCTCTCCTGTCGTCTTCATTGTGGCCGTCCAGTTCCGAGGTTCATAGTTTTCCTCTGAATCATTTTACAATGCGCTAGTGATTTGCCCAGCCGCATCGGCCCGTTACCTCGGGACAACTGGTGTTAGGTTTTGCCCCCTGATGCTAGATCGCCAGAGGTCGATTATAGAGCAAGTTAGTTGCCACTCGTGCAGGTGGGGGTTGACATTTGGATCCTAGTTGTTGGTAGGCCCCTTACATCCCCGTGTCTCTCTTGTCGAAGTAAAAGTCTGTATAATTTGTTGTGTAGTGTATTTGTTGGGAATTGTCGAACTGTTTCAAGGATTTATGAGATAAATAATATAGAGGGTTATTCATATCGGAACACATATGACGTAATAGAATTCAAAAAAGCATCATTATCTCATAATACTTTTAATCTGGTGCTTTCTAGACATTATCCTCGCCTCCCATTGTATAAACTTTTTTTGAATTATCTATTTTATGCAGTTCTCTATCGTGAAATATTTGTTGATCAGTTCTTCCAGATAATTCAACGCTTCTGGAGTACTGGTTTTGGCGTTATCAGGCTTGCTACTGCTAAAACTATTTTATGTTGGTTTGGTGAATACAAAAATATTTGGCAAGACCTAAAAACTGTCCAACTGAAACGCTTTGAATGTTGTTACACATAACTACGTTGATGAAGTGAAAAAATAATTACACCCGTGATACTCAACGTGGGACATGCGAGGCAAACATAAATGAATTTTTGCATTTTTTGTGGTTCTAGGGCTCTCATATACAGTATATAAATATGTATTATGACACAATTTGAAAGTGAAAACCAGCTGGTGACAATGGAGAGTGAAAAGTTCGCTAAAAGAGAAGATATCAAATAGTTGACTATTCTCTGTGTTTTTTAATATTACAGATTATATAAAATATATAGAAATTCTTTTTTAGCTTTAGGTGAGCTCAAATTATACTTCGAATTTCTTAGACACCTTTATTTTATTGCATAGTAATTAAAATGATTAAAATGTTAAAAAAAAGCTTCCATTACAATTATGTTATATTTATGCATTTTTCCTATCTTCAATTCTGTTAAATGTTTTTAAATTTTAGTTGCTATATTTCATATTACTTTATATTATTATTATTTTAACAATTTCTTTGTGTTTTCTTCCTCACTTCTTTCGTTCTTTTATTTTTTCTTTCTCGTTCTTTTAATCTTTTAGCGTTTCTCCATATGAATCACTTTTTGAATAATAAAAATTATGTGTCACAATCAGGATTTTAGAAAAAAAGGTTGTGGGCCACTGATTTACACCAACATCGTTCGATATAAATATTCTGTAATAAACTAAAACTAAGTTAATTGTAAATTTAGAAAGATTAATTACCGTTCTGTTTTTGAAAATAAATATTTTGGGACTCCAGTTTGAGTATATTTTTAGTAATTTTTAGTTATTAAAGAAAACCTACATTTAAATTGCATTGGTCTATTAATTAAAGAAAATAACAGGAAAAATTGAGGAGAGGGGATCAAAATCGCCCGATTCACACCCGATCGTTTTCATCGGGATGTGACGAAGTTCTGGCACGTAATGGATATCGCGCCTGTTAATTAAGTTGTAACATATTGCAAAATGTGGGCATGTCACACGCGTTCATAACTATTACGGTTAATATCGGTTCTCGTGGCGTAATTACATTTGCAATTTATCGATTGTGCGCTTTGTCAGTGCTTTCCATTACAGTGCGAGCAGTTGCTTTACATTACAGATAATCAGATTTGACATTTACGGTCATTTGTTTACACTAATTCCTGTCCATTTGATTACAGTTAGAAAAATCATAGTGCCGTCGTGTTGTCTCGATTATATTTTTGCTGTTTCTAATTTAGTTATTAGAATCTTTTTCTGGCTTACACATAAGTTATGAAAAGAAAAAGAAGAAACTACAGCGCTAAGGTTACATAAACGCCTAGTTAATTTGGTAATAACTGGGAACACAGCTGACATATTAACAAACGAAATTATTATTAACAATTTTTAATGTTAATATTCCGTTTTCCTTAAAGTTTGTGATGGTTCTATTAAAAGAGTTGAACAATTAGGACTTCAGATGAGCTGAAGCTCATCAGAAGCTCGGCCCGCCCCCGCCTAGCCACCGGGGGCGAGGGCGCTTTTTCTCGACGGCGCTTCTTGGGCTATTAAAATCGATACGCGCCGGCATATCCGCGAGCGCGCTTTTTAAATCCACCCACCCGCGCCTCAAATAAAATAAATCACTCTCCCCTCGAGGATGCGGTCCAATTACTCCGGCTCCACTTTCATCCCCGAGCGCCCGCCGCCGCCATTTTGTCAGTGTCGTCTTTCCGGGAAGGAGGGAAGGCGCGGCGGCCGGCTTCCTTTCGGGGGAAAGCGCCGCCGGAGCGCCGAGCGCGGATCCTCCGGATGCGGCGAGGCAGCTCGGCGCGAGTAACGGTCGCTGCGAGCATCGCTCTCGGTAAATTTATTTATTTATTCCGAGAGGCTGACACAATTGTGAAACCAACGATAATCCCGTATAATTGCGCATACTTAACAGCAACATAATGAGGCAATAAAGAATCGGGGAAAAAGTGTGTTTACGTTGCATAAAGTGGAGGAAGCTAATAAATTTGTCGACTTTTTCAGACCGTGATTAATTATATTGCACAGCCAGTGCGATAATAAACAACCGATACAGTGGTTTTTACACTTTAATGCGATTAAATTAAGTAATAATTATTTGTCTACCACTGTCTACCAGTTTATTTAGCGTGGCACGTGCTGAAAGATCTGTAGAACGCCCTAGCTTTGAGCTTCACAAAAATCAATAAATTATTATAATCAGCTTTTAATAGTGTTTATGGCTTAAGAGGATATACTGAAAAGTTTCTTGAATAACAATTAAAGCAACACAAACACTTCCAACCACATCGTGTTTCATTAGACACTTTTTCAGCTTAATTTTCTCCTGGAAATGAAATACAGGAAATTGCTTCAGGAATTTTTTCTAATTTTCAGTCTGTCTGAAAGTAGTGTGTAATATTTTTCTAACAGTTTTTCTCTTTTCTAGATGTTTTCTTGATAGTGTTTTTGAAAAACTGAAAATTTTTTCAGTTCAGTCCACAGATTTCCGATTTCAGGACACAGCGCAGCTGAAAATTGTCTGAAGTCTAATAAAACCACCTTAGGCCTGACGGAACTTATTCGTTGCTCCGGGACTTTCAATTTGCCTGCACTTGTTCATTAGCGAGGCACCGCAGGCCTTGCAGAGCGCCGGAAAGGGGTCGAACGAGCGAAAAGCGAGCAGCTTGCCGCGTTGCAAAAGTGTCGCCCACAGGCCTCCTGCGTCTTTCCAGCGCCGGGGAAAAACGAACTCAATGTCTTAATCGCTTCCCGCGCGATAACTTTTAATCAGCCTATATGCATGCGTTAAGAGGCTGCTCGATGCAAATTGCTGATTAACGATTGCGATTGAGGCGCGCTACACCTGTATTTGTCAAGGCACGCCGTGTCGCTCGTCATATTAGCGACGAACGGCCGGCGTGGAGTTTGAAATTTAAAATCGAGCGCTTGTTAATTAGCCGGCCCATTTGCTCTTCGCGGGTGGCGGTGCGCTATCAGGCCGGGAGGTTCTGCAGCGCAGTTGCGGAAACGTCGGGGGCGGATCGGCCGGGAGGATAAATTATGGCGCTGCAGCCGTCACGTGACTTGCATAAGAGCTATGTGGAGGTGGCTGTACTTTTTAGTTGAATAAACCAACGCGTAATTCAGTAAATGGCGTGCTTCTTGATTACAAGAGTAGGAGGTTCGCAAATTGCCTCGCAAGATCTAAACCTTAACAAAAGTCAGTAAGCACTTAAAATCACTGATTATACGAATATATATATATATATATATATATATATATATATATATATATATATATATATATAAAGAAAAAAATTGTATCAGTGCTTTGGAGATATAAGCCAAAAGTAATGAAACCTGAATTTTGGTTTCTGCAAGGCGACGCTAGAATCCTTCGAACTCGAGAATCTTCGGGGTATAATACTTCTGGATGCAATGACAAACATAAGAGCAAGTTTACATTTATTTCTAGAATTGCAGTGTGTCGAAGTCTGTCATCGGGAAAAAGCTACAACAGATATTGAAACCTTTCAAATTGCTACTAATTGACATACGGCGAGACTAGACAATAATATTCTCAGAATGTCATCCTTACCCGTGGTGACCGTGGCCGGCCACTTTAAAAGTGATCAACAATTTTATCCCGGAATTCTTCGAAACTCGAATTATGTTTTGGTGATTCTGTTTTTCGAGACTCGGGTTGCACGCGATATCTTTGGTTAGATCCAATAATGAACAATCACAGAGGTTCAAATCGTTGCCATTGCCCCATCCGTGAAAATTTACGTAAGCTACTTATTTATTTTATTTAGAGGTAATCAAAATTACTTAATTCTATTTATCTACAAGGCAGATAAAATTCTGTAATACCATTTATGTTGCACTCGCGCTTTGCTTTGCTTTAATCACTTTGATTCTCTTAGGGCTGCTTTGTTGCATGGTATTTAAGCAACGCAACACCGGTTCCAGAACGTATGCGAAGCTTTCTAGTAAGCATCTGCAATGTTCCATTGTTCGAGCCGCGCACTGCTTTTGAAATGCACTTTGAAAATTTGATCAGGTATCGTTATTACTATATATTCCAGCACTTGTGCTGGAACAAACACAAACATATAAGATTTTAATAAATTCGGTTGCAAAACCTTATTTCCCTGAAGGTGTAAGGAAATAGTAATAATTTAACATTTCACTTATTGTTTTTTAGCACTGTGAGTAATTTTTTCCACTTTCTCCTATTACTCGCCATCTTCCTGTGTGAAATTTATCCTTCTGTCTTCCAGTATATCTTTCACACGTTTTACGAGGTCTTTCTTTTGGCCTCCTCATGTAATAAGATACATTATGGTAGAAAAAAATTAACTTTGCATAATGGAGAAGTAAAATTAGAATATCTAATTAAATTAAATGAACTCTAAGAACAAGAACTCTTTATAAAAATAAAAATAATGAATGTCTAACTATCTGCACAATCACTACGCTATTTATTAGAAATTGGATAGCTATTTTCAGAACTGCAAGGCTACAATTGAATTTATTTGTGTAACAGATAGAACATTTGATATTCTTAATAATAGAAATCCGTTTGGTAAAGCTTTTTTACTGCTAAAACGTGTCAACATTGTGCAGATATATTTATTTTTAAAAACCTGCATACATGCAAGCTCAAATACCCAAACACGATTTGTAACAACTATTAATAGATCAAGATCGATCAGGGCGTCACATTTTTTTTTTGAAGTTATAAAGCTAATAGAGAAGCAAGTTAGAATTTTACACAATGATTTATCGTTAATAAATATTTACATTTGACATATTACGATTTTTTTATATTAAAATAATTTATTTATTAAATAAGATAAATGAAATTGGACTCTGGCACTATCTTGGATAATCCAGAATCCATGCTTCGTTGGATCGGTAATTGTGTTTGTCAGAACATATGATCCAACAGTGTTAAAGCAACTAATAGCAAACCAAATTGTAATCTACTTAGAGAGCGCACGCTATACAAGAATTATAAGTGTTCACAAATTGTTCCAATTTATAGTGAGAACCATGTCTTTCTATAACGTATTTGTTTCGATTCAATAATTTGTGTCAAAGTAATTGCAAATTGATATCGATTTTCAATTTCTCTGTCACCTAACGCTGATCGATTTGAACTTTATAAGGCAAACTTTCTAATTCTTGTCTGATGATCCGGGAAAAAGATGTTCTCTTGATTTCGAGCTTTTATTAATGTTGTTAAAGTTTCCTTGTAATGTATTTGAACTCTTTTGGTATTCTCTTTTAAATATTTTCGGTAATTAACCAATTCAGACGTCGTATCTGTATGCGATTTAGAGGATTGCCAAAAAATCTTTTAATGTTACTAAATTAATCCAAATGTTTGTCACTTAGTCGACTAATGGGAACTCCTTCGCATTATTTAATCTATTTAGCAGCTTAAAATATTTTTCTGGTCTCTTAACTTAAATTTTTTCAGCAGTTATTCAATTAAGGTGATTTTTAAGAAAACTCAAATAATAAGCATGAGAGCAATATAATAGGTGGTTGCAAAAGTTTTGTCCGACCTGTTATAATACTTTGAATTTTCTATTGATCAAGTTCAAACAAAAGACAAGATTAATAATCAAAGTATACTCCGTCGACCTTGATAACTTTCTATCACTTCTTTAGTAAGAGATCGATACTGCGGCCATAAAATTATATCACTTTTGAAAGAAAGATGGCAGCCAGCATACTAGTCGCTTGAGGCTAGATCTGGACCGTACGGTGGATTTTCGACTTCCCTTCCAATCACTTTGTTAGCTTGGTAGTGCGAGGTCTTGTCATATCGATGAATGACTGGAAGCTTGCGATTTCCCAGCTGTTGCCAGTGAACAATACCTTTTCGATTTCAGAATGTAATCAGCATTCTCTTGTCTTTTCGGAAGCTCTTGATTAGTGTTGAAGGCTGTTTTTTACCAGGCGCTTAAGCGAATTGTCAAAGACCATCCGTTTTTCGTCGTAGGTGATGATATCTTTCAATACAATAGAGGCTTGTGACTGTGTCGGTCAAGCCAACGATGGGCGGAAACAACACGTTTTGTCTTTCAGAATTTCATTCAGAATTATGTCGTACTTCGAATAATGGCAATAAAATTTGTCAGCTAGCATCCGGCATACCCCTGACAACTCTTATTTAATTAGATAAATTTCCTGCGGTCCTTCAGAACGCTCCTTGTCTACCTACCAAAGTCTACCTGTGCTTTCACAAACAAATCCATCACCCTAAGTCTTGAAAACATGTTGGGCAGTTTATGAAGCACCGATGTTTTGATTTTAGATTTGCTTTTTCTCATTCTGTTGAAATGGGGGGGTTTGCTACTCTTTTATTCTCGTAATTCACTGGTTGTGATCAGGCAATTGAAAATTTCCGCCTCTCTGGCTCTCAAGGCGGTACAAAAAATGACACGCATCCTGCCGATTGGTTCTCTGTTCAGTGTTTAGTGAGGTTCTTCTTATTTGTACTTGGTGTACAAATAAATGCGAAGACTTTCACAGCTGGTGTTATGGTTGGTTTTCGGGTGGTTAGGCAGTGGTTAGAGTTTTAAAACTCTTTCCAAACTTGGTGCACACTTTTCTCATGCCCACATCTGATTAAATCTTTTCACATTGTTATCAATTTCTGAGGTCGAAGGTTTTTCTGTACTATGTTGGTCTTCCATCTCTTCTTGGCTGTCTAGGAGGACCTTGTGTTAGTTCAACATTTGTGCCCTAGATAAGGAATGTTCTGAGCAAGTCCTTTGCAACTTTTCAGAAGTCGTAGAAGCAAATTCATTAAGCTTTACATAAAATTCGATAGAATAATTTTAGGCGATTTATTTTAGTATCATATTTCATAAACATAACTTCACTTCAAGAAGTTTAGACTTGTTAGGCATTATTTTAAGCAGTAGTGTTGCCATTTGGAAGTCAAAAATTTACAACTTTTGAACGGCAAAACTCCATTCTGTGATATGCTTTGCAAAAATGCTTCATTAAGATTCTCTCGAAGAGTAAAGCTCGTGGTTTTGAGATCAACATAGAAAAAGCAACCCGAAAAGGAGGCTAAAACTAATTTAAACTTCCATTATCTAGAAAACAGAATTGTCAGAGTTTCTTTAAGATTCCCTAATTTATTAATTGCTTAATTCAGCGCTGCGCAGCAAGCACTCGCTTTTCAGTACTTCGGTTTACCATTATCACATATTTGTAAGAACTCCTGTTATGCAAAATTGAACGCGAAAATGGCGAAGTGCACACGTCGGTGTCATTAATAACGGGGATACGGGAAACGATTAATTACGCTTTAATAAGGTCTTAGTTTATAAACAGCTCTGAAACGCTAATTTAATAATTAATTAGCTTAATTGGTCCGCGCTTAATTGCTAACTAATTCCTTTTATGAATTTGTTGCATAATGAAATTGTCTTGCTCTGCGCCAGGCATTTCAAAAATGGAGATAAGTGCAACTCATAAATAGCTAATAAATTGCCGGCTAGAGCAATAATCGCTCGGTGTATAAATCTCGGGTGCCGCAAAAAGTTGGCCGAACGTGTTAATATTGATAAGAACGCTGCAACATATATTATAAGGTTTTAAGCTGCCGATAATAAAATAATTTAGTTCGCTTAACTGTGCTTGTGAAAGGCGTTGAAAATTAATTAAAGAAAAACGACCAGAGATAAGGAGAATAGACTCGGTGTAGTTGTTGCAGAAACATGTTGATAAGCAGGTATTTTGTTTATATTTATAGCCAAGCGATTGACATAAAATTAGCAGGTTTGATCCTATCCTTTGTACTAATTAGAAATAATTTTTGGCAGCAGTTTATATTTATTTTCCATTGCTATAATTAACAAAGGCAATAGAGATAAGATTTGGGAAGGTGGTAGTTGTGCATCATGAATATTACATAAAAAGCGCGATAATGTCATTCTATTGTTGGATAATTTACATCAAATGCAAGACGTAAACAGGAAAAGCTTGAATGATATTGGCACATTTTGATTATGTTTAGGCACGACAGCAAAAAAGCTGACGAAACAAGTCCAGTGCAAATGAAATCAAATATAATAGAAGTTTAATGACGTGACTACATGTTATCTTAGAGTTTAATTTATTAAATAATAATAAACAGTTGCTGTTAAGGAAACGATTAGAAATTTAATATAATTAATTTACGTTGCACTCATTGTTTTTTTAGCCGCGAAATGGTCGTGCTAGTATTAGGCGAGCTGTCGTTTAGTAATTAACAGTATTTTTAATATATTAACACACAATTTTACATTATTATTAAAACACCGAAACGGCAAACAAAATTTTGAATAAATATCACTAAGCTAATATAATTATTTTAGTTAAAAGCATTGAATGATACACATAATTAATGGCTTAACCTTGCATAATTATTATTTCAATTAATAAAATATAGGTACTTTACCTTCATTAGTGTTCAGAATAATTTTATTTTTTTTAAACAAATACAAGTAATTATTGCATTCATTAGCACCCACATAAAGTGTACATAGGACTTAAATAAGTTTTCCTGCAAAACTAAAGTTTAATTTACAAGAGGATAAAGCTGTAATATGCAGTAAAAAATAAGACGGCAGGCAATAAGAAGCATCGTTGTTGGGAAATCCAAAAGAGTGGTGTATACCTACAGAAAATTTTTCAAACTTTTGATTAAGCGCGTGCAAAATTAAGTAAAAAAATATTGAAATTAATAATATAGCAGTTGGGTAGAAGAGTAGATAGTGTGCGACCAGTAATTTAATAATTTGTGCAATTGTGTGGGCTGAATTAAAAATTGTCTGGCGCGGATTACCCCGAAACTTGAAAGGGCAAAATACACAACCTTAAAAGAATTTCGATTAGTTTTAGATCATACTGAGAGAGCGTTAACTCGCTGTTTGTCGTAGATCAATGTTTTTAAATGTGAAAACGCGTGTGCGCATGTACCACTTGTTTGTATGTGCACATGCGCATCGCACTTTTTAAAATTAGTGTGAGTCTGTTTAGTGTGAGATTGATTTCTTTTCTCGGCGTGTTATGGGAAGGCTTCCAGTTCTTTGATAAACCACAGAAGGATTAATACCAATTGTGGAGAATCGCTATGTTTGGGCGGTGGTACGTAGTGGCAACATAGCAAGCCATGTTCTGATAGAAGCACCTTCATATCGTGGTTGTCGTAATCATAGTCCACCCAAAGCTGAGCGCTTCTATGCGGATAAGCTATGACGAGAACGGTCTGGTAGTGCCAGGTCTGTTATACAGCCAAACACTAAACTTTCTATCAGTAGTGCGAGGACGAACACACAACATGGATGGAAACATCACAATATTTAAGCATTTTACCTTGCTTTTCCAGTAAGAACTGCATAGCTGGTCGTCGCAGACAGCCACTACACATCACTTCAATACTTCTAGTGAGAGAGAATTAGGAGTGAGTCGATAGATATATGTGGTTCGTGTAAACCCAAGTTTATTTAATTATTTATTTAATAGACAGATATTTTATTTTTCTAAATCTGTTGATTAGAATAATTGTGCTGTCGGAGAATTCTGAACCGCTTAAATCAGTTTGAAATTTAAAGAGCAGGACACCGTTTCAACACCTATTCAATAAACTAGGACTAACCAAGGATGAAATAAAACTTAAAACTAGCATACCTATCAACGTTACGCTTTGAAGGAAAAGATCACACATTTGGATACACAAGCCAAGAAGAATAATACAACACTGTTTGGTACATTTGCCTATCGATTGAAATGGGAGTTTTCATTTGCGCTAATTCAAATTGAAAATATATGAGAAATATTTAAAATATATAAATAAAATAAGAAAGTTGTTGGATAAATAAATAGTCAGTTATTCACATTATAATTAATTGATCGTATTAAACGTCAATGGAAGAGACTACAAAGCGCATTAAATGTGCCCCTAGATATAACAAAGGTGCCCAATTCATTGTATTTGGTTTGTCTTACTTGGGCGAACCCCTTACGTGTATTATCAAGACTTGTGCGATAAGCAACTAGAACTGCAGCAATTTCTCTTTAACATATCTGCTATGCATACTTGTAACAACTTGCTAGAAGTAATTAAAGGTCACCAAGAAAGGAAAGAAAGTTACGTGCTAGTTATATATAACAGTTAATGATGAACTTATCGAGAAAAACCACATGCCAAGCACAATTGTGTATAATTTTTGCGATAGGTTGATTCCATGTCATGAAAATAACACTTTTGAAAATGAAAGTGTCGTATTGTGCCTTCGAAGTCCAAAATGACCTGAAACCGACATATTTGAACTCAGCGTAGTGATCGCACATTCTCTTCTACCAGCAATTGAAATACTTACAAGAAATAACGAATGCATTATAGTTAAAAAAATAAACAAAATAAGTACGATCTCTGCTTGTTAAGGTATTTCTAAAAAAAGTCGAATATAGTCGCTGTTCATAAAGCAATATATAATATAGTTTAGGTGTTTTTAGAAGAGTGAAGAAGAGATGTCTGTATGATTTTATTTTATGTCTGACGATCTCTTAACAAAGTCTAATTTATTTTCTACTTTTATAACAGATAGGTATCGTAAAATAATGTAGAGACGCTAGTTAATCACACGCGAATGCTTCGACAGTAGCACAGTCTTCCAAGTGCTTTTTCTCAAGTTCTGTCCAATTTGGTCAGTTATATGGGACCGGGCGTTGTTTAAAAGCAGGATAACGCCCGAAACTGGGAAAAATTGTATGAGCACGCCATACTTTATTCCGAATTCAAATGCATCTTCAGCAGTCGTTAATTGGTAGTTATTATCGATGTTTTGATTAGTCACTTTGATTGTTAGATGACTTTGGTGACCTTTATTTTCAATTCCTTCTTGTCCTTCCAAAATTGTGCACACACATGTCTTCCTAAGGGTGATCTCCTGACCTGTACGTTGTCTTTTCAAAATTTTGGCTAATTTTACGCTGTCTGTTTGAAAAACTTTTTTAACAACTTGTGCAACAGATAAGCGCACTGATTAAGAACAGGAGTAAAAGCTACTTTAAGTCGGAAATTTCCTTCAAGACTTTCCACCTCCAATGCTTAGAAGCCGCGCTCTTTTCTGCTTACCTCACTGCGCGTACAAGAGAAATTCTTGTGTTTATTTGATTCACTATTTGTCGCTTCACTCCAGGCCCTTTTCATCTGCAGAAAACAGATGCATTTTGAATGAAGCAAAAACGTTTAATTTATCGAATTTTTGCATTTTGTGCCCATATGCCACGAGGGAACAAGCATAGAAGGAAGTAAAAAGAAAACAAGCAATATGGCGCCCTTCCATTTCATTTAAACTTATTTTGCAGATATTGAACTGTAATATACGAAAATTGAAGATCTTTATGCATATTAAGAAATAAACATCAAATTACAAAACTGACAGCTTTTTCTAATACTAAACTGTAATTTTTATTAATTGGGCTCGGGAAGGCAGTTACCATTCAAAACAGTATTCAGAAAATCGGTTTTGATTGGCGCATTTAAAATAAGTAAATACAGAACAGCAAGTCCAAATCGCAATTTAAATTTTATTAGTAATAGAAATAATTAGAATTGTTATAGGTTGAAGTTCTACCAAAAAAACTTTAATGATAACGTTTCTTCGTCTAAATGTTTTACTGATTTTTGAGAAAAGGAAACAATTGAGATACCTAGCAAACTGCAAAGAAAAAATCTGTTGCGGTGGTTTGGTTTGGCCACGAAAGAGAAGCGTGGTTTCAATGAAACTAACAGTAATTAGAAGATATAAAAGATTAAAAATTACAAACTGTTAGTTTGATTCTTGCAAAAGAAAAAAGCTATAATTATAGACATTCAAACAAGCACAGGAAATTTTCTGTTCGAAATTGTCTTTTGTGATAGTAGGCAGGAGTGTAAATTTGGACAAAAAACAATTTATTTGGACAGGACAATAATTTCCCCTTTTCCTTCTGGTTTTCAATAACTTATCCAATTTCTCTGTTTCTATTTTTTTCTCTGCGCCTTTCCATTATTTCTTCCATTCCTTCTCTCTAGCTTTTCCTCGATTGTTGAGTTTGGAAGGCGTATTTGTTCATCCTTTGAACATGTCTATACCATCAATTACATTTTTAACTTTTTTTTTACTTCTACTGTCTTTCTCTACCCTCATTATGTTTTTATTTATTGAATTTAGAACTCTATCTGATCTTGAAAATCTTGCTGAGCGCCAGCCATCTATTTCTTGTTATATTTTTTACTATGCTTTCTCTACTTTTCTCTACCATTTCAAAGTACCCAACTAAGTTCTGCTTTTATTATTCTATTTTTTACTCTACTGTTGGCCATTCCATTTTTATTTATGTGGACCTGCAAGTATGTATAATGATTACAATTTTTCATGTTTATCCTAGTTTCTATATCCTGGTATCCGTTTTACTCGTATTACCTCCAGTCCCTATATTTCGTGCTTTTCAATTAATTTTAGTGGGATTATTGTATGACGTCTTAATCTTGTGCTATAAGAACTTGGTCATCTATGAAGTGCAACGGATAGAAGATGATGTCGTACATTTCTTTTCCCCTCCGTCTACATTTATTTCTATACACTGCACACCCTTACTTATTTTAAAGCATTCCGATAGCTTGTGTCCTATTTTTATCTTTGATATTCGGTTTTTGTATAAGTTTTGCACTTCTAGAACCAATCTTATTGTGATATTCGCAACTTTTAACTCCCACTCAAAGTTTTTGTGACGTTAACAAATAGCCAAGTTTTTTCCGTATCAATGTTATGTGTGTGTTTATCTGTTTGGTTGGTGGTGGATTCTCATTTATTATTGTAGTTATTAATCTTATCATTGGTTTAAATAGTTTGTTTATGCCCAACTCTGTCTAGTTCAGGGACCTTGCAATTTTTACTGTTTGTGCTACCTCTATATACTTGTCTTGTTGTATTTCAGTTTCTTCCAGTTTTTAGTAGTACTTTTCGCATTGGTTTTAGATATTCTTGGTAAGTTATATTAATTTAATGCTAAAAATTGATAAAGATTTTTTTAAATGAAAGTGGAACGTTTTGCATAAAAAGTGGTACATAAAAGTAAAACACTTAAATCTTCAGGCATTAAAAAGCATTGAAGAAGAATTGAAACGCAAATTATTGAAATTATGGAAAACTCGCGACGGTTATGCTCTACAAATAAAAGGAAAAAAGAGAAAATGCAGTACAAAGACAAGGCTGTATCTGATGTTTCCCTTTTTACTTGAGAAAGATAACTCATAATTTATTAGTGTTACAAGAAGATTACAAATATTTTTAGGTTGATTTAAAAAAGCTTTGTAAAAATGTTTATGAGGTGGTGTTGAATGATTCAAAAATCATACAGATTGCAGAAAGATTTTATAAATTGATGCAATCTAAAATAGGAGAAACTCTACACTATCCTGAAGACAGATGTTTTCTTAAAAAACAACAGTATTGTGGTTTAATAGAAAAACAGACAATAACAAGATAGTCTTATAAAGAGAAAATAGGAAAAATGAAATTTTATATTTTTATTTTTTCATTAATTTTTGCTGACAACGTCAGAAGATCTAGAAAACCTTCACCATGAATATTAAAAGTGAAAAGGAACGATAATATCCACGAAAAAAGTCTTCTTTGGAAAAAACTGATGCATTTTTAGTATTTCCCTTTTTTAATTTACTATAGAATCAATAAACAAATATTTATTGTTAAGATTTCTGTGGAGGATTAAGTTTTGACATACACAATATGTTCGAAAATGGTATTGTCGTTCGGTAAAACTTCTTTTGAATCAATGGTGGTGTAATATAAATTGTTATAGAACAGGTGTATGGGGGTAATCCCCTCTTTTTTATACAAACTTAATATTGGTTTAATTGATTGAAGGCCGATTAGAAATTAATTGAGATCAATTTTAAAAGTGGATGTCTACTAAACTTTAAACAATGCATAACAGAGAAATCGAGTGTGACTTGTAAAACATTGGCATGGGAACTGGAAGTGTGGATTTGAATAAGATCAAGGCTTCTTCCTGTTTTATTTTACACTTATTGGTAACCTTTTCTCAATTTTTGACTATAAAGGTAATGTAGTCTTTAACAATTCATCGTACTCGTTTCCTCTTAATTATTTTCTATTCCTCTGACTTAAAACTTTAATGAAGGAAACTTTTTACAAGCAAATTTTGAAGATTGAATCCGCTATGACAAAACAAAGGTGAATGGTAGAAGAAACTTCTTTAAAGCAAAAGTTTGGTTTCTTTTTAGCTGTCCGATGTATTAAAATAAATGATAAATTCCTGATTCTTCTATTTATATTGCTAATAAGGTAATGACAGTGTTTCCCATTAGACATTGTTTCACCCGTGCTTCGTTATATAAATAATGATGTGTGGTAATGTCTAGTGATTTTCCTGTCATCATTAATATGATATCTGGTTCGCTAACTGTAATGATTTGTTGTTGTTAATGATCGGTGGAAGTAATTAAAGTGGGAGCTCGAGATACAATCCTATTAGACTACGCCTGCAGTGTGGGTGCACATGAATATTTCATTAGCGAAAATTAACTGTCGATTTTTTAGCAGCAATTAAGGAAACGCTCCGAGCACGTGTTCCGTAGGAACCGGGGAAGCCTCGTGAAGTCAGCATCGGGAGCAAATAAACGCGATAAATTTCCGCGGAGGCGCGCTGTCAGGCCGCCGCCGTTCAAATCGCTCTTTCCGATCCGCGGGACAGGGAATTAGTCTGTTTAAAATAAACATGCCCAGATGAACGCACTGTTTGTCAAATAAATGTAGCGTCGGAATCGGCCGGGAGACATATGATTTCCGAGCGGCAGCGCCTCCGCGGGCGCGCCGCGCCTTTCCCATTTTCCGGTCGGGGCCGCCATTTTGTCTTCGGCGCGATCGATCACCGCGGAATGCCCGCGATCCGGCGAGGAGGAGCGGATCTCCATGGCAATCAGTCAGGCCGCAGTCATTTCTCATCGCGGCATTCCGGCACAGACGCCTCCAGCAATTAGCAGAAATAGAAATAGTCGCTAGACTCGAGCGACGCTTTGTACAGTCGGCCAGGCGAGATTTCGGCGCGATAGGGTGAAAAACGGGCGCGGATGGGGCGGCGGCGGGGGATTAAGCGGCAGGGTGACAGGACGTCATTAGTTCCCGATAGTTCGGAGTGAATATCGAACTGCTGGTGGTGTCTTGCCGATCGGAACTTTGTGAAAGTTTTAATTGTTTCCGCAACTATAGTTGCACCCTATCTATATATTATGGCTCATCTTTCTCGCCCCTTTCACACAATAAATCAGGTAAAGCTTTTGATCTCCAACAATTCACACTTAGGAATATATTTTTTATTATTCTCTTCATTAACAGCCCATCAGGTCTCATATGGTTCGCTACGATCGGCGTTGCGATCGATGTACATTAGCCAGACAAAGAACTGCAGTTATCTAAACTTTCTAAGTATAAATCTTTATGTTTTATCCACCTGCTTTCTGTTTTACAGATTTTTCTTTATTTTGTTTAATTTTTAGCTATCCACGTTTATTTCTTTTATTCCTCAAATCCATACGTCATTTATTGCCACAGTATATTTAGCATGCTTCTGCATATCATCGTATTAACCTTTGAAGTATTTGGTCTAATACATTACGTTAACTAAACGTCTTATATCTTCCGCCAAGATTAATTCACCCGATCGATTGGAGTTTGAATCAGATATGTTGCAAGTTTTGGTCTTCTACGGATATTTTATTTCCCGGCGGGGACTTGTAAACCTACACGGGCCAAATAAAACGGAAGTAGACTGGGTTCAGATGGAGAAACATTCTACAAAGCACAGATAAGCCAAAATTTAAAACAAAGTTATTGAACCAAGTACTAACGTATGGAGTAGAAACATGGATGTCAACGGCAAAGAACATACAAAAATTGAGAATAGCACAAAGATCAATAGGGTGTAAAATGCTGGGAATAACTGAAAGATAAAATAATAAACATGCGGATAAGATAAAAGACAAAAGTAGAAAAGGTATTTGAAAAAGCGCTTATATCATTCCAACATAATACATGGACCAAAAAATGAAGCAATGGAGGAGAGAACGAGGAAAAGAAACATAGAAATATCTCCATTCAGGTGAATAGATGACGTACAAACAACGAGTGATTATAATTAATTGCAGAAAGTACAGAACAGAGAGCAATGGTGAATATTTGGAAGGACCTACATCTGATAACGGGTAGATATAGACATATGGTGATGATGATGTCGATTCTTAGGGTTAAATTAAATATGCTCTGTAGAATTCAACCAAAACTTTTTATCGAGCATTTCCTTACTCACGGCCTTCTTAATATTTACGCCAGACGCAACAAACTGTAGATTATTGGCGCAGTCATCTATGGATAATTTACCATAAATAATAAATTTTATAATAACCCGATTCTTCTTGACAGGCTATGTTTTTGGCTATTCACCATGCTATAGTTTTAGGATGTTGATGGGATACAGTGTTACCACAAATTAGGTACTGTTTTCATTTATCATCTGTACCATTCAGCTGGCTTACAATCACCGCCTTCAGATGCCACTCTAAATAATGTTTGAAACAGCTGAAAAGTAAAGTCTGAAGAATATGTTGGGTGGAGAAAAAGTTTTTTCTTAAGGTCCCCAATTTTTGGAACAGCCACTGCCCTATGGTTAGAAGATAACCAGTGGCTCTTCTGTCGACGATTATCATAAAGCTTTGTTAGCATATCAATCACATGAAGTCAAGTCGCGTGTATCAGTTCAACCTATTCTTAACCCTACTGGATAATGCGTTCTTTTACAACATTCTGGCCCAATAGTCGATTGATATTTCGACTAGTTTTGACTATTAAATAAGCAGTTTGAACTAAACCTTCTCCATATTTTCAATTTTGGTAATCAACATTTCCAAAATTGTTTTTGCTCCAGGTACCCCCAAGAAAGATTTTTGATTTGGACAACCTAAGTATTTACTTTGACTTTGTTATATTCATGAAGGAAAACTAAGGGTGTCTAAAGCCTACAATTGTAAAATAGTGCATAGGGATTTGTTGTAGTTTGCGATGAGCAACATCATTTTTCACCGTTGATATTTTGAATGTTTATACCATTTACCAAAGCTCAAGTAGCACTTTTGCCTTATTACATATGTGTAACCAGAAACATTCAATTACACCCGAGTGTTGCTCCGAAAATCACACTGCTCCGTTGCCGCGCACCGCACACGAACCAGCTGGACGCTTGTGCCGCGCGCGCGGAGTCCAGGCTCAAATGACGGATTCCAGGGCGCAGCCGTAAGTCAAGGATCGCCGCATGCATCACGCGGCCCGTTTGAACTCCCGTAAGTGATTCCTTGAACGACGTTCGCGGACTTTGCTAATTGCGCGTTCTCCTGCACACCGCCGAGCTTTGTATTTTTGCACGCGCGCGCTGAAGGATTTGCGCCTGGCGGGCGAAGCGTTCGGGTTCCTGGAAGCGGGAAATGCGGCGGAAAGCGCGCTGGCGCTTCGGCGGCTTCAGTCGCCAAATTAATCAGAAAAAGGCTTATAGCACTATTTTACTTAGCACGCGCTTCTAACTGAGCTTGCGATATATTCTCACTAATTAATTTTTGGAACAGGACAAGCGTTCTTTCAAATTAACACAGTTTTCCACATGCTTGTGAAAGTATTGAAAATATTCAATTATATATTGAAACCCCATATAAATGAATGTAACAATTTAATGCAATAGATAAAATAGTGAAGTAAAAAAAAAATAATGATCGTAGTGCTTTGAAAAGGAAATGTAGTGAATAAAGGCAGAAAGAAGAAGAGTAACATAAAAATTATAGATTTTTTGAACGACTTAGCGTTGATGACAAAGGGATATTCCGTGGGTGTAGCAAATATAAACCGAAAGGTAAAGAAAAGGGTGCATTCAAGTTCTAAGGTCTCCATTTTTTTTAAATACTTACCCGAGGAAGTTGTAACTTCTGTAACTTCTCAGCGTAATGTCCATCTGGACGTACACATTTTTTACGTCGTCGCTATGCTTCTATGGCTGCTAACAACACTTCTTTAGCTGTGTTCTTCCCACTTAAAAATCGCTGATGCAATAGCGGCTCGGTTGGAAACGAGTGTCTTTCATGGTCGGAAATTCATGGCGGCATCGCGTGTCAACATGTGCTGAGACATTGCCACCCGCGCAGCCCTATGTTCGTTGGTCGGCATTCGTGGGACCTACCTTGAAGAAACTTTCCGCATTTTAGGTCATCATGCCAAATGGACTCCATAGACTCTACGGAAAGTTTGGAGGCACACCTAATCGAGGTCTTCCGTAACAACTCGCTCCACTTGCGCAATCATAGTTTCGGTCCGATTGGTTCGTGGCCGAGACTGCTTAGTTTCATTGTCACACAACTCTAGACCTTCTTTTAACTTTCACACTCACAAAAGCACAATTTTAACATTCGTCTTCATCGCACGTCTCACTCAATTAGCGAAAAGGTGATTCCTGAACACTAAACGTCGCCATTTTAAGTATACAAAACAACACTCACTGCAATGGCGGTAATTCGGCCTGTCTATATCATATGGTGCTGTCATCTATATCACAAATTCAAAAATATTTCCCACGTCTTTTAAAATCAACCGCATCTTTCTACTTACTCTCATTGCTGAGAAAAAAATTAGAGGCTTTAGAACTTGAACATATCTCGAATTGCGAAGTCCGAACCATCCAGCGACTAGAACCGTCCGAAATTCTGAGAAGACTTAAAGGCGGAGTTTGGAGACAACACTCTTAAGGACAAGTGTGAAATAAACAATTTCGAGAATGATCACCGACTAATGAGTTCTGAAATTACTCCTGAGGTTGGGATAAGCTGTGCTCGAGTGGTCATTTTCCAGTACCCGATGTTAGCTAGCTTACAACTGCCCAAGCTCGACAACAATTGCTGATTTCCTCTGGGTTAGACTGGAACACCTCTTATACAGTTCGAACTTAGCGCCCCGCGGTTATCAACACAAAAAAGCACCTGGAGGCAAAGATTTTACGACGATCTTCATGTCGAAAGAATACGCTAAAAAAAGTGTAACAAATGAATAAGTTAAAATATTCAAGAAGTAATTTTGATTGCAGTCAAAAGCAGGTTACTGACGAGTATGAAAATTATATTACATATGAAAACAGAAGTAGTAAAAGAAGTAGCACATTGGGTTTAATTTGTAGAGGAAAATATAATAAAATTGATCATATGCAAAGTCCAGAGAAGAAGCACTTCAAAAAAGCAACTATAATGAATATGTATGGAGTATTAGAGAATAGGGCGATATAGACAACAGGTTAAACAATATGAAGGATACAACGGGAGGCAAATAGCGCAAAATCGAGAACACTGAAAGGTTTAAGGGCAGAAAGCATGTATAAAGGTTCTTTAAATATTCTCATGGTGCACTGGTTTACTAAGAGTTTTATGATGGAACAATAAATTTCGTTTATTCTATTATTATTATTTGAAATTGAATATGTACAATGACGAAGACACATCAAATTGTGTAGGTATGTGCATGTCATAACCTAATTCTCAACTATTTATACTTTAAAAGTGCAGTAGGGCCAAGTGAGACAGATCCAGGTTCATTCCTAGCATTTAGATGTCCGGCGGGTGGCCTACTAATTCACAAAAAACAATTGAGTACCTGTGTTTCTTGTGAATAAAGGGTGATGATGCAGTCGTTTAAGATGTGGTACTTGTCATGTTGCTTCTTACCAGAGTCAGGACATAGAACATAGGGCAGCTTCCACCTCTCAATTCACAGGTCTTGCCCCACGAAGATGCACAGCCTCAATATTATTATGTACTTACGAAGAATTTGCAACTTACAGAAGGAAGCAAGTATAAGTTGAATATGGACTATAAAAAGAAACAAATTATACATTGCTAACTTGGGCTTTTACAAATATTAAAATAGAATTTTGAAAAAAAATGTTTGGTTGGTTTGGAGAATAACAGATTCTATCTAGAGTGTCGTTCGAAGAAAATCGGGTAATTCGTTTACAGAGAATCACAGTATAAAGTTTATTTTATTGCAAAAGAAGACAATGCAGGTATTGCTGTAGCTCAAGCGTTTACTTTGTCCCCGTTTTTTACAGTTTTGCTTATATGTTATTTCACGTTTAATGTGCAGCTTTATCTCCTTTCTCTTGTTACATTCGTAATTGGATTTAATATTTTCCTATAATAAGCAAAAAATTGTTGTAGCATAGGAACTTCGTGGCCTAGCCGATTTTTGCAGTCTATTTTACATGGTGGACAAAAACCTGACTTTAACCTGAATTTAAAGAATAAAGTCTTTTGGACGATTCTCAATATAATTAACTCGTTTTTGGATTACCTTTCAGATGATTACGTTAGGCAACTATGTGATTGGCGAAACTTTAAAAGATCAGAAGGGAGTTCTGTAGGTTCATTATTTTCGTAAAGATATGTAGGACGAAAAAAATATTGTACCAGAGGAAGTTAAAAAAATTTAAAGTTCACAGACTAGCCTTAACGATAACACGAAAATAATTGAAAACGATAGCGAAGAAAAGTCTTGAGGTATAACATAAGTTGTAATCTGAAATGCAATAGCTGCCTAATATATATTTAAAACGACTGACCTTTTCTAAAAACACATGTATAATCGGGATGTTCAACAAATGAATCGAAACTATAGTTTTATGTTTGCTTTTTGTTTATTAACTTTTTATTTTAATTTTTGGATGTAGTCTTTGACATATCATAGAGTTATTTTGATAAACTAAATTTTTTTAAATTAATTGATTGCATAGAAAATGTTTCTAAATGAGTAACAAATCATGGATAATTTCGAATAAATAAAAGAACAGATTAGCTGAAAGAAGTAGGTACTTCAAAAAAACAGTTAGAATGACCAATGCAAATACAGAAAGACAGAAAATAGACCAATAAATTTAATAAATGAAATAATATGAAGAGCAGAAAAATAGTAATGGAACAAAGAGACCATTGTAAAAGTGCATTAGGGAAAATAGTCTAAAACAGAGAACATCGAAACGTTTAAGGTTAGAGACCAAATGTTCTTAGGGTGTGTTGCCTTACGATTGCAGAATTAATTTTGTTTACCACATTGTCATTCGAAATTTAAAACGTGAAAAAGAAAAATATTATATTTATTAATCCCTGTATTTTTAATTTTATTTTCCAACTATTTTAATTGTAAAATAATTTTAATTTAAATAAGAGAGACAGAAAAAGAATGTAAGTTAATTATGAAGACTAAAAAGAATCAAATTACGCTAGAGTTGCCTGGGCTTTTATAGATTATAGTTTAGCATAAGTTTTGTTACTTTTATGGTAAATATCGAGTTGTGTGCGCCAATAAAAGATTGCAATCACCTCTCTTAGACAACTGTTAGACATCAAATTATCTTAAGTGTCTCTCATTTTCAAGGATAGAATCATGTCCTGCATCATTTAAGTGGAGTCTTATAACTAAACTCTTACAATAGAATGGGGGTAATCATGTCCTTCTACCAAAACAACGTTTTCGTTATGTTCTCTGTTGTATTAGGAATGAATGGAAAGCATCTTGGTAAAAAGGTGCAAAGTTGCACTCTGTGGCACACAAATTAATTGGTTGTTTCTTGAAGACCAGATTTAGACAGAATTTTGAAGGATGTGCAGATAGCAGGGGAATAATTTCCTTAAACAATAACGAAATCAGAGAATTTGAAATTTGAATACTAATATGATAAGCGTTTATTATAAATCTGCATACTACATGAAGGGCAATGAATTGATGAATCAGATTCTTCAAAAAATCCTTAACCACGAAATATGCAGATAACTTCACGTGAACTGTCTAATTTTATTAATGTTGTTGCCATTGTCTGATTCAACAAGAATAATTGAGTCACTTTAGGTAGTCATGCGTTTCCTTCTCTCCAGATTTTCTTCTTTTAGATAATTTCATTGTTGCATAATGATAATCCCTTTAATTCTATAGATGCGGAGGCTTTGAGAGCCGGTGTTGAGGTGGATCGTGTGGTTAGTTCTCGTCTTTTTAGATTTTCTTCTGAAGATGTCAGCCGCAGTTGTGGACGAAACGTCAAAAGTTCTGGAACTCCGACTATGGCCTAACAACCCGAGAACTAACTACACGATGCTCCCCTTAATCCTGTTTTTAATCACTCGATTTGAATGAGATATATACATCATCAGTGTTTTTCTTTAATTATCTGGAGTAGCTGAGGTCAGTTGCAGATGGGTGTGGAGGATTTTAAGTTAATTGTAGGCGTTTCCGTTTCAAAGTTGTACTTTTCTATTAATTAGCGCATTTGTTTCCTGAGCTTATAAATGATTATTTTTTAAATATCCCTGGACTCCATGCCTTTTGTTATTTATAGGCAGCAATAGTTGCATTTCTAGACTACATTATTATTTAAACGATTATATAAATGTTTTGTTTAGATCGCGATACCAAAAGTACGTCTGCGCAATTTGATTACGTCAGAAATTTTCGTGGCGATTTAGTGACCATCTGAGATGATGAAAACAGGATATTTCTTAAAAAATTTAGCATTACAGAAAATGTTCAAATCATGATGTTGGTATCTAGATGGCTAAATGCACTAATTTACTATATGAAGCTTTCTTCCTAAAAATTCATATAGTTAGAGAAATATCATACAAGAGCGCTTTTTTGGAAGCATTCTTGCAGCATTGATGATGATGCAGCTCGTTATAGTGGAGATAAATTTGTAGTTTGCTCCCTCCGATAAGTTTTTGTATCTTGGAAGCAAACTATTGATCAATGAAATCAAAGAAGGCGTTCACTTTTTTCTTTACAAAATTAAAAGCTTTGGTAAATAACGGGCCTATAGCTTTTTTTAGTAAAATTCTCTCTTGGTGGCGGGTCGGAAAATGAATTATGAAACTGCCCTAAAAATATTTTCAACGCCATTCCAGTTCCATCACTTTAGCAGTCAGACCAACTTAAATTCCGTTTTTTATTATAGCCAACTAATAGGTTTTTTGGTTAACCCATGACTTTATTCATCTGAATCAGTTATAGAAACATACATCATTCTAGATAGAGATATTAAAACATAGTAGGAATATGAAACAGGCCTATAATGTTACTACTTAACCTTTTTGTGTTATAACCAACACCTATCTTTGTGCTTTGCCATTTTTAGAAATAAAAGATCATGATAATGTTTAAATCGTCACTGACATAAAAGTACAATTAATTATTACAGGCAAACACCCACCTTCTTTGAGACTCGAATGGTCGATGTTAGCAGTGCTAGAATACATGGTTTTCAAGTTTTTGTTAAGATTATCAGCGTTATTATTGACTTATACAACCCAGATTTTTATCCCTTCATCCTTATCAAAGTTTTGAATTTCTTAATTGTTTCGAAACGTGAGTTTGGGTCAGGAACCATCCATTGATAGTTCGCTAGGATTAAACTGGGAAGATTTTCTGGGCATAATCTTTTCAGTCTTCTCTCGCCAGGTGGCTGATTGAATAGTCTATGAGTTAATTACTATGTCCTATACATATGTTTCTGTAATGGGTGGCCTTTGATTTAATTGCTTCTGAGATTAATAGAATTTCCAGATCGTTAAGTAGTGTTTTATTGGGGGGGTGGGGCGGTATTGGAATGTTTTCAATATTTTGCTTTTGGATGGCTTACTACATCCCAGAGTTTGATTCTGTATGTCCAGATCGTTTTATGATAGTTTTTTAGATAAGAAGCTCATTTTCTATGGATAATTGAGATTTTCTATTAATTATCCAGTTCATATTTTTTATTTTTGGATCTAACTGTTTTATTTTAGCTTTTATATGAGGTCTCCAATTTTTTTTACTTAACTTCTTCTTTGATAGGAGTAGGTACGTTATGTTAAGTTATGAGCTGTTAATTTTCCAGTTAGTGAAGTTACTTTAGTGGATTTGTTTGGATTTGCTATGATTTTCCGTTGATTCGGCCATTTTTGTAGTGTGGTTTTGTAGCTTTTCTGATGGCCTATGTGGATCTGCATCGGTTGATAAGGTGGCCGTGTCATCAGTGAAAGTGGCGATTAGTGTATCGTTCATTAATGGGACATCATTAGTGTACACTAGGAAGAGAAATGGACCGAGCACACTACCTTGCGGCGCTCCCGATTTTATATAGTGATAGTCAGATAATTTATCATCATATAAGAATTACTAACATTTAAGTAATTAGGCGATGGTGCTGAAAGAACTGTATTTTCGGTTATAGTTTTTGTTTTATTTTAGTTAGTTAAATCAAATGATTAAATTTTTTTGAGTTGACACTCGTGTGCTCACTTTTTTAGCATTCAGGACAACCAATTTTTTGTAAGTTACAAGCGGACATCTTGGTATTGTGCTGCTCATTTTATCGTAGAACTTTGCCATGTACACTGTGTAGTTTCGGCGTATAATTAATCACCGAAGAATTTTAATACATAAATGGATTCGAATTAATTTGGGAGTATTGACCACATATTTTTGTTATACTCAAAGAATGGACGCAGATAGCCGAGTTTAGCAGGTGGGTGCAGGCTGAATCGCAGCTGATGTCCAAAAACGCCGAAGCCCACAAGGGCGGACGGAGAGCGGCAGTTGACAGCAAAGAAAACAATTCAATCAAAGCGCCTCACGGCCATTCCGAAATACGGACGCAATCAAACGGCAATCGAGCGACGAGCGGATGGCAAATAAAACGCGGCCGCAGAAAAACTGGCCCGAGTTCGTGATTTTGCTAATTCATCGCGATTGAGTTTTTTCCGGCGCGGCCATGTTGAAAGCGCTAGCGCTAACAAATGATAATGGTGGTTCGAGATTCCTCCACGGACCCGCGCCGGCCGGTTTTGCAGTACTATTATCACCACGTCGATTTTATTGTTATTAATAGTGGCGGCCTTATTCGGAATAAAACAGCCGCTTTCGTGGACGTTTCAGGCACCTGATTAGTCGGCAAATCGGAGCTCTCATGCAATTTTCATTAAGGCCGCCGCTCCGCTGTTCCCTGAATAATAAAATTTAACAATTCCGTTTTATGGGCGCCATCGACTTTTATGTACTTACACTTGTTCTACACTCACTTTGATGTTTCCACGATACGAATCGATTCCGAATCGGGAGCTTTTTGCTGCGCTCTTTTTGCCGGCGACGCTCCGGCGCTTTGAAGTCGCGCACCGCGAGCGTGGCGAAATTTTTGTCGCACGTCCAACATTTTATTTTCCTCTAGCTGGAATGCCTCTCAAATTCGCCGTGCGATACGCTCTCGCAGCGTCTTTTGTACTTCTTTTTTGACTATAGTCCTTAGAAACGTTGCGTTTTATCACAGAATTACCCAATTAGCCAGAGGTGCAGACAAGATAATTTAATATATGTTTTTGGTTTCAGGTGTGGTTCCAGAACGCTAGGGCCAAGTGGAGGCGAATGATGCTGAAACAGGAGGGCAAGTCCGGGGAGAAGTCCGGCGCTGAGGGCCTGAGCGACATGGAGATGTACTCCCACGGCCCCGGCCCCATGTCCAGCAGCATCCAAGCTCTGCCGCCCCAAAGCCCCCCGTTCATGCTGCCCCCGGGCAGCCCCTCCTCCCTCGACTGCTCCTGAGATTCGATTGCAGCGACCTTGCGCAACTACTGCTTCAGCTTCGGAGGTACGGTGAAACTGAGACACTCGTGAACTTGTGCACTGTGAACTTTCAGAGAAGATAAAGATTATTTATTTAACGCTGATGCTAATAGATAATATACTGATAATAGTAGTAAGGGTAGTAGTAAGAAGCACACATGTGATTTTAAATCTTTGTTAAACATTGTCATTGTCTAATGATATCGGGATATTTTTTTTAGATACACCTACTAATAGGAGCAAATGCTACTCAACCTTAATGAAAGAATAATTAGGGTCTTAATGTAAAGAAAGATAGGTGGTAATAATTTATTTTTAAGCATTAGTAATGTGTACTTATTTTAATTCAACTGTAAATAGTATGGCTACTGGAAGAGGGCACAGTTTCCTATTTTTAAAGTGCAAAAGTTATTTTACTTTTAATTTTCTTGCTCATAATTTGGTGCCCCATTTCCGACCGCATATTTGTATATTGTTTTTAATATGGTGTAGATTTTATTTACTCGAATCGGCCGGTGCATCGATCACTCTTTCTAAAACGTGTAAATCCTTGAAGGGGGCTCGAGTGCAGCTATTTCTTTTGCTTGCTTCGGCAGATCACGAAGCTTGTCGCCTTTCGTACGAACTATCGGGCCTGTAAGCTTACGGTGGCCGCATAAGAAATTCCGCGCCCGCAAAGCCTCGGGGGTTACAACAATCCAAAGTTCCTAAATTCACCGCGCCCACCCTCCAGGCCGGCCGATTTTTCAGTTAATTTTACATTGTTCCTATAAGAAATATAGACTTATAAATAAGCAGCACGTATTAAGGATGTTTCAGCACTCGGATATATTTATGCAACTTGTTGGGAACGATGGCAATCCGATCCGTTCGTCTCAGAATCGTCTTCCTTTCGCGAAATTCGAAAACAAAGAGCCGCTCTCGGCCGGCCGCGGCCGGCGAAACAAAGGGCGCGAGAAAGACGGGAGCAATGCAGACAAAGTTATTGTCTTCCTACACCGCCAAACAAGTTTTTACAATTTAAAATTCGATTCAAAATGGTGCACATTGATCGGGGGGCGGCGGCCCGCGGAGGCGCGGCGCCCCGCGCCCCTCAGTGCGGCTGCCGATTTTATAAACGCGCAAGCAAGAAAATTTTACATGTTAGAGCTACCTCAGTTTTGTTTTGTAAATACGCGACAGGTAGCATATCCTATTAATAAATAAATCTCATTATTTTAGTGGTTGCGTTTTATTTATCACGATTCCTTGCTATGTGTGGCTCTGAATTCATCTAGTAGTGCTCATGAAGACATGTCACCAGAAGTTAAGTGCGAAAAGGAATGTTATGACAGCTTGAATTTGATCAGCTTTAAATACTATACTTGAAGACTTCCAATTAAAAGGTAAGACATATTCGTTTTTGTAATATAATAATCACTTAACCTCCTTACACTCGAGCTTCTCATTATTGGACTGGTTACTATCTATTTCATAGAATGATCTCTATTAGTTCGTTATAAATTCAACATTACATAATTAAAGAAACATAAAGTAAATACTAAAAATATTTGATAAATTCTACACACAATGTAAGTAATGCAAGTATTGTGCTGATTCTATGGTCCAAAATTAAGCGAAACATAATGATCGTTGTGATAGTGAATGGTTTAGAGCGACAAAGTACAACGAAAATAAATAACTCACCTCTTGGATGCAATTTTAAATCCAAAACGCTTCGTGTGGGGCGGCTGAATTGCGCTCCAACTAGAAAAGGCGGATTTACCAATAAAAAAATAAAAGGGGGCAGTATTTACCGTTGAGCAAGGGGTTGTAATTGACGAGTTCGATAAGACTAGGTAACAAAAGCAAGCAAAATTGTTCAATTTTTGGTTGCGGAAATAGAAGTGCTCGTAAAACGTAAAAGCAAAAATAATAAAACGCGCACAATGCGTATCGTATCGGCATGTGTTGGTTCGAAGACCTATGATAATAGTTTTGGAAAAATAAAGATCGGAAGAAAGAATATTCATTATGGAAAAAGAGTTGTAAAAATTAACTCCATAAGTTTAACTTTTTAAATAGTCCCATAAAGTACGATAATAAAGTTAACGAGAAGTAGCAGAAAGAGTTAAAAACATTTAAAACATTAATAAAACGCCACAAGTCTTTTTTCATAAATTTACTGCTACCAGAAATGCCGATGAAATGCATGATAATTCAGAAAAAAGACGGGGTTTTACATAAACAATAAATATAGAACAGAGACTGTAACATTTATAAGCTCAAATTTTAAAATGGCAACTAAATAACATAATAGAAGAATGTGAAAAATATTATTTTACAAAATAATTTGCAAATAAAAACATTTTCCTTCTTCTTATTCTATAGTCTTTAGCTTTCCCATGTATCTATTTCGCTATTACCTTCCTCTATACTCTTTTTCAATTATTTCTTCTCTACATTTCTCTGCTTTATATTGTATTCTTTATTGTATTGAACTTTATCTAATCTTGAGATCGATTTCTGAACTATTTCTTTGTTTTTCTTCTTAATTGTTTTATTTTTTTCATTTATACTTCCATTTCACAATACTACATTAAATACTCCCACGACTCGTTTTTCTTTTATTACTCTACTCTTTATTGCATTGTCGGCTGTTCCTTTTTTATCTATAGGGACACTCAGATATGTATAATGGTAGCAACCTTTTATTTTCACTCCATTTTTTATTTTCAATTTTTCAGTTCTTTACCCTATTAATAAATATTTTGTTTTATTCTTATTTATTCCCACCACCTTCTCTACTGTTCAACTATTTTTTTTACCTTGTATTGTAGATTGTTTCGACCATGTCATCCATATCTATCCCTATCTATCTACATTTATTTCTCCTCATTCGTAGTGCCTCGTCCACATGTATTTTAAAAATAGTAGGTGATGTGGCGCACTTTTTTTGTAATTCATTGCGTATTTTAAGCTTTCCAATGATTTGTTTTGTACTAGTCGAATCAATTTTATTTTAATATTTCTAACTTTTAACGTCCTACAAAGTCTTTGTTGTGGTATCGTTTTGTATACTTTTGTGAGGTTGACAAATATTAAGTGTAGTTCTCTTTGTATGCCAATATTTTTCTGTATGAGATTTGAAATGGAGTCTATATATTATTTGCGCATAATCTCCTTTTCTAAATCCAGTTTGTTGTTCTAATTTCTACGATTTGCATTATTCTATTTTATTTTTTAATACACTTCCATGATTTTAATTGATCAATGTTATTGGTTTTGCTATTCATTTGAAGACTTGTTTTATTAACTTTTTCAGAATATTTTTTGTCCCAGGGCCTTTTGTTGCTTTTCCTCTTTCTTTACTTGTTATGTCTATAGACTTGGTTTGTATTTTTTTCTTTCTTTATTTTGAAGTGTGAACTAGTTTCCATGGAACGCCTTTGGTATATAAAATTAGATATCGATTTGTTTCTTAGGTTCCAATGCTTTTCAGAAAATTTGTTATATGTAATTTCTTGATTGTCATGTTTTCATCTTCTCTTATTTTAGTACATAATCTTTATTTATGTAAATAATATATACTTTTATTTTTCAAACGCTACTTGATATTTTGGTTGTAAATTTTATGTTACTCATGATCTTATTCTGTGGCTCCCGGCGGAAACATTATCTTGGAATTAACCAAGTGGTGATCACTACATCTCACTACTTCCCTAATAGCTCGTACATCCTTAACTCAATCAAGAGTACTATGGAGTTACATAGTTTTTGTTAAACATTGTTTCATTGACTCACACAATACTCTTTTGGAATCCATAAAAATTATATATTCATTTTTGTTATTCTTTCTTTCTTAAGTTTTTTACATATTTTTTAATTTTTTTTTATCATAATTGACAGTTCTTTTTCCTCTTGCTTTTGGGCCGTCACTCTGTAAATCTATATGGGGGTCTTTATTATTCCTTTCCTTTTCTCTCTATATTTTCATTGATATGTTTATGTTTTGTTTGCTTCCATAGTGATTTTTTGCACTTTATTATCTGAACTTTTCACATTCCATGTTCTGATTTTTATACTCCTTTTTGCGTGGTTTCGTTCGTCGTTGATTTAATCCTCCCGGCTGATTTATTTGGGATATTAGCAATATGTATTTCTTTTTATTGACATGGGGGTGTTGGCCCAATTATCCAACCACCAATTTAGAGGACTAGCCCAGTTTTTTTTCAGGGTACTTTGTTTCCTTGCTACCTCCTAACACTACTAAATTGCACTGCAGGTGAATTTTTCCCAATTCCACTGGAGATGCTCTCTATGGCGTTTAGGATATAAAAACTATATAACAATACTTTCGTTACGTAGCATTTTACATATACGAGAGTGTTTTGAACTACCTTGACTTCTTTGCGATAACTTTATAATAGATAGATAAAGTATACTTACAAGAGCTTTGGCAGAACAATCATGACACCACACGAACATACAATGCTCTTGACTTCCTGTTAATACGGTAATTAGAATAACCCCTGCCATAGATGCCATAGACAAGTTTAAACTTGTCACAATTGCTACGAGATTATTGAGAGCGCTTGAAGTTGAGTTATGTTTGTAAGATGAATTACGACAATGGAACAGTATAAGTTTAGGGAGAGTTGTACTATCAAATTTTGTGTAAGGCTTGGAAAATTCGCTGCTGTAACCTATAAAAAATTATAAGCGGCTTACTAACATTGTCTATCTAGACTACAAGTGTTTAGATGGCAACAGGTTTTTTAGAGAGTCGAGAACAAATAAAAAGAGAACTTTGTGAGGGAAGACCTGCAAGGTCAAAAAATTGAAGAGTTAGTATTGAGAATAGTCAGTGGTGCGTTAAATTTGAACCACTTTACTGCCCATCAGGTTAGAACACAGGTATTGTGCCTGAATAAAGTGTGTGCCAACATTTTTTTGACAAAAAGCAATCCTGTGGTTGTCACGCTCTCATATTCGCTGGACCTCAGCCTTTGTAAGTCCTTTTTATTCCGTCGACTAAGAAACTATTTAATAATTAGCCATTTTGGTGTTTTGGATAATATTCAGAAAAGAAAACTCACCGTTAAGAGAATTCTCATTGTTCTTGTACCAAATCTCGCATTCGATATGTACTTTAAATGTCCTGTATTAAGGGATATCTATTTTTCACGAATAACAAGTATCTTCATTCCAGCTGGGCATAAATTAAGTGTCTACTCACTCAAGAGATATGCCAACACTTTAGTGATATCCTTTTACTTGCGTCCATTGTTATTGTTATCAACATACTCGTTGCTACATGCAGCATCTATTCTTCCATTAATGTCACGTACAACTTTCGACCCTTACAAACTCGATTGCTTGTTATTTTGGACACAACAGTAGGGCTGTATGATGTGGCAAGGAAACGCTACTGCGAGTGGATAGTTGATGAGTTGAAGAATATTATAGTACCTATACCATGTGTTTGGAAGTGGAGCTATCGGCTAAGAATCAGTAGTGTTAGTTTTGCCATACTAATATAAAGAATCTAAAACATCTCTCATTAAAGTGCACGTTATTTCAATTGCGTTGTTATACAATCAACAGTGCCATATGATTTGAGACTATCAACTGAAAGAAACAACGCCGTTTGTATAACTCGCGTATTGTTGTAGCAAAATAGATACAACGGTTATTAACATATTATATAGAAACATAGAAATATTCTCAATATTCCTTTTTGAGATGTAGTAATAAAGACCAAGGTTATGTTCAAAAAGCAAAAAAAAAATATATTATTAATACATTCACCACAACGGTTAAAATTTTTGTGGTCAAATTCTGAATGTATAATAATTGGTGATATATGTGCTAACAGGCTTCCAACAAGAAACCAGTACCAGAAAAACTTAAGCAAAGACGAAAAAGAAGTAATAATAGAAAAATGAGGTATTCAAGCGAACATAGATAATTAAAGCTGTAAAGCCGACTTAAGGAGGTTGCAATAAATACTAAGCTTATAAATGGTGTTTTTTTAAAGCCCGATAGAACGAAAGGGTTAACTGTCAAACAAACTGTCATACTGCGCTCACTTTTTGACATTTATGATCAGTATACTCTGGCAAATCATCATGAATAATAGATTGACGCTTGAACAACGCTACCAAATTATCCAGATTTACTTTGAAAATCAGTCATCGATTCGCGCAACTTATAAACGACTTCGTGATTTGTATGGCGCACATAATCGTGCATTTGAGCAAGCCATCCATCGAACTTTGGATAAATTTCATACCACATACTCTCTAAATGATGCAATAACACCGACACGTTGAAGGAATGTGCGTACTGAAGAGAATATCGCCGCTGTATACGAAAGTGTGGAAGAAGATCCAAAGTTATCAATTCGTCGTCGGTCGCAGGGATCGGGGCTCTGTCCGTCCACCACGTGGAAAATTTTGCTCAAAAATCTTGACCTATACCCGTATAAGATCCAGCTGGTGCAGGAATTAAAGCCACGAGACCATCATATGCGTCGTTATTTTGCCGATTGGGCTCCAGAGCAGTTGGAAACTGACCCGATGTTTTATCGCAAAATTGTGTTCAGCGATGAGGCTCATTTTTGGCTTAACGGGTTTGTTAATAAACAAAATTGCCGCATATGGAGTGAAACCAATCCACAACAGACCCTACAGACTCCATTACATTCAGAAAAATGCACCGTTTGGTGCGGTTTACACGCTTGTGGCATCATCGGACCTTATTTCTTCAAAAATGAAGCCGAAGCTTGCGTTACGGTCAATAGAGATCGTTACTGCACCATGATCAATGGTTTTTGTTTGAAAATATGGATGACATTGATCCGGGCGAGATGTTGTTGCAACAGGATGGCGCTACCTGCAAAATTTGGCGATAAATTGATTTCGAGAAATGGATCTGTCAATTGGCCTCCAAGGTCGTGCGATTTGACACCTCTCGATTATTTCCTGTGGGACCACGTGAAGTCACTGGTTTGTGCTGATAAACCAGCAACAATTGACGCCTTGGAGGCCAACATTGTTCGTGTTATTCGTGACATACGGCCAGCAATACTCGAAAAAGTAGCCCAAAATTGACCGTCCAGAATGCGCTTCGTCAAGAACAGCCGCGGTGACCATTCGCCCAAAATCATTTTCTAATGTTAATGCCATGTATTGATATTTCGAATAAAAAGATTGATTTCGAGAAATGGACCTGTCAATTGGCCTCCAAGGTCGTGCGATTTGAAACGTAGTGTATTATGCAAGAAAATATTTGTTTGTGAGTAACAGACTTGTAATAAAATCACAGATAACCAGAGAGGTCAAACAATGTTTTTAACAAAAGAAAAATGCCAATGAGAGTGAAGACCACACTATTATAAAAAAACGTTAACGCCAGAGAAATTTCTGAAGTTATAGAAAATTTTCACAAATAGAAATGAATAAAGGCCAGTTACCTGAAGGAGATAGTATAAATATGCAAATATTTAAAGCAGACGGACATGCACTTACAACTGAAACTTGTTTTCGTTATTTGAACACAAGGCAAATTTCAATTCGATGGAAAAACGTAGAAGTCATTTTTCTACGCAAAAAGGCAATATTGAAAATTATTAATCGCACTTATATGAACTTTTAAAAAATTCTAAAAACCGTATGTAAAACTATCAAAAAAACTTACAGGTTTTAGAAAAAACTCCGAGCCATTCGGACTTTAATCGAAAAATCCAAAATGTGACGTTGAGGTGCATTTAAATTTAGTAGAATTTCCAGAGACAGCCTTTAAAGCGCTGAAAATGCCAAGGTTTGGACAATATACACAATATTAAGAAAAAATATGAACTCTGCTACTGAACATTGTCTTTAAAGACTGGAATGGGAAATTAGGAAATTATCTTTTTGCTGTAGAGGTTGTGATTGTCAAAGCTGAGGAAGCGTTGAAACAAAGATGAATTTAATGAAACGAATAGCGATCGGAAATTTATTTTACAACAGTAACTAACATAAGCGATATTTTGGATGTATAATAAAACAAAGAAGTGAAATCAAGCTGGAAAACTTATAAAAGGAGTTAAGATGAGCAGCGTTTGCTAGACTAGCATATGCACTTCAAAACAAAGAAAAATGTCTAACATTTGTATTCAATATATTTTAATCTACGCTATAGAACAAACTTGAACTGATACCACACAACTAATTATTTTTTTACTTCAGAGGACCACTTGTTTTCGTCTAATGTCAGTGCCTGAAGAAAAGAGATGGACAGGAACGCAGGTAGGAAGAAATGTTATGAATTACAACACGAATTCTAATTTCATTCTGCAACACTTGTAAGTAATTATCGAACAATCATTTAGTTAAAATGGTTTGTAACAATATAATAATCACCTGTAAAAAAGGAAATTTTGTGACCACATATACAGAGTTATTGTTGCCGCTCCTTATTAATATGTGAACGAATCTACTTGTTAAGTTTGTTTTCAAACCAAAATCTTCGCTACTATTGGCATACAATTTGATTTTTGTATATCTATCTATGTTACATTTGTTTAACATTCCCCTTGATTTTTATATTTGATGGTTCGATAAAAGGATGGGTTACGAAAATGAAAATTCACTTTTGCTAGTAAAAACCTACTGCAACATTTTTGCAAAACAAGGTCTACAACTAGAAAATTTTTTAATTGGGCATAGTCGGTTTTGCGGTTTACCTTTACTTGAGTTTGCTATCCTTCACCAATTTTTTATATTAAGACTGATGCAGCTCTAATATATTTTGTTCTAAAATGATTACCCCCCCCCCAATGGTCCAGCCATTAGCGATGTCTCCTGAACTGTTTAGAGAATACTTTACATATGTCTACGGAAGCATCGATTTGTGATAAGCTGTTAAAGTAAAGAAACTTTTATGAGGATTATTATATTCTGTGCTATTCTCTTTTTTTAATCTAGAGGTACAAGATTTTCCCCAAAAGGTCTACTCCTTTATATATGTTATTACCAGATAATGAGAAAGTATATGATACACTTTTTTTGAACTAAACTATCAATTAAACTTGCTAGTACACCTTATGTCAATGTTTGGAGAGTCTTTCTTGATGGTAATGGGCAGATGTGATATAATATACAACCCGCTGCAGGAACTGTGGAGAGATAGGTACTCATGAACTCTATGAGAAGTTTTACTTTTGAGGAACTCTGATATCTTACACTAAACTTCACCAAAATCTAGTGTTGCTTGTTCTGAAGCGTAATAAACAGCTCTGTACTGACAGTTTCTTCAATAACAATAAAGTTTTACCTTGCACACTTGCTAGTATTTTATTTTTAGGTTTTTAACTTCTGTGCTTCTCCCAGAGAAAACGTTTTCTAATATTTTAAACTTTGGGGCGATTAAACTATTTATGAGTTGTATAATTAAGTTTCTTATGTACGCGACGAAGATGAGACCGCTGACAGCGGAAATTCCCTAGTCCTTTTATTATATCTGCTAATGATAAAAATGTCATTATATACCAATGACCTCATTAATGGTGACCTTATTAATAGAAGTAATGAATTAACTTGAAGATTGAATTTGTATCTAAAAATTTAGGATAATTTAAAGAATTCTTGTTGATAATGTTATTGGAAGCCAGACAAAGACAATTCACATTAAAATACGAGTCATAGTCTCACTTTTTGTTCACTTTTTATGTTCTGTTATTAATTTTTTTCTTGATTGTTTATGCATTATATTTTTTAAGGTGTTCTTTCTTCTTAGTTTATATTCAGTAACTTTAAATTTCTTATTAAGGTTTTTATTGATTTTTCTCTTATTTTTTTCTTCGACACACTAACAATTGTTTGTTGTATTGTTTAATATATTATCACTTTTAGGTTTTGGAATCTAGGTTTTACATGCCATTTCATCTCATTCGGTCATAGATGTATAACTTCAAGTATTCTCTAACTCAATTATTTCTTCTTCTTAAAGTGCTATCTCCTATCGGAGGTTAGCAATCATCATAGCTATTCTAATTTTTGATGTAGCTGTTCTGAATAGATCTATTGAGGAACATCCAAACCATTCCCGGATGTTCCTCATCCACGACATCCTTATTCTGCCTCTCGATCTTTGTCCTGAGATCTTGCCCTGTATGAGCAGTTGCAGCAAGCAGTATCTTTCACCTCGCATGACGTGTCCGAAATATTCCAATTTGCGTTTTTTCAATGTCAGTAGTAACTCTCGTTCTTTGTTCATGCGATGGAGGACTTTTTCATTGGAAACGTGTTCTGTCCATGATATTTTAAGTATGCGTCTGTATATCCAGAGCTCAAACGCTTCCAGTTTTTTCATTTGCTGTTGTTTAAGGGTCCAAGCCTCCATTCCGTACAACAGAATCGAGAAGACGTAGCATCGTACCATGCGCATTCTCAGATCTAGCGAGAGATTGCGATTAGAGAAGAATTGCCTCATTTTTACGAACACTGCCCTCGCCATTTTGATTCTTCTATTGATTTCAGTAGCTTGGTCATTACAACTGTTTATTATGGTCCCTAAATATTGATATTTGTGCACTCTTTCGATTTCGGTGTTTTCGATTTTTATTTTTATATTGTTGATGTTATTATTTCCTATTTTCTTGATGACCATGAATTTAGTTTTCTTACAGTTCATTTTGAGACCATACTCTTTGCTAACTCTGTTGATATTTTCTAGCATGTTTTGTAGGTCGTCGGGATTGCAAGCTATTATTACAGTGTCATCCGCATATCGCAGATTATTAATCACTTGCCCATTCACTTTTATCCCTCCTTGTTGGTCCTCTAAAGCCTCCCGGAATATACACTCAGAGTACATGTTAAAGAGGACAGGTGATAGTACACATCCCTGTCTAACGCCCCTAAGGATCTCAATATTTTCGAACAACTGGCCATTAACATTGATCGCCGCATGTCGTTTCCTATAAAGATTACGAATGATGCGGATATCACAAGGATCCAAGCCTTTTTGTCTCAAAATTGCTATTAACCTATCGTGTTTTACCTTATCAAAGGCTTTTTCATAATCTATGGAATCCTATATACAAATCCACATTCATGTCGAGACATCGCTGTATTAGAACATTTATCCCAAAGAGTGGTTCTCTTGTCCCCATGTTGTTTCGGAATCCGAATTGTGTGTCGCTAATATCTGCCTCTAATTTTCTGTAGATCCTTTTATGTGTGATTTTCAAAAACACCTTTAGAGTGTGGCTCATAATGCTTATTGTTCTAAATTCTGAGCAGTCTTTGGGGTTGTTCTTTTTGGGTAGAGGTACAAACACCTATCGTAACCAATCGTTTGGAATACTCCCTTTTTTATATATATTATTGTATAGATCTACAAGTAAGTGTAGATTTTCGTCCTCTATTAGCTTTAGAAATTCTACAGGTACGTTATCTGGGCCTACGGCTTTATTGTCTTTGGAGTTGTATCAATTATTTACTTATCATCAATTACCACGATCCACCCAAAAAACACAGCTAGGGGAGGATCAGCGGTAATAATAAAGGACAATATTAAACACTATGAAGATTCTAACTATGAAACTTGTGAAATACAAGCAACAGCTGTAAAGGTCTCTACAAAATCCAAGGACTATACTGTTGTTGCAATATACTGTCCACCTAGATATGCGTTAGAAAAACCTCGGGCTCTTTCGAATACTAGGAGATCACTTCATAATTGGAGGGGATTTTAATGCTAAACATACCTTCTGGGGGTCGGGACTCATCACTACCAAAGGTAAGCAGTTGTACGATGCTATCAAGCAAGCTAAATGTATCTGCCACTCCACTGGTAAGCCAACGTATTGGCCAACAGATGGCAACAAAACATCAGATCTAATTGACTTTTTTATACTGAAAAAAATTCATCTAATTACACCAGTATTGAAGACAATTACGACCTGTCATCAGACCACTCTCCGATTATCCTGACGTTAAGTGAGACGATCATCAATAAATCACGTCCACCATCACTAACAAACAAAGGAACAGACTGGGACGTATTCAGAACAGAGGTAGAAGAACGTATCCGGTTAAATGTCCCACTAAAAACAACCGATCAATTAGATGCGGAAGCAGAATTGTTCATTGCTAATCTACAACAAGCAGCATGGAACAGTACTCCGACGCCCAAACAGAAAACAACTGGGCTAAACTACCCAAATGAAATTAGAGATCTCGTATCAGCGAAACGCAAAGCACGAAAAAAATGGCAACAAAGCAGAGCACCTGCAGATAAAACAGTGCTAAATCGACTAAGCCAACAACTTAAACAGGAGATCCGTACAGTCAAAACGAAACATTCTCTGAATTCCTAAGAGATTTATCAGACGATAAAGATACTGAATACTCTCTGTGGAAGGCGACTAAGAGGTTAAACCGACCACAAAACCAAAACCCACCTATTCGCAAGGAAAACGGTGAATGGGCGAGGAAAGATAGTGAAAAGGCGGAAATATTTGCTGAGCGTTTAGCAAATACTTTCAAACCTCACCCTGCTAATGACAACGAACCGCTACCCCCGATTGACACCTGGGAAAATAGGGTCATTGATCCAATAACCCCGATAGAAATTGTCACGGAGATTCGAAAGAACCTCAGCGCTAAAAAAGCACCTGGCTATGATTTAATTAGTGCGCATGTGCTTAAAGAAAGGGCATAATGAAACTTACGCACCTATTCAACGCTGGTCTGCGATTACAATGCGTACCGATGCAGTGGAAGGTAGCGGAAGTTATTATGATCCCGAAACCAGGGAAATCACCCAATGAGAAAACATCTTACCGTCCAATCTCGCTATGACCAATCGTATCCAAATTGTTCGAGAAACTGCTCTTAAACGTCTCAAATTAATTAGTGAGGAGAAGCAACTTATCCCGAACCATCAATTTGGATTTCGAAACAAGCATTCGACAATCGACCAAGTGCATCGCATCACTGACGTAATTGAAAAATCCCTAGAAGAAAAAGAAGTTTGTTCAGAAATATTTCTTGACGTAGCCCAAGCTTTTGATAAAGTGTGGCACGAGGGTCTACAATATAAGTTGGAAAAGAATCTACCCAAGCAAATGAGTCAGATTCTCAAATCATACATCTCCGACCGTCACTTCAGGGTAAGATACGGCGAAGAATATTCAGAATTAAGAGACATCGATGCAGGAGTACCGCAAGGAAGTGTCCTTGGGCCAATCTTGTACTTGCTCTACACTAGCGACGTCCCTATGAGCGATGGAGTGAAGACAGCTACATTTGCTGACGACACTGCATTGCTGGCTACAAGCAACGAGATAGAAGCAGCGACAAACAAACTGCAAACAGCCGTCAACAACGTCACTAGTTGGACCAAGAAATGGCGGATTAAATTAAATGAGACGAAGTCTACTCACATAAACTTCACCAAGGAAAGAGTTGATTACTTACCTATAGTGATCAATCAGCAGACAATTCTACACGCTAGCACAGCGAAATACCTGGGCATGACATTCGACACCAAGCTCAGGTGGAAAGAACACGTCAAGAAAAACGCAAAGAACTTTGCATTAGATTTAAAAAGATGTGGTGGTTACTTGGAAGACACTCCGAGATATGCCTGCATAATAAGTTACTGTTATATAAACAGATTCTAAAACCCGTTTGGGTCTACGGCGTGCAACTTTGGGGAAGAAATCTAATGTTAAAATTATACAAACTTTCCAAAACAAAGTACTTCGTAACATTGTTAATGCTCCTTGGTACATCAGAAATGATGACATCCACAAGGACCTATAAGTGCCAACGGTCAATGCAAGACTCAATGAACACGAAAACGTCGAAGTGCTACAACTACTCGACAACAATCAGCTTACTCGTAGACTAAAAAAACCCTTCGAGCTAGTGTAAGTGAAGTGAAGTGAACTAAGGGCAATCTAAACATGTGAAAAGAGTGTTTTAAACCATATGTGGAGTGCGCCAGTGGGAACACATCCATCAAACGCTAAGACTTGCTTAGATGTAAGGTAACTTAGATTTAAGTAAGCAATTGTTGAAATAAAATTGCTAGATAGTTATTAACTAGTTACAATGTATACGCCAAGTGCGTAAATATATATAAAAAAAATTATCAATTATATACTTTGTTGAGATGTCACTACACATTTTTTTACTTGAAATTCTCAACTATATCTAAATATTTTATTTTTTAAGATTTTTCTGTTTCCGGTTAAACTATTTTTACTTCCACTTGAGATCATATGTGTTTTAATTTATGGAGTTTTTTTTCAGTCGTGTGATGTAGTTTCAGAAGTAATTCTATAGTTTTTGAAATTTTCTAATGTGAGAGAATAAGAAAGTGTTGAATAAATGCAGCTTCTCAAAAGGTTACGACCGATCATTAAAAATATCAAAAATCAAAATTTATAATACGAAAAAAATAATTTTGATCGAAAAATTAAAACACCAGAAAAGAACAAAATATGGATTTTTGGCAGTAGTACCTATATGTATTTTATCTTTTATACACGTATGGGCGTGTGCGTGTGTGTAGAGTAACCACAGGTCAGGATAATTTATTAATGTCTAGCTAAGCTTAGGACGACCTATTAAATATTGTCATGATCCAGCCTCTTGTTTCGTTTATCTTTAAACGTAGTCTCTTCTGCCCCCGCTCTAATATTTTAATATCATTTTTTTGTGTTTCGTTTACCCAGTTAATTGATGTCGTCTATCTTGCGGATTGGTGGTCTTCCTATACTTCGTGTATTAATTTTTGGTCTCTGTTCTGGCTATATGTTCCGCTTAATTCCATTTTAGCTTACATATTCTTTCAATAACGTTCCTAATTTCCGTTTTCTTTAATTTTTTATTCTATTTCTAAATGTTACTTTAATCATTGATCTTTTCATTTTTCTTTGACTTATTCGAGGTTTTTCTGCTGTTTTTTTTTGGGTAGCATCATGTTCAGTTGCTAATGCCATGTTTTTCATTAGGTTATTTGATTGGTTCAGCCGGAATAAGTGGACTGTATAGGTAATTTTGAATTTTGAATAGAGAATTTTAAACAACTCTAAAATTAAAAACACTAACCTGTGGAAACGGCGCTTCCCACAGATATCGGTTCCCTGCTGTTGGTCCTGGGGCTTCCAGAAGAAAAGGAGAAGGATATGGATAAAAATTAGGACAAGTTACCCCAATCTTCACAGCAGACGAAACGGGGGCGTCTTCCTGGTGTAAAGGTTCCCTCGTCGAGCTGATAATTTGTCGGCGGGAGCACAGCGAAAAAAAGCCAAATGCAAAAGCGCGAACAAAGGCAAATGCGTAATACCGCGCACAAAAATGTGAAATGCAGGTTTTAATAAAGCGTGAACTTAACGTAATTGAAATGGCCAGTTTAAAATGAATAAAGCAAAGGCTTAATGTCGTGCGAGCTAAACGAAACCAACGTGCCAAAGCAAGTGCTAAAAGCCAATTGCACGAGCGCGGCCCGCGGCCCAGACCGCCCGGGCATATCGCCACGCGTGCTGGACAATTGGGCCGATATAACAAATTTCACATATATGAGAGGGAATCAAATTATAGCCGGCCCTAATTTAAAATTTCAAAAAAATATATAATTAGGAGATTGGCGCGAACATTGATATTAAAACTACATCATCTGCGAAACGAAGATAAAATAGCGACTCCCCATTTAATGATTTTTTTTGTATCCTACTTAACCATTTTGAAAGAATGTTTTAGGACAGCTGTAAATAGTTTGAATGACAGCGTGTAGTCTTGTCTGACTTCTTGTTCTAATTTTATAGGTTTCGTTTCTTCATGTAATTTAACCGTCATACTTGCATTTGTGTAAATGTTAACTGTAATATAATCGATAGGACTTTTTATCATGGCAATTATAATACTATTCCTTGCGATGGCATCGCAAGCTTTACGAAAATCAATAAATATAAGGCAAGTGCTTTATTTTTATTTAATACTTTTTGCATGAGTTTTGATAGAGTGGAAGCGATCGTTTGTCTCAATCTGGTCTGTTGTTTGGCTAATGGAAATATAGTGTTCTTTCAAATCTAGTTGTTATTATTCTAATAAATAGCTTATGGATAAAATTTCTGGATCCGCTTTATCTTATTTTACTGCATTATTCAATTTAGTGGGTATTTTATACTCCCATAAGCGTAGATTAAATAGCTTTCTTGTTATATCCAGTAATGAGTAGCCTCCCGTTTTTGTAGCTTCTATCATAATACAGTCTTCACCGAGAGCTTTATTGTTTTTAATCTTAGTTATGCGTATCTATTTCTGCTATCGAAATATTTGGTAACCTTTCAGATCTTTGATTATGTCTCTGTTTTCTTTGTCTGATGTTTTACCTTTTTTGTTTTTTAGTTTTCTTATTTATTCTTTTCCATTGCTAAGTTTTGTTTTGAGTATTTTAAGGCTTTTATTTTCGTTAGTCATATGTCTTTGCTGGTAACTGAATAATTATAGAAAAATAGTAACTTTTTTAAAGCTTTTGGGAAGCTGACACAAACGGAATTATTACTCTAGTCTCTGGTGTTTTTGCAATTTATAAGGAAAAATCAAAGTTTTCTGGTTTATTATTCAAATGGATGGGATTACTGTTCCATTTAAGTGTATAATATCGAAATCGCCCTGACATCTATCTTTGGCTTTATCTTTAAGGTGACATGTACGAAAGTGTAGTTTGTTTGGAGTCATTATTTTTAATAGAATGGATATGGCGAGATAACATAAATTGTTCTGTATAATTCCTCACCGCAGCTGAAAGAACACAAGCAGTTTCAAGTTCCAGAGAACCCCACATCATTTTTCTTCACCAATCGAAAGTTGTAATGCCCGAAAAATTATCTTGCATTTTGTACTTTTTAGCAGCTTTCACCCGCGATCTAGATCTTGCAAGCGTGATCTTTAAAATGCAAATCACGAAATAAGATTCAGCGATTATTGATTCGCTCCGTTGGAAAACAGGTGCCGGAGGATTTCTACGCCGCAGCGAACGAGGTTAATCCGGGCTTTAAACCTACCCGCTGCACCAGATAAGCAATTTAATCCTCACTTTTGCTGCAGCCTGGGCCAGGATCCACGTGACCATTAGAACTTTCCTTCGGCTAATTAATTAGTGCCCTTGCCGCGCGCATTCTGCCCGGCAAAAAGAGCTAACAAGCAAACGCGGAGTCGGTTGCGACCCATATCTTCTGTAATTACCGGTTTCCGGCATTCGGCTCGAAAAAACGCGAAAACCTGCGCAGTAAATCATCGGACGCCCTGCGCCCCGTGGCACCTCCTGATCCGACGCTGAAAGGGCCCCACGCATTCGGCGCAGAAATTTATGGCCCGCGTCGGATTTGGGCAGCACGGAAAGCATTAGCAGTTCCTTTGCGGTTTTAATTGAGAATCGGAGCTATTTTTGTGGGTATAATGGGGAAGCTGGCGTTTGGTGTTCTCGTTTTGTAATACTCTCGATCTTATTTTTATTGACTATCGCAGACATTTGGTACATTTTTAGGTTATTTAGGTGTCTTCCTTCTAGAGGCTTCTTTTCTTCAATCACCACAATTTTTCTCTGTACCAATAAAGCGGCTATTTTTTATATGATCCACATCAACCAATGTATCTATTCTTTCTCTACTTTTTTTCCTGTTTGTAACAATATTTAAGATTTCATTATTTATGCTAGTAAGCGACTTTTAGGTACTTTCTTTGAATGTGGTGAACCAGGAAACTTCTACTGGGGCGACTTAGCTGCTGTTTCCAGATCATAGATGTACACCCAGGTTTCATAATCGGTTATGACTTTTTTAAGAAAGTTTGAGCCATTAGTAACAATCTGAAACAGGCCATTAGCACGATGTTACTTCTATTCTGATAACAGTAGCCGTGGAACGAATTTGCTACAAGTTTTATACCAAGACACTATATCCATTTTTTTTTTAGTTTTTGGGGCGTCTAGTTCATCTTCTAATATTTGGACTGTCAGCTGATCCTTCTAGATTTTAAACTGGGCACGTTCTACAGTTTCCGGTGTTTTTCTCTGACTGAATTATTCTACTGGAACACCTTTTTTGTTTTGCAAAGTCATTTACTCAAATCACTCTAAAATTTTAACTACAGTAGGTTTAATGTTCCAGACTTCGTTCAATAAATTTAATGCAGTTATTAGAACTAAATTTTCATTCACTTGTAAATTATTTAGTTCATTTTATTAAATGCAACGAGCATACATTTATTCACTCACCGGCGCCCAACTCCCAGCCGATTCGGGAAGTGAAGTTGTTCTCATTCACGCTTGCGCATTGTGGTCCACTCTCATTAGCTGCTGTTTTCATTATACTAACATCGGCTTAATATTTTTAGAATAGATGTTAAAGATGTTGCATTAGTAGTTTGTTTAGGAGTCTCTGTGTGAGCTTAATAATTTCTAACGTTCAAGATCTCTATGAGATAGCCATCTCTAAACACTAATTTTGAGAAGAAGCTCCAAAAATTAGCCAAGAGACATATGAGTCTTTTTTCTCAAGAAACTGATCCCAAATGTGAGCCATGTTTTAATCATCAGATATTATTTTTCTAGATCTTTTCACTCAGTCTACTGAAAGTCTTTAATCTTATTATTTTCTGATATCTTAACATTCTGTTACCTTATTATCCTTTTTCGCTATAGCACCTCAATTCCAAATAATTCCGTAGTACTTGGGATGTGTTACTTTACTTTGTGATATCGCTTTGTCTGTGTAAAGTTAAGAAATAGCATAAAAATAGTGCAAGTGGTCTTATCACCCTTCAAAAATAAGACAACAGTCAAAGCTATACCACGGCTACTCTTTACTTTATCTAATAGCAAGTTAACGAGGAAGGTTTTGTTGGTACTTCTGAAATCATAAAAAAACTCTTTATTAAACTTGTATCGGTGCCATTAACGGCATTCTTGGGGATAACTAACTGCTCGTTTGTTACTCAAATCTTTTCCGAACATTGTAGAAGGAGACCGAGGATTTCACAAATAAAATATTTTTTACAATCTGTTTCAACTCCTTTAGTTCTCCCACGTAAAACGTGACAAGAATTTGCCCAGAATCGAGTATTCCTGAAACAAATTTTATCATACGTCTTAAGCTTCTATTATTTAGAAATCTAGCTACGAATAAATGTGATATAGATATTAGTTTTTATGTTGTTTCTTTGTTTACAATTCCAATTTTGAAGGTTTTACCCAAAAGGTAAGGTTTTGTCCAAAAATTATTTTATTTTTTAAAACAAATTTACCGGTGCTCCTGTGGTTTCTCCACTCTCAGTGTCATAGTAAACGTTTTTAAACAGATTTTGTAACGAAAACTCATTTCCTTTTCCTTAAAATCTACCTGTGGGCTAAAATACGTTAATGATAAGATACAGTTTGGCATTTCTCCGTTATTTAAACATTATACTAATATTGAATAGAACAAAACCATTTTCTCTCATTTATAAGCAGTCTTATAACAAAGAATTCTTTTAATAACAGTTTTGTTTACATTGTCCATAAAAACCTAGAAACAAGATGTATATGGGTAAACTTTTAATGTAGATTGCAAATGATAAGTCGACTCGTATTACATTTTACATACTTTTTTGTTAGATCGTTGCAGAAAGATTGAAATAATTGAAACGCAGACCCGTTATACACGAAGAAATTTGATCAAATTTTATTTGAAATAGTTTATGAAATGTTTCCCCATTTTTCTTAAAGACACTCCTTCTTTTGAATAGTTTTATTTTACGTAAGAGCTTATTTAACCTGTTTAGCCATTTGCAATTTTTTTGTAATAATTTGACATATTGTTAACTATACTATGTTAAAATTATCTATCATAGAAACGATGTAACAAAAATCATAGTTACGTAGTCTTATCCTCCATTGCGATTAATTTCAGCATGCTTTTTCATATATGTAATGCTCTAATGCCCCGCGTGGGAGCACGGCTAGCAAACTAAGAGGTAAAGGCTCTCATATGTTAGCTCTATCTGCCCAGTCGTCGCGCACCACCTCTGATGCGGGGCGATGTGGCAAGCATCGCTCCTTAAGGGACCGCCATTATTACTCTGGCGGTTTCATTTAATTATAATATAGACACGTACGCACGTGGAACTTCTTTTAACCAATGTTCGGGGCTTCTATACATAAACAAAAATTTGCGGCCATTTCTGGTCAAACCGGTCTCGAGATTTTCGATCAGGCTGATATTTGGCGTCTGGACTTGACTTATAGCCCTTAGTTGAATACTGAAAACGTTATGTCTCTATCTATCACAGATATCAAAATTATAAGTCGTGACAAATGTCAGAAATGATAGAAATAGAAGCTGGGCTCCAGCTTGGAAGCTGCCTTGATTAAAAGTTATAGGGAATGACATATTAGAAGCTGGATCCGCTAAAAACCCTTATTGCATTGTTGTAGGACATTCCACGTACGGCCAGTTCGCAGACGTGAACCCCTTAGGCCATGAGCTTTCGAATTATGTCTTTAGGTTCAGTAGTTCTCGAGTTGAAAGTCGCGAACAGTCAGGCGTTCGCACCGATTTAATTAGGCTTTCCTTTCAGGTACAGAATCCTAAAAAGAAGAGCATTGACAGAAACGGAAAAAGTCTTTGGTAGGAACCAAAAAATTCCAAGTATGCCGAGTAAATCGCGAAAAACGAAGAGGATTAGATATATCGAATATTAAATCGGATGAAAAAGATGAAAGCAGTAAAAATACGCCAAATCAGAGAGAAGCAAAAAGTTTCTACTGAAGAAATATGAAAGCTGAAACTTGAAAATGTAAACCTAAAAAAGACACGTAAACAAATTAGAAAAGAAAATAAAAAATTAAAGAATAATTGAGTTAAATGAGAAGTAGCTTGGAATGGCTAGCAAAAGAAGGGCTCGAAATAAGCACAAGTAATGCAACTACGTTAAAAGAAACTACAACAAATTTTATAAAACCACCCAGAGGTAAATGTGAAATCAGTAACGAAAATATGGCCAAGAAGTAAGTTAAAGCCGAAGAAACTTAAATATCAAAAAAATTATATTAACAATCATTTAAAAATAAAGAATTAAGAGCGCGGAAGAAATTGGAAGGGAAAAACGTTAAAAATTGGCTATAATAAAATAAAAACAAAGAAAAACTAGAAATAGCAATATCAAAAAAATCAACATACATGTAGAAAAACAAACCATGCAAAAGAACACAACATGAGTAGGACCACAAATCGTAAAATACAGGAAAAGTGTAATATCAGGCAAACCAATAAGAATTAACAATAAGCAAAAGGAGTTTAAGTAAACAAACAACATTAAAAGTACATGGAACATAAGAGAGTTATTTGAAGAAAAAACGTTGAAACATCTAATAAATAAAATAAAAAAATGTAAATACAATCCAGTAGTGATAGAAAAAACTAAACAACTAGAAGAAGTTGCAGTAGAAATAGAACACTATTTATTTTTTAACAGTGGGAATTTTTTTTTTATAAGTAATAGGTCGAAAACAGCAATTATGACCATCTAAAGAAATTCCTAAAATAGGATATTAAGATTGTATTAGGTGTTGCTAACGCGAAGATATGCAGGAAAGAGCTGTATAAACCTACAATAGGATAGTATAACAAACATAATATAACTAATTTTTTAATTAATTTTGCAAAAGAAAGAAATATGGCAATCAAAAGTACGTGTTTCCAAAGAAAAGAAATCCATAAGGAAATCATTGGACGGACAGACTAAATTAGTCACGTTTTTATTGAAAGTCAGGAGGAAAGATGCATTACTAATTTACTAATATAAGGACGTACAGAGGGTCGAATCTAGATTCTGACCATTATATGGTAGGAATCAAGATGAAACAAATCATCCCAACTTTTCGAAATTAGGTAAGAAATAAGATGATAGCAAATAAAATAGTAAAGTTGAGGAACAGATAAAAAATGAAAACCTCCTAAAGAAAGAATTAGAATACATTGAACAGAGTACCAACATTGAAGAATGGGAAAGGGTAGAAACAGTAAGGAATGAAATTTAAAAAAAATATGTAACAGAGAAATAAAGAGAATAAGAAAAACATGGTACGGTAAAAAATGCAAGAGAGAACTGGGAAAAAGTAATAAGTTAAGACTAAAAGTGGTAGTTGAAGAAGCCGAGGTGTCAAAAAATAAGTACGTTGAACAAAGAAACAAAACTAGAAGGTTGTTAAGAAGTAAAAAAAAGACAATTTAACGAAAATGCACTAAAAGAAATAGAAGAAAACTTTAAGAACAAAAAAATTAGTAATCTATACCAACGAATAAGAAACAAAAAGAAGAGTTGTCGGCCTAAACCAGCCTATTACAAAGGCAAAGATGGGAAGATCGTTGCTGGAGGAGATGGAATATTGAATAGATGGAAGGAACATTTTGACCAGCTATTAAATGGTGTAAATCGGACAGAAGAAATTGAAGAGGGCAGTATAATAAATATGGATATAGACAAACAGGGAAGTGGAGAACAACCGCCGACGGAAAATGAGATAAAAATATAATAAAAAGGCTAAAGAGCAACAAAAGTCCAGATAGTGGTAATATGACAGCTGAAATGTTTACGTACGGGGGAACGAAGTTAAGTAGTTGCATTTAAAAATTTATAAAGAAAATATGAGAACAAGAACGGATACCAAAGGACTTAGCAGAGGCAGTAGTATGTCCTCTATACAAAAGGGGTGACAAAATAATAGGGACATAGCACTTCTCAATATAACACATATAAAATCCTCGCAACATTCATTGAAGGTAAAGATAAAATGGCAAATATCAGTGTGGGCTTAGGCGAAGTAGAAGCACAACAGACTAAATTTATGTATTAAGGAAGATACAATCAGAAAGCTTCAAATATAAGAAAACGGACAATGACTTTATTCATTGATTTCAAACCGGCTTACGGCAGGGTAAAAAGAAGCAAAATCTACAAGGTGTTAGAAAAAGTAAAAATCAGCAAGAAATTAATAAACATGGTACGAATTACGTTACGAATGACAGAAATAAGGTGAAGGTAAATAGTAGAACATTAGAAAAGAATAACATTAATAAAGGGGTTAAACAAGAAGATCCTGATGTTAAAGAAGAAACACAAAGGGGAATAATGTACGGCAATCCATGTATCTATAGCCTTCATAAAATGATAAAAGAGCAAACACATTGCTAGAAGAACGAAAATACAAGTATATGACTGTTATAAAACCTTCTGTAATATACGCAAGCAAAACTTGAATCTTGACCAAAGCAAATACGAGCATGTTGGAAGTATGGGAAGGATATATGGCGGAAAGAATATAAAAGAAGTCTGGATCCGGAGAACAAATAAAAATTTAAAAAGTTATACAAGAAACCTAAGATAACATCAGTAATAAAAGCTCAAAGACTCAAGTGGTTGAGACATGTGGAAGTAATGCCAGGAACTAGAATGCGAAAAGCGGCATTGACAAGCACAATTGAAGGGAAAAAAGGAGGCAAATAAAAAAATATGGAACAAAACAATTAAGTCATGGGCCAACTAAGCTTGTAGTGCTAATATGTAATAATAATAATGTTTAAAGATATTCCATGATGTTAAGCTGCGAGAAGAGCGATGGTCAATTAGGAATATGTTGCTCTTGAAATGATGCGTGCGGAACGAATGCGATATGTTGTCTCGTTAAAAGACAATACTTGTTCTACTATAACATTAAACAATTGTTTTTAACTTGTTCTAGAAGCTCTATGTATTTTTTCCAGTTCTGCTTGTGTTAGTATTAATAAATAAACAGGTCCATTCAAGATATAGTTCTTCATTCCCTGATTGAACCGACATCAACTCATCGTGACCAAATTATTTCCTTTCTATGTAGATCATGACAATAATAGGAAAACCCAACCGGTTCATCTATTAATTGTACTAAAGGTTGTTAAAAACTTGGCTTCAATCTATTGGTTGTATCTAAAGTTTTTAAAATTTAAATATTTTTATTTTTAAATTAAGAAATACATTTTAATGTGAAGGGTTTCTTGGCGACCACTCTAACAAATAAATTAACTAAAACCTAAAAATAGCATCGCACTTGCGAATGCCGAAATACCAGTTATTTATCACAAAATACCGATATTCAATATCAAGAATTGTGGTCGGGATTTTGGTATTTAGGATATCGGGATCCCCATATTACAATTACCGACTATAACATATTAGATTATATAATTAAAGATTATTACATTTAAATGGAAAATGGGTGTTATGGTCAAGGTCAAAGATAAGTAAACGAATCACTGTGCTAGCAGCACTAAGCTGCATAAATGTAATGAATAATTTATTTACCTGAAAAGCATTAAAAGCGTTAGTCATCACCACAATGTTTTATTAATAAGTTAATTATTTGCATTTCTTAGGTGCTTGTTAAATATTAATAACAAAAGCAAACTATAAAAATTGTAGATTGTATTATTCCTCTCTAATATTGTTGTTTTTATATTGATAATTAATATTTCATTTCCGTTTAAAAATCAGTAAATTTCTATTCTAAATGATGGACTCAATTTCATACGGCTATATTCCTGAATTATACATTGTATCTAAATGATTCGTATATGATTTAAAAAAAAACATCCTAAAGTCTCGAATATTACTGCTAGAGTGCTTGTTCCTGGCACACATTCATGCGGCAGCGTTAGTTGCGAGCAAGATGGCTACAATGCAGCACACATTTTCTTGCATTCCACTTAAGTGGTAAAAGTATATCGATATAACGTTCATATATAGGGTTTACAAAATACCTTTTTGTTTATTATTAGGGTAACGTACCTCGATATGTTGCAAAAAATGGCTTCTTCCTCAAAAGAGTGAAGATTTAAAAACTAGGTTTCTGAATTAATCTCTACCTCAACAATGGATAGATCGCATGAAGAATAAAGACTTAGTACTTATGTTCCAGCCCCCGAGATCTTCTTATTTCACACTTTGCGACTTGTTCTTCTAGAGATTCGCAAATGAAAGCAACTTATGTACCATTTCTTCCAACTGAACTAAAAACCGTATTACAGCTGCTGTGAACTCAGTGTTGCAATAGTTTAATACTTTATTTGTTTTTCTTTTGAGAGCCGTTTGACCTCTGTCTTCAGTAGCACTGTGGCCTTATGGACTTATTGTACTCCTTTCATTTTATTTACAACATTTTTCCAGTATTCTTGTCTCTTGCCCTAGTCTGTGCAACTCCATTACTGGATAGTTGCTGTATTCTTCTAGATCCATTATTAAATGCAAGTATTCGATTATTTTTAGTGACTGAGTAGGCCACCCGCCGACTATTTGAGCTTTACGGCTTGAACTCGAGTCCCTCTGCACCGCAGCTACATGTCTTAACAATAGCGTCTTTCCCAATACTTGTTATAATTTTTAAAATATACAATTACGGTTTTTTCGTTGTCGAGTCATTTCCAAAATCAGCTAATTTTATTACTAAACGATTTTGAAGTCCTGGATTTTTTCCAAAGTTTTTCCATTTCTGACCATCCCGAGTTTCGAGCAACTCTGGATGTATGGCAGGCCAGAGCTTGATTAAAATATCTAAAAGAGAAATACAATAATATTAATCTGGCAATCTTTTTTGTTTATTTTTTTTATTAACGTTGGTGGAGTTTTAGTTTTTGGGCAATTTGGGGTTGCTGTTCATTACGATCTTAGTTTATTAAACAAAAATTGCATGTTTGATATGCATGCACTTATGTTGCGTGTGAAACTTAATTTCTCTAGAGTTCTTTAATTGTTGTTCTTGCTCTTTTAACACCTTCTTCTTGTGTTCTACTGCTCTTGACTTGTGGTGGTAGTTTATTATTGAACATTTATTCTTTAATATAAACATTTCTTATATTTCAATTTCATCACAAAAATAGAAATACAAATGAATTAAAATGAAGAAATCATAAGTTACCTTTTAAAAGCAGAAAGGTTGTAGGCGGAATCTGACGTTTAGCGGGGATGCCAGATAAACAGTTTGGCCAGCTGATTTTCAAAAGCACATCAAACTTAAAAAAGGCTTTCTAAAATGAAACAGGAAAAAGTCTCTTTACTAATTTTTACTTATATAACCCAACAATTTAAATTGTTGTCGCCTTATGCTACGCTGCATGTTTTTTTTTAACAAGAATTCACAATCTGCCATTACATAGCAGCATTTAGTAAATGTTATGAATAGATGAAAAGGACACGTGAGTAATTACTCAATGGTAATTGCTCTTTATACATTAGCCTACGTTAAACTTGTTTTGAAGATAGAGCGCTTAGCTTAAGATCTTAATTTAACCTTAACTAGTCATTACATTATACATAGATAACAATTGAATCTATTTTGTAGGTTTGAGGGTTTGAACCTCTTGAATCTCCGAACTTCACCGTTATCAATAATTGTTAAATCACTAGCTAAAGTGTACACTGAGTCTGTCGCGATAAGAAACACTTTGTTTTATAATAACTTCACTCACTGAACTTATTCCAAGGTCTCTTCTAATGACTTCATTGGGTACATACCGTCGGGCGTTCACAACCTCACGAAGCATTTTAGACTCGAATATTCTGATTGTATCAGAAGTGCATCACTTTGTGGTATCTGCTGGCCGTTAAGAGTTATTAGAGGGCAGAGTTTTCGCCTCAGCGTAAAGGTGACATGGCTGGATTTAGCTTGATTGGCTTTAATACGCCATTTTACAGCCAGTTTTGTACCGCCCTTAGGTGGGTCTGTAGATTTAGTGATGCTGTTGTGGTTTAGATGGGTCGATCAAATGTCTGTGTCGTCAGCATATGTTTCTGCTGTCACTGTCATGTGATACCCCAGATTTTATTGGAAATAATGTAGTGGTCTCGGCGACCATTCTCACCAGAAAATGTCTGTTAGTGATGTATGACTTGATTATCTGATAGAGGTCATCTGGTAATATGTTTTTTATTTTAAATAATAGACCTTTATGCCAAACCTTCTTAAAAGCCTGGCTAATGTCCAGAAACGCTACACAGCAGTATCTCTTAGTTTCTAATGTTTTATGTATTTTATCAGCTATTTTGTGCACTTGCTCAATCGTAGAGTGATGCCGACGAAAGTCAAATTGGTGATGCGGTAGTAAGTTGTTATTCACGATTCACGAGTCTCGACAGTAGCAGCTTTTCAAAAACTTTGGAAGGAAGGGGGAGAAGGCTTACTGATCTATAAGAGGGTACCTGTTTATATGGTTTATCAGGTTTGTGGATTGGAATTATACAGGCCACTTTCCATTGGTCGGGGAAGTATCCTAGTCTAAGTATAGCGTTGAACAGCTTTGTCAGAAATTTCTTGCCTATTTCGGGTAACTTCTTGAGTACTTTGTTTGTGATAAAGTCGTAACCAGTTGATGTTTTGCCTTTTAAACTTCTGATTTCACCACTTTACTTCTTTGGTTTTGAAGGATTTGGTTGGTAAGCTCATTTGAAAAGGTTCAGTTAGGAACTGTTGAATTTTTCTCTCTTCCTTGGAGGTAATTTCAGGAGGATAGAGCTCAAATATCTTTTGAAAATAACTAGAAAATACTAGTGCTCTTTCAGAGTTGCTTCTGACCTTTGCAAAAAGGTGGTATGTGTTGAATGCGCTGCGTGTAAACTCATGATTTGCAAACATGTTTTTTCTCAAGTGCTTCATGTATAAATATAAGAACAATACAACTGTGCATGAAAATTAATTAAGTCTTTTGGTGCATTTTATAAAAATGTAAACTAAAAAAATTTTAAATTAAAGTGCCCGGTTTCTTATAGATCACTGATTGCAAATAATTTTACCCCTTTTTTTCCTCACTCTCTACAGACCTGATTTCTTTATAAAATACAGGTCGAAAATGTAATCACTCATTTGCAAAAATCTGGATTTAGAGCAATGCACAGGACTATCATCAAAAGCTTGCAATTATTGATCATAGTAACCTGGTACAACAATACTGGATTATTACACAGTACTAATTGCCTCTGTTTAATGTATTACTGGCGTCCCTTCTTACGACTGCCGCTGACTTCTGCGCGACTAACGAAGGTTACAATAGGTAATGGAAAAGTGTCTGTAGGCATTCAGGTAGCAAAAAATCGTCTTTTCTGATAAATTCAGATTTTTTTAAGGATACGTGTGTCCGATATTAATAAATTGTAGATATCGAACAGTAAAATACTTGTACGAGGCAGTTATAACAGCAGACCACAGGTCTTCTTTTCCTTCAGAAGGGGTGCTAACCATTCTTTTAATATATACTTGACACATTAAACTTGTGAAAACGTATTAGTAATTAATAGAACACAGTCCATCAGAGACATTATTGAACAAATGCTTCTGATACCGTCTATATGTTATTCGTGCAGCCAGAATGAAGCACATTGAACATTTATAAACTTGATTGTGAGTACAGTCAAATGTAATTTACACCATATTTGTCATTAGTCCTCATTTCAAATTGTAGACCGACAAAGTTGAGTCCATCATTTTGAATCACGCTGTAATTGGCTATTACATATTTTTATTAACCTCCCATGGTGTATATAAAAAACTCTTATATCAATCAAATTACATAATATCGGAAATTTTCTAAAGTAAATATAAAAAAGTAAAAGGCCAGTCTTTAAACATTTAGCTTGAAATTATGTATAGCAAACTTAAGGTATATTTTTACAACAAAAGCTTTTTTTTTAATTTCACCTGTTCTGTCAAAGCAGTGCATCTTCAATTTTAGTTTTATGTTACGAAGCAATGCACAAACCACATGTTAAGACTTAGTAGTTTTTGTCATCACTAGCCAGGAAATAAATGTAAAGTAATGTATAGTTTATTGCATAAAGATTTGGGCAAGGAGAATCTTTGTAAAAAACATACGAATTTTATTAACAATTTCCAACGTTAATCTCCTAAATAGTTTCTTAATTGCCTTGAGAGCGAGTGATTTTGCATTTGCTTATTGTGGTGCAAGCGCAGCAGGTGTATGATAATTTAATACTTCAGGTGTATATTTTATAAGGAAGAGTTAACTTCAAATTTTAAGCCTTTTAAAATTTAAGAGCCTTGAAACGTGTCTTGTCGTTTGAACGTTGTGCAAATTCTGCAACGTTAATACACGCTTAGTAGTCTGTTTTAAGGTATATTACATCCACGTATATTTTTAACTCGTCTTTGCCCGGTGCTTCAAAAATGGAACATGTGCATGTGGCAATCCTGAAATTTCTCAGAAATGTTTTTGTTTGTTGCATGTATTATGTTACAGCGAATGTTTTCGACTAAGTGACATCTGCAAAATCATTTTGAGTGTTGTCGTCCTTGCACGACGATATATTTTTGCAGTGCAGCTGTTATCACACCTATAAGGCAAGTACTATTTTCATAAAGTTGTTAATGCCTAAGAAATAACTAGAATATAACAATGCAAGCATAATTATATTATTTCTCCGTGAATGTTGCGTTGATAGAAATACAGATAATACAATATTTCTTGACATATTTAAATAAAAATGTTCTTTTTAATTACGTTTTATACAAGTTAAATTGTAATACGTTAATGAAAAACGAAGTACATCTGATATCAACAATTTCATAGACGTCCGGCAGGACGATCTTTCCTTTTATAAACAGCAATCAAAAGAGCAACATAGATTCTGTTCAATATTTTGTAGTACCATCGCACATAGCAAGGCTTGTCATATAGTCATCAATCAGTTTTGAAGATGATATCATCCAAATATTTGCTCGGACGTGTGATACATCGTTTCAGCCTCACATTAAAGTTCTGCATTACTTGCCGAATCATTGCCACTAGCACTGCTGCGATCACGTTGAAAATAGCAACCTTTAATTTTTCAATAGTTAGCGGCCTGCACTGATAGACTTTAGCCTTCAGGTCTTTCCACAGAAATAAATCGAAAGGGGACAAGTCTGGTGACCTAGCCGGCCATAAGATATCACCATGTGATGAGACGAGGTGGCCTGGAAATATTTGTCCTAGAATTTGTTGAGAAAAAATTGCCCAACATGGCCACGTAGTAAGTAGATGTGAGAGTGTGTGATGTCAAATTACGCAACAGCCCACCAAAAAGTTACATTCTGGTTGTGGAGAGGTCACTTATGGAGTTGATAGGGATTTTGTGAGACTCAATACCAAAAATTCATCTCATTGATAAATGAAAATGGGGTTTGCACTGAGCACAACAGTATCAGCTGGAACATTTGCCAACATGTTCTCGCAAGCAGCTTGCAGGGTGTACTAGTCACATTCTTTAAATCTCTAGGCTATTATCAGTTTTCATGAATGAAACACGAGATCGTGGTTTAGAATTCTCTGCACGCTCCTAGCAAGCGGTTTTAGTGTTGATAAATATTTGGAGTAAACCGCTATTGCGTTGAGAGATGATTGTTCTACGATCATGTTTAGGTGGTATGGGTAATTCCAGAAAGAAAATTTTACTTTGAAAAATGCTTGGAGAGTAGAACGCTCATCCCTGTTTCTGACGGGGGGAATTTTGTCAGAGAGAAGAACGAGGAAAGTTTATTTTCTTTGATTACCTTAACTGACGACTACGGGTTTTTCAATGCTTCCAGATACTCTAGAAGGTGATGGAACTTCGATTTATTTTTGTAATGTGCTTATTGACGCCCAATACAAAGTTTTTCAACGATGAGGATCTAGTAGTGACGTGGAATGATGTGTGTGTCTAGATCTTTAAAAAAGCGTGAAAGCGTTGGTTTGACGACTGGCTTTAACGAATACAGACGTGCAGGAATGTACATTGAGAGTTCGGTTTGTGCCTAGAAACAGAATGGACATGATGCATTATAAGTTCGCGTTCTGAGTGACCACTGTCGAGTGTACATCGGTGAAAATCGCCTGTGCAGTGAAAACTATAAACATTTTCGCGGGTGGAGACTTGCGGCTGGCCGAAGTGTTAGTAGAGGGCCACGTATGTTGTCGATATGTCCTGGATCGCCTGACCTGCAACTTCTCACCCTGCCCCTGCCGCTCCAGTAGCTCTTAAGAGGAAGAAACATTACAGCAGAGCTGGGATAACAACTTTTATTCAGATTTGCACTCTATTACTTTACTTACTATTTACTTTGGGGAGTACCCCAAGGGAGTGTATTTGATTCAATTTTGTACACGCTCTACTGCTGACGTTCGCACAACCAATCTAACTACTGCCACCTTTGCAAATGGTACGGCTATCCTAGTCTCAGTGTCAATCCTGCTGTTGCATCTACACACCTCCAGAATCATCTAACTTTGATCGACGATTGGCTGAGAAGGAGGAAATTTAAGGTTAACGCTTCCAAATCGACACAAGTTACGTTTCACCATGAAAAGAACTACCTCAGTAGTAATCCTTAATAATACCCTGATTCCACAAAATGAAGACGTTAATATCTCGGTATGCACCTCGACTGGCGGTTGACATGGCGTAAACACATCTTTAAGCAGAGGAAACAACTCGGCATCAAATTTAGGCAAATGTATTGGCTACTCGGCAGAAAATGGCAACTGAAAATGGAAAACTTTTACCTTATAAGGCTATTTTTTGCCCAGTTTGGACGTATGGTATTCAGCTGTGGGATAGTGCCGGTATTTCTAACATAGAAATCCTTCAAAGGTTCCAAAATAAAGTGCTTAGGTATATTGTCAACAAGGTATGTGCCTAATTATGTAATACTAAATGATCTTAATATCAAGTTAGTGAGGAAAATAATAACAAATTATTTTGATCAATATCACACTAGGCTCATTGTGCATACCAGAAACCTAACAGCCCAATTTTTGAATAAGAGTCCTACGTTTCATATCCTCGGATCAATCAGGTTTGATTACATTTATATTTTCTTTGCATACACGATGTTATAATATATTAATATCATACAATTAGTTTGTTAATTATAAAATTAAGACAATGGTTAATAGATTGTTGGCGGGATGCATTAGTTTGTTAATTATAAAATTAATGCAATGGTCAATGGTTGACGGTATGCATGTTAATATATGTTATACCATTTTTTATTGTTTATTAAAAATATGTTGTAAATAGACTATGTTAATAAAAAAAGTAGACTACACAAGGAATCACTAACGTAAAATTGTATTGTATTTATCTGTAACACTATTTACCTTGCATTAGTACAACTTTTGGTTCCGTTATATGACTTTTCCTGGATTTGGTGCATAATATTCATGCAATCAGGGCCGGTTCTGGGACCTACAAAAACCTTCTGGTGAACATCTAGAAATTTTCCGCGATGTTCTAGTTCTCGCGCGTGCGCGGCTGCACCCAATGAAGGCATTATGTCCACCGTAACGGTGTGCCTATGCATGAGTTTGGAACTGTATGACAATAGATACATAGCACCTTACTATCGACAACTGTGTAGGACACAAAAGCAAACTTCTTGCAGAAATGACTAGCTCACTATAACAAAAAGGCTACCTAAACTATCTGAACAAAATTAAAGCTAACGTTTACCCCTCTGTAAAAGCTAGAAGCAGATCACCTTATTACATTTGCTTGCTAATCTGTGTCTTACAGAATGTTTTGTAGAATTTTAAATAAATGGCATAAATAAACTAAAAAGTTCTTTTTCAAAGAAGGCACATACAGATAAGTATGTGATGTAAGTCTAGCTAAAGAAAAACTGAACTATTAGATGCAAACTATAATAACAAATAAACTCTAATTTCAAAGACAAAATACGTTTTATAATTTTATTGTTCATTATGTATAAAAATCAGGAATCAATTTGTTTCACTCCAATATAATCACATTAAATTTAAAAACTTTTTTTTTACTCTTTTAATGTTTTCTTGTAGAATATGGACTAGTAGAGCATACTAAAAGTTAACTTAGTTTTGACACATTTTTTATCGTTCTGTGTTTTGACATTTATTTTGAGCTAGTAGTGACTAATTCTTTAGGGGTATAGTTTCTATTATTAGTAGTATTGGTACTCATTTACTTTTATTTTTAATTACGGTAGTGTTTATTCCTTTTGAATTTGGATGACTAACGCGTAACTTTGAAAAATCTTTTTTTCGACCCTTATTTTCGCAATTAACGATGGCGATAGCTCAATTTGAACAAATGTCTGATATTTCTATTTCTGGTAAATAAAATCCTTTTTAACTCTTGTAACTGCTTATTTGCCAAAGTTTTAGTCAATAGTCTACTCTTATCTTCTATATAGTTTCAGAAAGTTGTTTGAAACACACCAAAACCCTAAAAGATTTCAAGTGCTCATATTTTATATTCAATAGTCTGAACAATACTTTTTATAGCCTTTGGTTTACATTATTGAAGCTTCAATAAATGTGTACCCATCTAAAATTAGATTTTTTTTAATTTTGACGTAATGGTGTTTTAGATAAGGTAATCGAACTACAGAAAAATAAATATGGGTCTTGAAAACTGCAAAGCTTAAAAGGTTATATTCAGAAACTTCAAAAGAAAAAAAGAAAGATTTCTGAATCGAGTCCGCAATATATCTGAAAGAAGATGATCCTAACTTGAATTGTGTGAATGGTGTCTGGATATATGCAGTATTTCTATCAGAAATTGTCTGGAACAAATAGATTAGCTTTGATTTGTGGCTCAAATTAATCGATACGATAGCAGCCATAGGACTTGCTCCTGAAAATTTGCATTTTACAATGTAACGTAACTTAGGGGCAAATTTAGAAATTAGTTTATAGGCACAGTCATTCTCAACTTATATACCTGCTTTTACTTAGATTGGTATTATTTTTTAATTAGAAATTGAGTGCAATTTGAAATACATTTGAGAAATATTGAAGGGACTTTCTGATGTACGTTATTTGTAGTTAATTAGTGCATTTTAAAGAACTATGCCCATAAAGGGCGAAAATTCCCCGGATTTGCCTAAACTTTTGAATGTAGATTCTGATAGAACTCGACGAGACGAGTTCAGAAATATGTCGGAAAAATTTCTAACTCAACGGGAACATAGTGAAATCTTCGATGAAAGTTTAATGTTAAGTCCCATTGAAAAACATAAAAGCGTGCGACAAACAGTATGTAAGCGCCGTTGGTCGAGTGGTCAGCGTACTTGTCTCACATCCCGCCAACCCAAGTTCAAGTCCACGAGTGTGCACAAATGTAAGAAATGTCTTTACTGTAAGTTAATTGTTCTTAATCAGTCTTAATTGTGCTTAATTACTCTTAAAAATGCAAATTTAGTGAGGCATTCCGTAAAACAGTGCATATAAGAAATTGTGCAATTCAAGTGAAAAAGTATTTTCCAGATATTTTTTATTCGCAGGGCCACCGATAGGGGGCGCTCTCGTCAATTGTGCAAACAGAGATTGCGCATGCGCAAGCTCTTTATATAAAGCTGACGCAACAGTTGCTCCTTCAGTCTCCTTTTAATCGTCAACAAGTGCACGTTTATTTTGGCGTCGAGACGCCAAGTCACAGGTAAGATTCCTTAGCCACGCCTTTGCATAGTATGGTAAAGTGATATGCCTTACAGGAACAATTGAGGCGCGCTACCAGCTTGCGACAAGAAGATTGGCAAGATTGCGCAGTTGCAAATCAATACAGAGATGGACAAGCCTACCACGCCAAGTGCATTAGGAACTCGTACAGGCCAGTAGAAGAAGCCGCGCCTTCCACCGGCATCATGTGCGCAGTCGCAAATCACGAAACGTGTGTTTTTGGGTGGACTGCCAAAGCGAAGCTCAGAGACGTTTGAAAGAAGCAAAAATATATCTACCATCAGGTGTTCGCGCATGTGCTTCGCAATTCACTGCTGACAACAAGCTGGACTACGACGGCGAAGAGTTCAAGGTCAAGAACAAGAGTAAAATATCAAAGTAGCACTTAGATGGGTTGCTCGAAGATTTGGCGAAAGTTGCAGAGTTTGATGCGAAGAAGCCTCTACCGCAATTGCCTTCATTTGACGACATCACGGATGAAGAATTGCATGTGCTCACTGAACTGGCCAGGGACCACTTCAACACATTGGTTGCCATCTGTGAGGGCCTTCCCATGAATCGCCTTGTTTCACTGGCTGTGGGCGTGTACCTTATGAAGCTTCGCACTGGTCAAACTTACAGAGAAATCTGCTGCCAATTCAAGATCAAGCTACCAACGTTTTGGATATACAAGGAAATCGTTCGTAACAAGCTTTTAGCCGATTTTGTTCCTTCATGGTTGTGTTTTGAAAACGTCGCGCGCAGCAAGATTTATGAACACACTACCGATCAGCTGATTACTGTATGGGATGGAACATATGTTTACACTCAGAAAATCAAGAAGCGGAAAATACAGAAGAAAACATACAGCAAGAATAAGCATCGAAACCTAACGAAGCCGTTTCTTGGTGTCGCCACTAATGGATACATCATTGGGGTTTGGGGTCCCTATGAAGGAGAAGCTTCTGACTCGACAATCATGAACGACATCATGCAGAAGCCGCAGTTCACTGACTTGTTTAGAGCAGGTGACGCCATGATCGTTGACAAAGGGTTTCGCGATTCTCAGTCAAAGATGGAGAGTCAAGGCTATCGATCCCTAATGCCTTCATTCTTAGACAAAGGAAAGAATCAGCCGACTGTCCAGCAAAGCCAACGATTGACGCATGGTCACGAAGGTTCGCTATGTGATTGAGTCTGTGAATGGGGGACTCAAGAAGCAATCAAAAATCTTCTCCAAAATCTACCCTTCCAAGTCGCAAGACCATATGATGGATGACTTCCGTGTTACTTGCGCCATTCACAATGCGTTCTTGCCTCGCATGTACTCCGACATTGCAGATCTCATTGGCATAGCGGACCGAATGCTGCGAGCACAGGCAACTGTCAACAAGATGGATTCACTTGTGCAAGCCGAGAAGCTCGTCAGACGACATTCAACGATGCAATTGCAAGTTTTAGATTCTGGCACACTCCCTACTTTCCCATCAGCTGCTCCACATGATTTGTACCATCTTGCTTGTGGTACGTACCAATTGGCTCAAGCAATAGCCTATTATGAAGCTCACTTGGATGCCGATGGTGACTACAAAATCACGGTGTTGAAGTCAACAATTGCAATCAATCTGACTTCGTACGGATTCTCAGCGACTGCTGCCAATACAATTTTAGCACAAGTGCAGCTCTACTCTCGCCACAATAAAAGTGTCAAATACAATGCTTTTGCGTTAGTGGACACAACTCCAGGCAAAGCATTTCTGGACGCTTTACTTGGATACTAATGCAGCTGGATGAATGGATTGTGGACTGTTGGTTGCTGTACCCATGTGATGTCTTTCATCTGGTTTGCAAGCCATGGAAGATACATGCCTCCACAGGCTCCTTCACAGCACATGGAAAACTTCTTTGAAGTCTTTGCGGAAACTTGTGATGAAGAAGATAGCGACGAAGAAGAGCTTTAGCTGACTTTCAATCTATTAACGCTATTTTCCTTAAAACATGTACCTTTGATTTTGACATAAACTATGCTAGTTTGCAAACCATTGTATTATCATTCACTTTCGTCGACCATCTACCAGATGTAGTATGCTGAAAAATTGTTTGTTTCTGACAGAACAAGTTGAGTGATGCAAGCAGACAATGACCCTAAACATCGCAGCGTTGTTCTCAGATGCTAATTCCAATGAAAACGTGTGGTCGTACAGGGCCTTTGTTATGTCATGCAAAAGAGTTTTTTATTGCTTTTCAGTCAATTTTATGTTTGACGTTAGTTATAGCTAGGCCAATGTTTAGGGTTTTGTTTATACTCTGAATATGGCGTTAGCTAAAACCAGCTATTCAACTGAAGAAAGGGTCTAGTGAAGTGCTAACTGCCTTCAAGATCAAGTTTGAAAAGCATACTACTTTGTCTGTCTCTACTATAGCAAAAGAAAATTGTTCTATAATTAAATTGTCTATTTCACCATGTTATAATAGGCTGATTGGAAAGTTTGAGAAGGCAGAAAGTGTACTGGATGACAAATTGCCAAGAACGGGCAGACCAGTCACTGTGGTCACTCCCGAGACTGTAGAACAAGCTCAGGAGCTTATGAATAAGAACCTACAACTTCGGTCTCTAAAGGTACAGTTCAACTCAGTATAAGTGTGGTCTCTATGCACACTATCCTCACCAAGAAATTCAATCTATTTCCATATAAGATTCAATGCAAGCACTGACCGTGGTAAAATATTCACTTTTGCAAAAGTAATCATGGAAATAGATCGGACCAAAAAGTTAGACATAAAGCACTTTTATTTCACGGATGAGACCTATTGTTTACTAGATGTCTATGTCAACAAGCAAAATTACCGACATTTGGGGTACCGAAAACCCACATGTGACCGAAGTTTGGCGAGTGTACCCAGAAAAAGTGCATGATGTGCAATTTGTCACTATAGGATTGTTGGCCCACTATTTCTCACAAAATATGTGAATGATATAAATTCTATTTAAGTCACCTCTATCTAGTGCTAAAATCGTACCTCAACAAAAGATTCCTCCAAGTCCGGATAAGAAATGAAATATTAGACTGCCACCAAACCACGCCCGAAGTACCGCAAGGGATCACTGCTTTACCTGATATGCACCTCGGACTCGCCAACTACAGAACATACTGTAATAGCTACCTTTGCGGACGATATGGCCATTTTGGCAATCAGAGAAACATCACAAATAGCAGCAGAACACTTACAACAATGAACAAACAAATGGAGAATAACGACCAACAGTGAAAAACCCACATAAATAACATTCACAAATAAATGATGCCAATGAAGTCGGAAATAAAATACCTCGGGTTGCACCTTGATGAAAAACTTACCTGAAGCACACATATCAAAGCCAAGAGGAAACAACTGGACTTAAAAGTCAAACAAATATCTTGGTTAATCGAAAACAGATTCCAACTTTCCTTATCAAACAAGTTACTATTATACAAAATAATATTGAAGCCTATATTGACTTATGGGATCCAGCTGTAGGGCTATGCAAAGGCATCTCACATCAAGATCTTAAAGAGATTCAAATCGAAGATCTTGCGCATACTGGCGGACGCGCCGTGGTATGTCAGTAACGATACTCTCCATACCGAACTGAAAATTCTATACGTAGCAAAAGAAATTCAGAGAGTCAAGTTAGTAGACCACGGAAATTATATTGTAAAGTAACTGTCAAACCAACCACTTGTCACAAGAAGACTTAAGCGAAACTGACCACAGGACCTTACTTTACAACCTAATCAAAACTGATTTATGTGTTATCCGGAAGAATAGCGATCGCTAGACCTCCTCATGTCATGTATATAAAGTTGTGAAATTTATTTAATACTCAATTGTAAGAGTAGATTGCAAATATGCAATTAAATTAAAAAAAACCAATACTGATTTCTGCACAATGGAGCTACCGCCCATCGAACTCAGGGCATCTTTGACATCCACATAAAAGTCTTTGGAAAGAGGATCATAAGTCTGACGCCCTCCGTAAGATAGAAGGTAGCATAGATTGCTCTCCTAATTCCCTTGATTTAAACTCATGTGATTTCTTCTCATGGGGTTACCTTAACGATAGCGTTTATCGGAACCAAACCTGGTCCATCAACTAACTGAAGAGTCGCATCATAGAAGAGGTTGTGGCCGTTTATAGGGACATCAGAAAAGGGTTAAAATGACCATTTCTAGTGAAGTGCATTTCATTTTGAAAACATAATGCACTGAACTCCATTTATCCATCATTTTAATAAAAAAATAATTGAAATTTATCTTACGTGGTTTTTTTATAATGAATTTTTTATCGCCTGCGTCACATAAGGTACATGAAACCTAAGCTTTAAAGGACAACCAGTATTCACGGTGAAGCAGCTGTTACTTTCAAATTAAGAAGATATGGCGATCTTTGTCAAATTATTATGCAGAAAACTTCGTCAAAAGAATAGAAAAAAGCTTTAATCATTAAGGAACTGTTTATAGCTTATAATATAATATACACTTCAATAAAAGAAAAAAAATCTACATTTTATTAGTAAAAAGCAATTTGACATTAGTAAACAATTGCCTGGTTGTACTAATACCCTTTAATACCACGTTTTTTGTGCGTTTACTTTGTAGTATTTTCATGGTGACGCCGAACCGGGCCCTTTGTGAAGTCGTAATTAATTTCGAGAAGAGGAGTGAGCCGGGCAAGTTAGCCACGGGTCACTGATGTCATCAATCAAAGAGGCTGCGAAGAACATGTGTAGCAACATATGTCTAGCACATGAACTCAGATTTAGTTGCATTTCCCATGCTTAATATGAGACGAATCAAGACGCAGCGGCGTTCGGTTGCGCCCAAATTCCCCGAAATTTCACAGTAAACGGCGCGAGATGCCCCATTAGAGGAACAGCGGCGGCCGCGTCGCCAACAACAAACAAATAAACAATCGGGCGGCCGGGCTCTTTTATCGGGCGAAAATCGAAAATAAGAAGGAAACGAGAACCTGAAAAGATGTAGCGAGAGGACGGCGAATTTATTCCCGTCACCGCGGCTGATTACGATGCATCGGTCTAATTCAATTAAATTAAGGATTAAGACAGATCTGGTTTGTTTAATTGCGGGTAATTTGTTAGTGTTGCAAATTAGAGCAGGGGACCGGTTATTCTGTCAGGAGCCGTGGCGAGGTGGCGCGTCTCCCCGCGCCGTAACGCGGCCTGCCGCAAAAGTGCGCCTGCCATTGTTGCACTTTAACGATGCTGCAGGATAATGTAGTGCGCGCGTTTTGTATCTAGCGGCCGCGCCAGAAAATAGCCGTGATGTATCGCTGGATGCGAGCACTCGTACAAATTGCGATTCAAAATAAAACCGAGGTCAAAGTTGCTTAAATTGCATCAAAAGGTTCATTGCCCATATCCATTCTCAGCTGTTACACATTTTTGGTGTTAGAATAATTCATTTTACATGCCCCCTTTCCATTCCTTTTTCTCTTTTTAAGAATACGTGATCTATTCGTTTTTTTTTGTTCTATTATTCTCTCCAAGAGAGTTAAAAAAGGCACAAATGTAATTTAATGATAAACTGGCCAAACCAAAATAGGAACATTTAACAGTAAAAACGAAGAAATCGCGATAAAATATCGAAGTTAAATTCAAACGGAGGCTGCAAATGTAAAAACAAAATAAAGACGCCATTATAAACTCAGCATATGTAACATACGGAGTACAAATGATAAAAACAAACACCAAACAAACAGCATGTTGGGATCGGGAAACCAAGGAAAAGGTAAATTAAAAAAAAGAAATTAATAGAATATTATAGCAAAAAGACGACGCATGCGTATGAAGCATACAAGGAAAAAAGAAAACTCGTTAAGGAAATGGTAATGAGAGCAAAACAAAAGACATGGAAAAACAAAGAAAAGTATAAATTATTCTATAAGGTACTAAAAAGACTAAGGACAGAGAAACGGCAAAGTTGTGTACACATGTAAATGATAAGAACGGATGCATGTTAATAGAGGAAATGGATGTAGTAGCAAAGTGAAAAGAGTATTTTTATAAACTACTAGGTCCCACGGCAAGTAAACAGGGAAATGAAGAATAAAGAGGATTTGAACAGGAGGTATTGGAAGAACAAGGGCAAGAAGAATTTGAGACAATAACAAAGAACGGGTAATAGCTACAGTTGCAAAAATTGAAAACGGAAAGTCAGCAGGCCCGAGATAAAAAATCTATGAAAAACGCTGGAATTCAACTCCCAACAGAAATATTTAGAAAGGCGTGGGACAATGGGTCAGTCTTCAAAGATTGGGAAGTAAGAGTAATTATATTAATTTAAAAAAAATGATAACAAGGAATTTTAAAACTGCAGAGGGTAACATTGCTCAGAGTAGCAAAGATTCTTAGAAAGTAAGCTGATGAAGAAAACAGGACAGGAACTTATAGGGTTACAGAGTGGTCTTAGGAAGAGATTGGCACACAAATAGCAGATAAATTATCAAAACAGCATCAAGAGGCATATGTTGCCTATTTAGATCTAGAAAAGCTTTTGCTGTATATCAAAAAACACATAAAATTTATTAGCACTATTTTTAAAATCTAACACACAGGAGTATTTAGTAAGTTCGATAAAAAATGTAAACAGTGCAAAGAGAAATCACTCAGTGGTGACACTTCCACAACAGTGTTTTCACGGCAGGAGGTTTATAGGTCACAAAGCTAGTGACGATTCAATCTTCTAAAAGACGGATGGGTATTGGAAAATTACTAAACCAGTGCATGGTTGTGTCCCTAGGGCCTATTGTGGTAATTATAAGAGTGAATTTGCAATATGAATTTCGTTGATGGCAAATAGGATGCATACATCTTCATGTATTTTGAGGTTAGAGGTAAACTATCGCATGTCCACCATTGCGCGAAGTATTTGAACTCAAACTGTTGCATAGCTATTGTCCGGGTCGTAGAGCTATATTTTATAGGTTCAGATCGGTTTCAGCAATTTTTTGCAATGCAGTAGTTTTTCAAGACTAAATTGTTTTTTTTAATAAGCCAACAGTTTTGATGAAACTTTCAAGTTTACCCAGTTTTTCCACGTAAGGCGTTATTCAAAGTATAAGTCTAGATATATATTATTTTGGTTTTAATGGGTACCGATGCATAATTTATAGTAACAGGTCTGACTTTCTTATTGTTACGGTCCCGATTTGTCAATTCTTACAATATGCCCTCTACTGATTTTGCATTGCTTTACAATTATTGTTATTTTTCTTTTCTTCTATTTCTAACCCCTCCATAGAATTTTACTTTCTTCTCCTACAGTTCCAGTTTTTTTAAGGTTCCATGTCGGTTACTTAATTTTTTGCAGCAATAGTTATTGCGGCTCTGGTAATTGTTTTATAGATACACTCGATATTTTCTTATAACTGCCTACAATTATTGGGTTAGCTGTTAATATTCCCATAATTTCTCCGTTGTATTCACCTTCTTTTAAATTTTGTATCACCAAATAAATTATCTTAATTTTTGATTTTCTGATTTTATTTTTAATATTTCATTTTCTGTTTTATTATTTTCGTTGAAAACCAGGTATGTTTTTTGTCTTCATTGATTTTTAAACCAGCTTTAATGCATTTTTTCAAAATGTTTAACTATTGTTTTTAGTTTTGCATAGGAAAGCTACATACATGCATCATCTGCATAAGGAAGATATTGATGTGAATGTATCGGCAGATAATGTATATTTTTTGTCTTACTTCTTCCAGTTGTGGCTTCTGAAACTATATTTAAGAGTGTAGTTGATAGAGGATGTCTTTGTTTAACTCTCACGTTACTTATAAACTTCTCCTTGAAACCTGACTTTATTTGTTGTTTTCTCTAGAATGATTTATATTAATTTTATAATTTGCAAAGAGAATTTGAGGCCCTTCCAAGCTGTTACAATTTTTCTTCTCTTTATCGAATCATATAGTTTTTGGAAGTCTACAAATAGCGTATATATCACATTTATCATTTTTAAAACTTTTCCTCTTGTCTTTTTCCATTTATTTAGTTATTTTTGTGTTTTGATTAGCCTTATAGATAAAGTGAAAAGAGTGCTGTTTTTTGAGGAGACAAATGGAATAGAATTGTAGTTCAATGTAGTAATAGAAGTTTGGCAAAAAAATTTAAGCACATATAGTAGTCTTTGTCAAGCGCCTGAGCTACTTCAAGGAACACGGATATGTAGTTTTTTTTAAGGACTTATGTTATTTGGATACTTTTGTTGCACAGTAATATGGTGCTTTCTATACCTAATTTGGTGACAGAGCTTGTATGTGGTAGCCCCACAATAAAAAGTTTTTTCAACACTTTTCCAAATAAAGGCAAAAGACTAACCAGTTGATATACAATTACCAGTTTTAGCGCCTATTTGGGTTTGGGAACCTTTAATATGTGTGCCTACGTCCATAAAATAGGGTAATACAAAATAGTCAGCATATATTTACAGATTGTTGTGAGAAGAACAATAGTTTTTCTGCGAGTGTTTTCAATAGTTTCCCACTTATAAGATCATAATCTGGGACTTTATGTTTGTGTAATTTTAATAGCTTATATCATACCTCTGCGGGTAAAAAAGATTAGATACGAAAAGACATTTGACATGCAATGTACAGGAATATTGCAATAAGTTCATCTCACATGAGTAAGTCCTAGGGTTGGAATACAGTGCCCAAGTGATCTACGAGGACACCAGAATTTTTATATTAGATCTTGCCCAAGTGCTTTTGGGTTTCTATAAGAGAAGGTTGATAAATTGAAGTATTTTCGAAGCTTTTTGTAGCTCTTTAAAGGGTATGATCGTCTTGCTTAAGATTAGTGAAGTAGTAATTAAAGTTACCGTTCTTAATATCATTAAGCGCCAAACGGAATCGTCTGTTAAGTCGGTTGTTATTGTATTTATCAGCAGTATTATTTCATTACCATCTTGCATTAGGTTGTTTACCAGTAACCAATTCTTTGATATAAGAAAGGGTGTAGTTGGTTTTGTTGTGCAGTTAGAGTCTATTTTGGCCTGAAGATTGCGTTAGAATTTATTTCAGTCAATTTCCTCCATTGTTAGGCAAGCGAATAAGTTCTTCATTAACAACTCTTGTGATTTGAGGATAAGTTGGTGTTCGATTCAATGCTGATTATATTGGTAGCTATTTCACGTAATATGATAGGTCAAAGATCTTGTTGGGGCCAGCAGGAAAATATGTAGGCTCTGTAGTAGATTTTAATTGTAATTATTTGATAAAAGTGTTCCAAGTAAATTTCTGTTTTTAGTGGTCATAATTCGGGGGTGCCAGTTGGAGTATTTAACTCCAGCGTGGTCCCGTGGTTGAGGCGCGGACTGCGATACGGACGGACCCGGGTTCCATTCCCGGAGCTCTCTGATGCTTGACGGGTGGCCTAGCCAGTCACTAAAAATAATTTAGTATTTGCGTTCGCTTCAAACAAGGAGTAATAATGGCTTGCCACATTGCCCCGCATCAGAGATGGTGCTCGATGACCGGGAAGAGAGAGCGAACGTATGAGGCTGTGCTCCTACGTGAGCCTTAAGAAAAAAAATTGTAGTGTTTGGAAATCTAATCGCCACCAACTATGAACTTATTGCATAATGTATGGAAGATATCTAATGTCGATAAGGACAATATGTGGATGAGATTACAAAATACCAAAGAACACAAGTTTCAATATTTATAACTTGAATTACTGTAATTTGAGAGGAACTGAATTGGTGACGATAATAGTTTTTACCATGACTGCGGTTTCTGCATGCATTGTACCATCTGGATGAATAATTCTTGTTAATATTTTAAGAAACCATTTGTATTTAATGTAGCGATACGCAATATTTTAACCATTATGCTGCCATTTTGTTAAGTAAAGATGATAGCAGATTGATCATAATGTTATTATGACTGATTAGTTGTGGAAACATATTTTTTAAATTTAGTGAGGAAAGTGGTCAGATTTCTTAATGTTTATCATCATTGCTTGTGAGAATATGGACTACACAGGTTCAGAATAGCTTATATTAGGTATTTGTGGATTTATATAATTACTGGAATAATTTATTGGTGGAACAGTAGTAGCTAGCGCATGCACTAAGTTGGTTTGATCCTTTAAAAGCATTACCTTGTGATTACCGTTACATAGGACTCACTTGACTGGATTTTGTGAAGGTTTTTGAATCATGATCTAGATAAAAAAAAATTATATAAAAGAGTAGTCATTAAAAATAGATTCCAAAATGTAATTGAAACCTACCATGTGTGTAGGTTTTACGAGGAACTTTATGAGCGAAGGAAAAATGTCACCGGCAGTAAACGCACCTTAAAATAAGAAATAAGAATGCATTTGCTCCTGAAGCAGTATAATATATTATCTGTTCCGAGGTTAGATGAATTAATAGTGACTCTTCATACTTTAGTGAAATGAGTTAGAAAAATTTTGTTGTATACTTGTTAAAATAGTGTTAGTAAATAAGGTTTCTATTTTTTGTAGCCCCGGCGAAAGCAATTTAGTTACCGAAACTTTATTCCAATTTTGCAAATAAATGACAATTGTCTTTTGAAATTAGGAGAGGATTCTGCTGATGGATTGGGTGCTCTTTTTTTAGTGGGAGGTATTGCGAGTGACTAAAGAGACGTTGTCGATGTATTTAATGATGTCGCCACGGGAATTAGAAATGTACGGATCTTGCGCCGTGTGACTATATTCTTTTTGACGCAAAGAAAAGAGATATACTGAGCGGCAAAAAGTTCCTCTCCAATATTCAGCTTCAGTCGCCATAAGTGGTGATTCTAATAGGGATAACAAATAGAATCAACAAGGCAATGCGCGTGAATATTGATCTCCACCGTCTACCTTATTACTGGACGGTCCTGCTTTATAAGAATTCAAAAGTTGACGGAAGCACAGCGGAGGTGAAGACCAGAGCTAGAAGAGAGAGAATTTTTATTATGAGTGGGTGGAAAATGCTACGAATGCGGGAAGAGATTGAAAAGCTTGAAAATTGCTTTAGTATATAAATAAATATAACGACCTAACAAGTACACAGACGACAACGAGAATAGAGATGAAAATCGAATAAAATACAAAAATACGAATAAAACAAAGAAAAAGATAAAGAAAAGGCAAGAACCCCAACAAACAATTAAGAAATAAGAAAAGTGTACTAGAAATGAGTATATAAAGTGTAAAGAGCCTGGTTGAGAGAAATAATGGCACTAAAAATAGCCATTGGAGTATTTATGTATAATGGAAACGAAAACGAAAGGTCAGAAAATAACAAATCTACTAAAAGGACTTTGGTCAGGAATTGAACAAATAGAAAGGAGAAGTGAAAAACTAGGTCTGCGCATACAGTAAAAGAAAATTCATATTGCTAGTCTATTAATAGTAGTTGCATAAGTAGAGGCATCAGAATAGGCAATAATGGTAGTATATAAAAAAACGATAAATATTTTGGGAGAATTTACAAAAAAAAGACAAATGGAAGCACATCGAATATTAATATAAAGGGAGATCTAAATGAAATACTAGAAAAAGATAATACAGAAATATAAAGACATTTGGAGACTAATGGAGAATTAATAAAGAATAAAAATGAAAACAAAATAACAGTCTTACGTGTAGAAAATCATTTAGTAATAATAAATTTTAAATTGGGATACAAATAATTTATAAATTCACAGGAACGGGCAATCATAGATTATTTGCTAGTAGGTAGAGAAGACATGAAGCCAATAAAAAACGTAAGAGTGAAAAAGGATCAGAAATTGACAGCGACCACTATTTAGTAGACAGTAAAGCAATAAAAGAAAAAAGAAAAAAATGGCAGGAAAAATCAGTAGAAGCTATCGATTGAAAATAAGAAACTGATACAAATGAAACTAAATAAAGGAAAAAAGAGTTATAGAAAGAATGTAATTACTTGAAAACAAAGCAAACTAAAAGCAGTCGAAGAAAGCTGCAAAATAACAAGGATGTATAGAGAACTGCTTCATAGACAGAAGAAATAAAACAAAAGGTAAGATAAAACATAGATGAAAAACGTACTTGCAAATTAAAACGAGAGGACTACGAAAAATATGAAGAAAAGCGACATAAATGTAAAGATGAGATAAAATTTGCAAATCAAATAAAAGTTTATTAAATAGTTATTTATAGAAACTAAAGCAACTGAGCAAGAAATGGATCATTATCTTAAAAATATAAAAAATCAAATGGAATTACCCACAAAAAGAATGCAAAATGGAAAGATGGAGGCAGGTATTTAAGAAGGTATTAGAGGACATCAAAGATAAAGAATTAAGGGAAGGTGACAATGTAACTGACGAAAATAACACAGTGATAACCGAATTTACAAACTTTAAGCCGATAACAAAAATGTAATTAGAAAAAAAGATACAAAAGATAAAAGTAACAGGGAAACATGTGATAACATCAGAAATAATAAAAAAATGGGAGGAACATAACTGCAAGACATTTTGAGATTAATGAACAAAGTTATAAAAAATTAAAATAGACTCGATTGATGTGCAGTCGGGAGTGATAGTGCCAGTACACAAAAAGCCATACAGAACACTGTAAAAGTTAGGAGGGAATAACCTTATTAATGGTCGAGAACATGGATTAAAAGAAGAACCTGAAAATACTAGACGGCAGTCAGTCCGGTTTCAGAAAAGGAAAACAAATACAAAATAATGTATTTATTCTTAGACACATAAGCAAAAAGGCAATAAGAAAGAGAAAAAAGGTCGTTTATGAGCTATAAAAGTGCTTTGTCACTGTCAGACGAACATATGTGTGGACAGAAATAAAAACATGGACATAAACAAAATGGAATAGTGTATGAACATTGTATAACAAGACAAAAAATAAAATAACTAGAGGTTTAATATAATAATGTACGTTCAGTTTGATATTGTTCATACTAATTGGAACGTAGTGGTGGAAGAAAATAAAAAAATGAAGAAATGCATAAAGATGACATTGTGGTCTTAGCAGAAACAGAGAAAAAGCTATAACAAACTAAATATGTACAAGAGAGAAAGGAAAAAGTAAATATAGAAATTATTACTGGTAAGACAAAGATGATAACATCACAATAAACTGGAATAAACTAAAACAAGTTAATACATTTATATATTTGGAAATATGTGTCAGTAGTAATACGCAAAAATAAAGAAGCCGTTTTAGGAAGAACTGCTAGCGCTATAAAAATACCTTCCTAGGAAAAACAAAATAAAACAAAGAAATGAAAGTGGAAGTGATGATGATTACAGATGAACAACAGACCAAATTTACAAGTACAAAAATGAGATATTGGAGGAAAATTGAAGGAAAATCAAGACAAAACTAACTACACAACATATAGAGAGCAGTTGGGAGTAAAAGCAGCGAAAGAAGTGTTAAAAGAAAAGCAATTAGGACACCTGGACATGTTTACAGATTGCAGGACAACAAAGTGGTGTAATAGACATTTAAATCAAGATCAGGGGGAAAACATAGACGGAAGAGGGTGAAAAAAGAGATAGGTCTAGAGTAGAATTCAGTGAGATAAAGGCACAAACCAGAAAAGACCGGAAAAAGTGATATCAAGCCTTACATCGTATAGCAGAAAGGAACAGGATTTTTTGTTTATATAAAATAAAAATTAAGAATAAAAAAGTTTCTTACCTATAAATGCTCAAAGAACTGTTTTTTGATTGATTATATAAATATTAATTCGAATATTTCAGTAATTCGACTAATTGGAATCTGTATTTAAATACTGAATTATTCAGCCCTATTGTTTCCTACTATCTTTTACTAATTTTTCTCTATTGAAGTCAACAAAGTCGGAAAATGTTTGTACTTGAGGTAACCGTCTCGTCGCTTAGACGCTAGCCGTCACTGATAAAAATAATTGAAATTATAAGTCACTGAAATAGTAAAACAATATAAAGTTAAAGTTTTGATCAAATTTGTATTTTTGTAAAGATACATTTAAAAACTAATAATTTATTTACATGTAAAGATCAGAATATTTCTATTATGAATATTTTAGTGCAGCCCTGGATTACTTGTTGATATTAAATTATAATTTTCCGTGCATAATCAACAATATGAAATTCCTGGTAGCCGCGAGCATTTTCCTACAGACTCCCTAACGACTATTACGCGACCGGAATGCCGGTGAGTAAGGATCGCCTGAAATCACAGCGTCCACAAATCGAACAATCTAATTAGAAGGCGTTGTACTCGCGCTAAGTGCAGCGTCACCGCTCGTTGTTAAATAAGAACGAGCTTTACCGTAGGCCGAGAGGGTAAGCCGGGTAATTTATTACGCCGTTTTATAGCGCGACTGATGACTCAATCAGGTCCTCTTGTTCGTGGCCGCTTTTCATCATCGCACCCGTGAGAAATTAATTATACGCGATTGAGGCTCGTGGAATCGCACGAAATGGTCGCCGGTTCGCTTCGCTTCGGCGGGATTTCGACGCCCCGATTTACGAGGGCCGGTTTGAATGTTCGTAATGTTGGTAAACCTAGACAAATTAGTTAAACTAAACGAATAACTTGTCTAAAAAATTGTTATCAGCACATATGCCATTCTCTTAAAAAAAAGGTAATTTTAGAATTTGAAACTCGCGTGAAGTTTTTCTTATGTTAGTACAACCTTCAGTGACATTCCTAATCTCAGTTTAATATGTGAAATACCTCGTTTTCTTGGTCCATCAAGTCTCTATAGAGTGAGGTATCGCCGCTCCAAACTAAAGCTCTCTATATCATTATGTGATTGTGATCAGTACTCTTTAACTATTCGATCTTCTTCACTTTCCACTGTCTTCTGTCTTTTGCTTGGGTCTTCCAATCTTTAACGCCAATTTTTCTTAGTCTTCTGTTCCCTCTTGTATCCATGTTGTCGTTGTCTCCCTTTTCTTCTTTTACAACCTGGGTGTCATTCTAACACTGAGAATATTGTTTTACCTGCATCGACCATCTATGTATGACCCAACTATTTCAACCTTTGTTCTCTTATTTTCCGAACTGTCTTCATCAATCTCTTGTTTTAATTCGAAGTTTATCCTATTTCGGTATTCATTTTTTGATACTCATAGTGGCCCTAGTATTGTTCTCGATATTTTCATCCCTAATATTCTAAATTCTTCTTCTTGTTTTTTCCTCATTGTAATTGTTTCCTTACCAAATCATATAGTTGATTTTATTTCTGTTTTGAATATTTTTCTTTTCAAGTATTTTGCTTTTTAGCATCTTTTTATTTGTTTGAAATTCTCTATTACCTGTCATTATTCTTTCCTTAATATCTATGTCTTTGTTTCCTTCACGTGATAACAGTATTCCTAGATATTTGATTTTATTCACTACTTCAAATTCGTATCTCTCCATTTTGATATTTTGATTTCCCGTTTGTAATTGCCCACCAGTTCTCATTATTTTAGTATTTTCTTCATTAATTTTTAATAGTTCGCATTGTACACTCGCGGAATAAAGACGTCTGCGAGCGATCTGCGAAATTACAAGTGCCGAGCGATGAAGCGACTTGAGGTCAACTTGTGATATCAACTTTAAAATTTAATAAACTGTAAGTGATTTTTAAAATAATTATTTAAAGACTTTTAACTACAACAAAATTCATATTACGTAAATTAAAATGCTGCCAGCCGACAACGACTATAACGGCGCATTTAATACTTATAATCAGCAGCAAATTAATGGAAATCCTATGCTATCACAACCTGCCTATTATCCATCCTCTAAATATGCACCAGCAAACCCAATACACAAATCAACCGCCCCCTAATTTAGCATTATTGTCCCCACAATACCAACAATTTCCCCAGATGCCACAGACACAACTTTCTGCATTTCATTTGAGTGCAAAATCTTCATCTCAACTAGTACTAAATAACAACACCTCAAATGAGTATTATGAAGATGATGAAGAAGAAATGGAAAATAATCCTGCTAATGATTGGCAAAGGGTCACTAAGCGAAACGATTAGACAAGTCAAATACACAAACGGTCAGTGGAAAAGAAACACTAATTCATGCAAATAGATACGCAGCCCTAAGCCCAGAGAATGAAACAAGTGATGACAATAACAAAACAACGACAACAAACTACTACACCTAAGCCCCTGTCCATTTTCGTTCACGGTGTTCTAGACTTCAACAAAATAACAAAAAATTTACTTTCCGTTGCTGAAGAGGAATAATACTCGACCAAAAGTCTGCAAAATAATGTCGTCAAAATTACCACAGCTACCCCTGACACCTACCGCAAGATGATCAAACACATGCAGGAAAATCAAATTATACATCACACCTACCAGATGAAGGAAGATCGCCCATATAGAGTAGTTCTAAAACACATACACCACACTACTCTAACAGATGATATTAAAAAAGACTTTAAAGAAGCAGGATACACCGTTAGAAACATTATGAATTTAAAAAATAAACTAACTTAAGACCCATTACCAATCTTTTACATATATCTTGAACCAGCCACTAATAACAAGGAAATCTACAACATAAAATCACTTAAAATAAACCTGTATTATTCGAACCACCAAAAATAAACAAAGATACAGTGCAATGCACCCGTTGCCAGAACTACGAACACACAAAGGGGTACTGTAATAGACCATTTGCCTGCGTAAAATGTGCTGGACCGCATGGCACAAAAAGCTGCCAAAAAACAAAAGCAACCCCAGCAAAATGCATTCTTTGCGAGGGACAACACCCAGCAAACTATAAAGGATGCACAATTTATCAAGAGCTGTAAAATAAGTATCAACCTGATAAGCAACACACAAACGAAAGATCCCCAAACTTAACAAGGCAACACTTTCCACCCCTAACACAACAAGATAATCACGACTCTATCAACCGACCAAATCCTCCACGTCCCACCTATTCGCAAATAGTACAAAACCAGCCAGCTGAAGACGTCAGTCTTAAACAATTCCTCGATAATTTAAAAGCATGTTCAATCAACTACTACAGTAAAACAGCATGATTACTAAACATGCTAACTACAGTGACCAATAACCTTATCAACTAATGGCTAAATTTCTAAAATTGCTTTGTGGAATGCCAACCGGCTGCTTCAAGGAAAATTAGAAGTTGAAACTATTCTACTTACCAATAGCATAGATATGTTGTTAATCTCAGAAACCTATTATACCACAAGATCACATTTAAAAATATCTTATTTTACCATACATCATACAGAACACCCGGACGACGCAGTTCGTGGTGGTTCTGCTATAATAATTCGTAATACTATCAAACATCACGAATTACCAAGCTTTCAAACAGACTACTTGCAAGATACCATAATATAAGTAGAAAAATTTCCGATGCCAATAGTAATTTCCGTCGCCTATTGCCCGCCACGCCACAACATAACCAAACAAATGTTCCAACCTTATTTTGAGCAACTAGGACTTAGATTCTTAGAAGGTGGCGACTACAATGCTAAAAATACACACTGGGGTACGCGTTTAACAACTACAAAAGGTAGAGAACTATACAAACTCATGACAGATAACAATTACAGTTTCTTATCAACGGGCAGCCTAACATATTGGCCAACTGACCCCAATAAAACACCAGATCTGCTTGACTTCTTCGTCACCCACGGTATGTCCTCAAACTACGTGGACATCGTTCCCAGTTACGACATTTCATCTGACCATACCCCTGTAGTAGTCTCAGTAAGTGCAACTATACAACGAACCCACACCTCTCAGCAATAAAATAAACCAACTGGGAAACTTTTGAATCACCTATAAATGAAAATATTAACATGAACCTGGCATTAAAAACAAACGAAGACTTAGAATATGCAACTAACCATCTAATAACAACTATTCAGGAAGCCGGTTGGAAATCAATACCTCAGTCCTACAACCACAAAATAAACACACCTAACATGCAAACTGAAATAATGGAAATAGTAAGGGAAAAAAGAAGAGCAATGGCCGCTTAGCAACGTAGTCGCAACATTGCAGACAAAAATATATTTAACCAACTGAATAAGACTTCAACAGATTCGCAATGAAACTTTCCAACTCTACACAACCACATTCTCTGTACAAGATCAGTCAATATGGAGGGCAACTAGAGGAATCAAACGTCCCAAAGAGCACATACCACCACTACAAGATGCAACAGGGTTATGGGCGAAAACTGATAAAAAAAATCTGGTGTGAACATCACACGACTTTCTTATCCATTATTATATATATATATATATATATATATATATATATATATATATATATATATATATATATATATATATATATATATATATATATATATATATATATATCGGCCCTGCGCTGCTCTCGTCCCAGAACTTGTTATTTTAAAAAAGGACGAGGCGCGAGTCCAACACTCGAAAGCTGATTAAAATAAACAGTACAAGACAATAATTGACTCGTACTTACTATTTTGCTACGTCACTGAAGGTAACCGTGCGAGCTCGGGCGCACAGCCTGCGTGCTCCCTCCTAGCGGCCAAGCGCTCCCCCCCGTCCTCCCGAAGTCGGCCCGGTAGCTCTCCGAGCGCGCTGTGATTGGTCCGTTTAATTATTTTTTAAGTGGCTATAACTTATTTATTTGACCTCGGATCAAAAATTTCATTTTAATTTTTTGTTCGTCTCGGTTTGATCTATCCAGTAATATAAATTTCCCGAAATATTTTATGAACACCCGGTATGTTAAAAATCCTGAGTTTCAATTTTTTTTCGAGTTCCTATTTTACCAACTTTTATTTTAAATTAATGTTTATCTCATGATAATAAATCATTTTTATTCTCATAAATTTTTTGTATCTTCAACCGTTTAGATACGCGACCGCTTTGAGACCGATTTTGCGACCTTGTGACCAAACGGCACGGCCGATTTTTACCAAAAGCTTCGCACTGCGTCCCCTACCTACAAGTAACTTGCATACCAAATTTCAAGTCTGTAGCTCTTACGGTTCTCGAGATATCTTGTTTACTGACAGACAGACACACACACACACGAACCAATGGCTAAAAACAACTTTTTTGGTGTCCTGAGGCTATATTTCACCCAGAAATGTGAAAAACTGGGTAAGTCAAATTTCCGCCGATTACATTACTTTCCTTATTATAGGATAAGGAAAGTAAAAAGGCTGAAGCTTTCTCGCTGCACCTTCAAACTACTTTTGAACCTAATTCTAATGAACCAGATCAGGAAGTTGAAAATTATTTAGAAACTCCATTGCAATTATCACCCCAAATAAAGAGTTTCAATATCCACAAAATTGAAGCCCAAATAGAACTACTTCCTAACAAAAAATCTCCAGGACGTGACCTTATAACAGGAATTATATTAAAGCACTTACCTGAGAAAGGACTTAGTTATCTCCAAATCCTGTTTAATAGAATACTGTGTCTGGCATACTGTCCATCATTACTCAACTTTGCCCAAATTATCCTAATCCTTAAACCGGGCCAACCTCCCACCCAAATAACCTATCCGACCAAATCCTACCGACCTATTAGTTTACTTCCAATAATCTCTAACTTGCTAGAAAAATTAATATTAAAACGTATTAATGAAAGTGAACTTCAAAGTAAATGGCTACCACAAGTTTGGATTCCGATCCCAGCATTCAACAATTCAACAATGCCATAGATTAACACACATAATACACGGTGCACTTGAACACAAAACTTACTGTTGTGCAGTGTTCTTAGATGTGAGTTCTGCATTTGACAAGGTTTGGTACAGAGGTTTATTGTACAAAATAAAGAACTACTTTCATACCATTACTACCTGCTGTTGTGCTCCTACCTGGACAAACGATTCTTCCAAACCAAACTCGATAACGACACCTCCCAGATATATAGAATTAATGCGGGTGTCCCTCAGGATAGTGTGTTTGGGCCTCTAATGTATCTGTTATATACAAGTGACCTTCCTATCAAACAGCAAACAAGTACAGGGACTTTTGCTGATGACACAGCAATCGTGTCGTGCAATGAAGACCCGAACACAGCAACCGAACTACTCTAAGAACATTTAAACCAGCTCGAAAAGTGGCTAAAAAGTGGAAAGTAAAGGTAAACGGCGATAAATCGGTCCAAGTCACGTTTACAACGAAACACTCGGCGTGTCCGCAAATCTACCTAAACAATACACCGATCCCTTAGGCAGACGAAGTCAGATATCTAGGTCTGCATCTCGATAAACGCTTGACTTGGAGATCTCATATAAAAAAAAACGGAAAGAAAGGGATCTACGTCTAAAAAAATTGTATTGGCTTCTTGGGAGAAACTCAGCACTTGCCATAGATAACAAACTGTTAATCTACAAAAGCATAATTCGTCCCATCTGGATCTACGGCTGTGAATTATGGGGATGCGCCAACAAATCAACAATAAAAATAATACAACGCTTCTAATCCAAGACCCCGAGGATGATATCCAATGCTCCCTGGTTTGTGTCAAATGCAACAATCCACAACGATTTTAACATCCCATTAGTAGCCGATTTTATAAAAATAAAAGCTGAAAAACATCATTACACTGTTGAAAATCACCCGAATATAACAGTCAACGTCCTAGTCCAGGAACCCAAAACCAAAAGATTAAGGAAAAAGTGGCCAATAGACTTAGTGAACTAAAGCAGGAGATTTACCAGTGGGTGCTTTCTCCTTATGTCTTTTATTAAACATTTAATAACATAAAAGTAGCTCATAGAATTACTGTATTTATTCTGATTGCTAATAAAATGAGTTTATAACAAAAAAAAATTCTTAATCAAATTTTACCCCCCCCCCTGTACAACTTGCTTTAACATATCTTTCATTAATGTGGGGTTTTTGGCCACTAGCACAACGTTGTCCGCGTAGGCTATAATTTAGGCACCACTAATCCTTACTGTGCCCTTGTAAATTCTTCACAACACGTACTTTAGCGCTAAGTTAAAAAGCGCTGTAAAAGGAATCTCCTTGTCGAATTCCATGGTTTATTTCCAATTTTTCCGTTTCTCTTTTTTGCGTTTTCATACTCATTGTTGTTCTTCTCATTGTCATCTGTATTAGTCTTCTTATCTTAGTATCTATTATATAAAAAAAGCAAGTCGTGAAAAATTGTCAATTGGCTATTAACATATCAATAGGTTCAGTAGACGCAATTTGAAATAATAATTTGAAATCTTTCTTAGAAGGACTTAGCAATCATTAATCGTTAATTTTTTTCCAAAAATTCAACAAACATTGTTCCACTAGCACAGTTTTCTCCAGTTAAGTATGGATCGTTAAAATGGCTGATGGTGGACAATCACCTTACCCTCTAATTCAGTTCAGACCAAGAATACTTATTCCCCCCCTCTCTCCTAGTTATGGAGTTATCTTGATTTGATAATTTGAGAAGCCAAAATAAGCTTTTCTCACTTTCCTCACAAGTTTATCTTTACCGGTCTAAGACGTGCTATCATAAAATGGTACATGGAATGCGAACCATTATGGTACCAGATTTGAGTAAGGCAAGTCTCAACACTTATGGAGTGAATTCTAATCCTCTAGAAAAATATTGCTGACAAGTTTTTCCAACAGCTAATTTTCAGAAAGGATCTTTATTACTTTCGTTTCATAACTCTTTATTGCTTTATTTTCTAGGGAAACAGCATCGTCAAATGTTAAATGAATTCTTCAACCACCCCTGTAGTATTGTAGAGTCATGGAGTCTTCGTTTGTCATTCAGATGAGTTTTAACTATCAAAACAGTTATAATGCAAAAGCTCTATATTCGTCCTTAAATTGGACTTCGCCGACGCAAATATTATTCTAATGCCTCGTTGCCCAATATTCTGGGTATACCAAACCAAACCAATGTTTTAAAATATTTTTCGTCAGACTGCATATTTATCACTATTTTTTAGGGGGAGGAAGGTTAGGCACAAAGTGTTGTTCAATTAAATATCATCTTCAATTGATAAACTAAACGCATTGTCGCACTAATACATAAAGTTTTAGCTCGTTTCCAGGTGGTTTTCGTTGTTATGTATTAATTCTAATTTATTAGTGTTTACTTTCTGAAGATAAGAGAGATTAGCATTGTGGCATTTTAAAACTCTTGGCATCTGACTACATGGTCATCGTTGAAGACAAGAGTTTCTGTTTTTGTCAGAGTTATTCCTAATTCTCAATTATGTTCATCCTTATTGAAATGGTCATTAAACATCGAAATTGTAAATTGTTTTGATGCTTATCTAAAAAATAACGATTAAAAGTATTTGCTAGTTTTACAGAAAATATTGTTGCCGTACTGCCTGTTTCTATATTTCTTTTCCATCTAATACTGTGCAGCGATAGATTAGAATTTTTTCCTTCTTTTGTTATTTATTTACTTCTGGTCAGTTACCATCCTGGTAAGTTTCTGAATCATTTATGCAGAGGGTTGAAAGATTGCGGTTTTTTAAATTTGTCATTATCTACAACGCATGTATTATTATCAACATCGTCCACGATCATCAGTACTTTTCCACTTCAGCCAGCCACTATCTTTATGTTATCTGTCTATCTCGTTAGAAAACGTTATCTACTTCTCTTTTTAGTCTACGGTATTATACTACATTTAATAAATGCTTTAAGTGGTTCAAAGAAGATAAAGAAAGTCATTATATAAACAAACGAAAAGGTGTAATTAAGGAAGATTGCCTTATAATTAACGGACTGGAAAGGTTATAGGGCTAATATCTTTTATTCTTGCAATAAAAAAGATATTCGTATCTGGTTGGGTTCAATGAACAAAAACCTGCAATTTTTGCTGTTTGTTGACGCGTTCAGACTTAATTAGGTGTAAATCTAGACTATTTGGGAAATCATTTTTAAGAAAGATTACCTTAAATATTCTAAAAGGGGTAGAGAAGAATTTAAATTGATCGAATTTAATGAAGTTCCGTACAAGCACAAATAAAGTTTTAAAGGTCCTGCCCAGGAAAAGTATGACTATGTTTTTTACTTCTTCAATGCAGCATTTAGATTAAATGCACGGTTTTTCAATCTAAAAGTGTTCTTGTGTTGCTCATCTATGATATCTCTCTTTTTCTCTGATCAGGTCTTTCCTTGAATATTCTTTCAGAAATATACTTTATCAAAATGTATTTTTTGTGCTTTTGACATGCTTAAAACAAAAAATAATTTTCGAGATTTATTTATTATTGTCAATTCACACTATTTTATTAACTGCTGTAATATTTCTTTATTTTTAAACATTTTTCTGTATATCTAAAACTTAACCGTTTTAACGCCACCTTTCTTATGGTGCAAGTCGTACATTTATAAAGAAGTATTATCCATACATATCACTTAAGAAATCGTAGTTATACAAATGCTGTTCTTACTCTTTCTATTCATTTCTTTATTTTTTATTGCATTATATAATGATTGCTATGATTCTTACTTATTATCATAAATTTTGTCTTTACATATTGATTTTCAGTCCCATATTTATGCTTTCTGTTGTAACATAGCCTGATACAATTTGTAGATTTTTCTTACTGATCTTACAGATTGTGAATGCATGGTATGTTGTTTAAAAATCTTCGTTAGTATTTATAGCTGTGGTCATCTGTGCGATTGAATTTTGTATAATTGTTTTGAGTAGGGATTAAACAGAAGTGAGGATAGTATAAATACCTGCTGAACCCTATGCTATTGATTGTTGTTATAGCTTTCCCTACTTCTACTGCAAGAATACACAGATCATTTTAATTATATCCTACTTCTACATTTATGCATTGGTTGTCTGAAAACTGATCGGTTATGTGCAAAGTTTATTATTCTTTTCTTTCTTCTATCGTTGACAGTACTTTCTTTTGTCTATTAACTAATTTCCCGAACGAATTTCCTGCAATTTTTTTTAAATACTTATGTAAATAAAAATCATCAAGTTTTTCTTGAAAAACACTTTGATATAGTTGCTTCGCTCCATTATCCGCTTGTGGTCTTAATTTTTTCCTTAATTGGCTTGTGAATTGCTTTTTTTATATATATATATATATATATATATATATATATATATATATATTCTTTTGCTTATTTGCTTGTGATTTTTTTCTTTTATTAAATTTATAACTTTGTTGCTCATCCATTTGGTTTTTTCTTACTTTTTGTTAGAAAGTGCAGTTGATTTCGCTTGTATACTATTCTTTTCACTTTTATTATCAATGATTTCTTCAAAACCTTTATATTTATATATGTCATTGCAGAATATGTGCTTAATAGTAGATTAAATTATATGTTTATAAAAACTCTTTCTATTTTTTGACAAAACGGGACTAGTCTATCTTCTGTATGACTTTTTATTTATATACGAAAAGTTCCAGTTCCATTGTCGATTTGTTCCTTGCTAACTATTGTATTAACATTTTCCATAACTGTATTAATGTGTTCTTATGTATCGTTTGTTAGACTCTCTAATTGGTTGTATAGTACTTCAACTTTGTGCCGAATGCATTGGTGCATAGGTTTGTATACAATATTTATAGCAATTACATTTTTTTTAATTTGTACCATTGTTATTCTATTTGATGCACGCGTTGCATATTTTCTAAAACTCTCCATTTGTTTTGTAATTGCTACAGCAATACCATACAAATAGTTATTTTTTGCTCAAAGGCAGTAAACAGCGACGTCAGAAGAAATAATGTTGCCAAATTGTGGGACACCTTTTTACAATGTAAAGTTCTATAAATTCATGTAACTACTTTCGTCTTCTTCAACTGTTCAAGAATTATTTCTCACTAAATCCATAATTTCAATATAAATTTCAAAATAAATTAATTTCAAATTGTCAGATTCATTTCAAGCAGATACATTCTAATAATGACCAACTATATCGGATTATGGACCTTACAAAAAAGGCATTAGAAAAAAAAATTATGTTTTCTTCCTTAACGTGGCTTCAGTAAAGTTTTTTTTTAATATTTTTATTTGCCAGTTCAACAATAAATTACAATGTTATTCATGGCATTGTTATTAATATTAATGTAAATAATAACAGTAACATAATTTATACTATATGGGAGTAGGTAATTTCCTTACAAATTAGTTTGACAATTAGATTTGGCTAATCACTGTCAGGTTTAGATAGGTATAAATCTTGTGGTAGCTTACGTTTTAGTCTGTGATGGGTATTTTGTCTGCTTATATTGTAATGAACAGCGCCATCGCATTAATGTATGGTTTTGAAGAATTTTTTGGCACTCGCACTGATTTAACTTTGCACTGTAGGTGTATCTAGTTCATAGTGTAGCTGCTCATTCCGGATGTACTACGGTGCGTTCACTGCGATGAGAAGAATTTTGTTTTGGAGTTTTTGCACTTTTTCTATGTTGGATTTCGCGATGTTACCGCAAATTGGTGACGATTTCTTGTTAATGAGGGGATACAGTTGCGCCAGTCTCGCATAACCTTGGTTTATTTTGAGATTTACATGAAGTCTGCAAGTAAGTCGTGTATCTAGTAGTACTCCCAGATACTTAACGGCAGCATCAGTTAGATTCCAAGGAGCGATGTTGTTATTGATTGCTATGTTGGGAGGGTTTCTGATTCTTCTTAGGGAGAATATTTTTGCTTGACATTTTGTGGGATTAATTTGGATGTTCTATCTGTTATACCATGAGCATACTTGATGTATTGCATTTTGCAGTTTCTCTATGGCTTGGGTGAGGTCGGTGTGTTGTGCCATCCGCGAAGGTCGCTAAGGTTGCCTCTGTGATAGGGATGTCTGATGTGAAAATATTGAATAATAGCGGCCCCAACACACTTTTCTGAGGTACACCTGCTTAAATGGACTTTGTTTCTGAAATTATGGAGTTTATGCGTACAGCAAAAGTTCGGTTTTCTAGGAAAGAGAAGACTATTGGTTTTAGGTAGTTGGCTATTCCGATCTCCAGTATTTTGCTTTTTAAGCCTTCTAACCAGACTTTATAGAAGGCCTGGGCTACGTCGAGAAATATTGCTACAGTGTAGCTTTTGTTTTCAAATCCTTCTTCTATTTATTCGAAAATGCGTTGTAGTTGATGTTGAGTTGAATATGTTTTCCTGAAGCTAAACTGGAATGGTGGTAATATGTTAAGTGGCGTTATTTCGTTCATTAAGTGGGAGTGGATGATCTTCTCTAGAACCTTTGAGAGTGAAGTCGACAAGCTTATTGACCTATAGCTGTTAATCATCTTTTTATCTTTACACGGCTTGGGAAATACCAGTATATGGGCATGCTTCTATGCTTTTGGAAAATATCCCTGTCGGAGACATGCGTTGTAAATTGTTGCAAGGTAGGCTAAGGATTTATTGGTGAGCTGAGTTAGAACTAAGTTAGTTATCAGATCATGTCTACGGCTTTTTCTCTTTGGAAAATTGTTAATTATAGTTTTAATTTCTTGAGGAGTAGTGGGAATTACCGGTTCAGTTATCACTGGCAGATTAGTTTCAATATGGTTAATTATGTATGCTGCGTAGTTTGGAGCGCAAGTAGTTATTGGAGTGAATACGTTTTTATAATGAGCAGCAAAGCTTGCTGATTTTTCTTCGTCGGTAGCTAGTGTTGTATTTTCTACACTTGGAATTTCCTCGCGTTGTTTTAGTATGCGATTGGTAGCTCTCCACATTCCATTGTCGCCTGGTTGAAGATCTTCAATATATTTTTGATATGTATTAATTCTCAGCTCATCAAATTCGCGTTTTAGGGTATGCGCCAGCTTACTGAGTAGGCGTTTTGTTTTCGGATTTCTGCTTCTCTGCCATTCTCGCCTAACTTGACTTTTTCTTTTAATAAGTTCTGTAATTTCAATTGGTAGATATTGGTGGTTGTGTTTTTTATTAGTTTTGGAGGCTAGTGTTGCTTCGTGTATGCTATTGGTTATTGACTTTGTTAATTTGGATATTGCGTTGTCTACGTCTTCATTATTGCTTAGTTTGGTTGGGCATTTCAGCTGGTCATCAAGGTTGGTTCGGAAGTATTTCCAGTTTACTACCCCGTTTATAAGTCTTGGTATTGGTTTTGCCACCAGTGGGGTACTGATAAACGAGATTATTCCTGGTAAGTGGTCAGAGTCAAGCTCTTCTATTACATTTTGGAATATTGGTTTGTCAAAGTTCTTCTGTAAAATAATATCGTTGCGATATGGATAGCAGGTGTATTTCTCAGGGGCTATTATTTGGAAGGAATATTTTGTCGCATAATTTTCCATCTTGATTCTTCAGTATTATTTGCTCGACATCATCATAATTGATTTTTGGAATTAAAATCTCCAATCATTAGGAGTGGTTCAGTTGTATTGAATGTAGTTTTTAAGTCTTCCTCCACTAGCTTCTTGTTTGGTTGTCTATAGGTGCTTATTACTGTGAGGTTTTGATCGTTTAGTTTTATTTTGATTCTAATTGTTTCTAGGGTTAGGTTATCAACGTCTGCGATAGGACTGTGAGTGATTTGCTTTTTAATGAGTATAGCTACCCTTCTGCTGCTGTTCGGGCGTTTCTGTCGTTTCTATGAACTTGGTATTCAAAAATTTTGAACGTGTTTGCTTCAGATAGGTGAGTTTCAGTGATACATGCAATATCTATGTTGTGTCTGGTAAGAAATGCTATAAGGATTGATCTTTGGGTTAGTATACCGTTAGCATTCCAATTAATAATTGTTAGCTTTTCTATGACTTTCTGAGATTTAGAATCCATTGAGGAGTAAGGGAAGGATAGTATTAGTGATGAAATTTTTAATTAGAGAAAGGTAAGGAGTTAACAAATTGATAAGGATTTTGGGTAGATTATTTGTGTCAGGTGAGACTGTCGCATTGGCAGATTTGCGTTGTTAGAGTTGGGATTAGTTGCTGTAAGATTTCGTACTTGGTCAGCATATGATCGGTTAGGGTTGACAAAATAATTTCTATTGTGTCCTATGCCAGATTGGTTGTTGCTGCTATTGTTTTTCATTCGTTTTTGCATTATCTCGACGTGGTGGCTACAACCGCGATAACTTGCAGGGTGTGGGCCTCCGCAGTTGGCACGCTTAGGTGCTTCTTCTGTTGTTTTTTTTGCATTGACGATGTTGATGGTCTCCTCCATATTTCACGCATCGTGGGTCTAGCGTACAATAATTTTTGGTGTGGCCATAACCTTGGCAGCGGTGACATTGAGGGGGGTAGATGGCTTTCTTCTCAGTTCAACAGTGACAATTGAATGATGAATACTTTTTAGTGAGAATATCTTTGTGGCATTTTCATTATCATGTAGGTCCACTGCACAAACTGGTAGCGGCTGCTTGTTTTTAGTTAGGAGGCGTGTAACTTTAATAATTGGTACAGAATTTCTGCTAAGTTCAGCAAAGATTTCTCGTTCTGTTAAAGATAGCGGTACATTTTTAATCACGACGTTAAGAGGTTTGCCGTTTGGATTTTGGAAGGTGCGATATTTGATTTCGTTATTCTTAAAACGTTTTATTAAGGCCCTGTAGTCATCCTCTTTAGTTAAATTTATTCTTAATGCGTTTGTGTTACAGGAGGTTGTGAATTCGCCGGTTGTTAATTTTTTGATATGTGAGGTCAGCGCTATATGATTTATGGCGTTATGGAGATAAATGGGCGGTATTCTAATTTTTGTTGAAGTTTCAGTTACATTGTCTGCATTTGTGTTGTGTTGATTATCATATCGTCGGCGTTATCGTTTGAGCCGGTCTCTAGGTCAGCTAGCAAGTTGTATTTGTTATGTGTTGGAATATTTGGTGTCCATGAGTAGCGTTTCTGCACTTCGTTTAGTGGAGGTGTTAATGAGTCAAAGTTACGCTTATTTTGCGCTTGAACTTCCATTTGGATTTCATTGTTTAGATTTTCGGTTATTTTGTTAAAATTAAAAAATAACTTACGATTTATGTTGCTTCAAAGTTGCTATTTTAAGGCAACAGTTTCGTTAAATAATTTCACTTTAATCTTTCACACACTTAGACTGCGATGAAGCACGTCTTTGAAAGTAAAATGGCAACTCGAGTAAAGTTTGACATGCCGGTTTACTCTATAAACTGAATAAAACTTTTTCAGAGCAGTTTGTAAAATTTTAATATCTTATATTTTCAATAACACGTTTTGGATTAAAACAAAAAGAAATATTTTAATCTTAAAGAAATTTATGTGAATATGCTTTAGAGTAGTGTATTAATTATTCAAAACCAATTTTATAACTACTATACAAAGCTTCTAGAAATGAAATAAATATTTTAGTTGATGATATACAGGGCGAATGTTAACTATAAGTTCAAATTTTAGGGGGTAATCATACAAAATTAAAAAAAAAATTCTAAGAAAAACATGACTAAAATGTGTAGCTTTTGTCAGAAAGATTTTAGGACTTTTAATTCTTTATATATGATATTCAATACCAAATATTGGTGTCATTTACCGGATAGGTGTTTTGAATAGGCATGGTCTTGCAAGTGTTTCTACCTAAACTCATTAGGTGGCTGAGCTGTGGTTAACAACCCGCTATTCGGTTGGTTGGCGCATTTAGTTGATAGTTACGCGAGTGACGTAGTGGACATTAAGTTATGCATTAAACTATGTAAAACCTTTAGTAGAACATGGAATATGATACAGCAACTATATAGTAATGAGGTGTTATCGAGAATTTCTGTTTTTGAATGGCTCAAATAATTTCGAAATGGCAAAGACTCAATGCAAGACAATTCCAGAGTCGGCGGTCACTCTATTCGGGAAATTTTAAATTAAATAGAGATGCGTGTCACTAAATTTTACGCATTGACAGATAAACGGAAAGGAATCAAACGAATAATTTCCGTTGGTAAGGGTCAAAACTGATTCATATTTGTGTTGAACTTTATAAAAGTTTGATCCTTAAACTAATCCCCGAAGTGTCGAATGCTAAAGTCATGATTTTTCAACTTTGGGAAAAGTCAAGCGACAAGCTTCAGAAACAAAGACAATGTTGAGAGAATTTTTCATAGTTATAAGTTTGGTGCACAATAAATGTTCGTCTGAAAAACAAACGATAAACTAAAACTTTTATATTGACGTGCTGAAATGTTCGCGTTAACCAATTCAGCGGCACCGTTTTGATTTGTTGACATCTGGGCAATTATTCTTATTCTAGCAACAATGCAATGCCCCAAACTGCTGTCTAAGTCGAGAAATATCTAGTCAAACATGATATTTCTGTTCTATTACATCCTTTTTATTCACATGACCTATTGATGTGCATTTTTTTGTGTTTTCCCATACAAAAGAGAAGTGCCATGAAGATATTGCAGTAATATAAATAGCTATCACAGATGAGCTAAGAAGAACGTCCAATGCAGCTTTCTCTGCTTGTTTCCATGACCTGTAGAAACATTGGCTGTTTATAGAGTGCTGAGAAGAGTACTTTGGCAATACTTAAAACTACTAGTTAGTAAACTAACAAAATTATTTTTTACAACTCCAATCCTAGAACTCTTCTAACAAAGATTGTATTTTATAAAAGTGGGATATTATATTAATGTGTTAATTTTCCTAAAACAATAATTACTATTCTTTCTTGAGTAATTTTTTACATTACAGTGCTGCAATATATTTGTATAAGTTATATCCTTTAATATTTACCATAATATGCTTCTTATGCATACTTGTAGCAAATATAAATTTTTTTTGGTAGTAATGTAACTATACTGCTTTTGAATCATTAATGATATAGAGTAATGACCTCTGCGCAGTTTATTACCTCCCTTCATTTTCATTAAAACACATTATTTTTGTTATGCTAGAATAAAAACTGAACACGGAGTACATAATGTACGTAAAATTACAAGAAAGAAAATTACTGAAGCATTTAACAAATTTAAATTAGGTAAAGCACCGAGAGATGCCGAAATGACAGGAGAATTTCTTGACCTACTAAATGAATTAATAACCCATAAAGCAATACCCTTAGACTGGAATGTAGGAATCATATTACCTTTACATAAAAATGGTGACACAAAGGCTATACAAACTATAGAGAGATTACACTAACAAACATACCTAGCAAAATATTAACTTGACTAAGGAAGAAGAGACAGAGAGAGAAAACAGAAACTTTATTAAAATAATCGCAACATGGATTTAGGAAAGCCAAAAGTACTCAGGGTTTAATTTTTATAATTAGACAATTAGGAGAAGAACTGATATGAAAAAAGGAAATTCATATTTATTTATAGATTTAAAGAAGGCCTTCGTTAGAGTACAGAAAAAAGGTCTGGGAAAAAGAGAAGTAGCAAAAGAATTGGTAGACGTCCTTAAAGTACTATATAAAAACAACAGAAATAAAGTAGACATATAATGATGAGTCAGGAGGATTTGAAACAAAAGTAGGACTAACACAAGGATGTGTACTTAGTCTAATTACACATGTAAACAGAAATGAAGCAAGCTGTAAGCGGGAAAATTGAGATTAAACCAAGTAACACTATAAAAACTGTTATCAGCAGATGATATGCCATTAGTAGCAAAGCCAGAGAAAAAATTACAACAACACCTTTATATTTACCAAACGGAACTCAGGAAAATGAACCTAGAAAAGATAAAAACTATGATTCTATCAAGGAAAGATTCGAATCACAATATCAATATAGAAGGGCATCAATTAAAACAGGTAAGAAATCTCAAATATCTGAGTATAATAATAGAATAGAAGGGGGAAATAGACAGAGAAATAACAGAAGGCATAAAAAGGAGGGTAAAATCTACAATGCATTCAAAAACTCGTTGCTTACGAAAAAATAAATTCCCAAACAAATAAAATCAGAAGTGCATAAAAAAGTTGTAAAACCATCTCTAATCTACGGTAGCAAATCTTGGACGGTCAATAGAGGAAAGGGGTAGAATCTCTGCCATAGAGGTCAGGTTTCTTAGAAAAATTGAAGGAGTCACAGAATGGATAGAGTGAGAAATGAAAGGACAACAAAATGAGTGAAAGTTAAACCAATAAAGACGTTGATGGAAGAGAGGAAACTTGGATGCATAGGGCACCTTCTCTGAATGGACGACACCAAGATAGCTAAAAGAATATATAAAGCTAGAGTAGGTGAAAAGACCAAGAATGCAGTGAGAAAAAGCAAGTACGGAAAGCAGCGGAAACAGGGAGATAAAGTAAAGAGAAATCAATAATTTAGCTAGAGACAGGAAGTCATAAAATAAATTTATTAAGAAACGTTAAGAATCAAGTTACATTATATATATTGTAATGTATTGATTGTAGTATATTACTTTTGATTATAATCCAACACCTAACGATAAAAGGATTTTTAGTTTAAATAACATAAATATAATTTTTAATAATATAAATTTTGTTTTAAGGAAAAACAATTAAAAGATTATTTGCTTTTAATTTTGTGTACTGAATAATGTGACTAAATTTTTATAATATTAAATTTGGCTTTAACGTTATTTTGCGGAAATGTATTTGTAAATCACATTAAAATATAGAATTTGAGTATTTTGTGATGTATTCCTTATAAGGTACACAATTCTTTTTAATGATAAGGATGTTAAAATTCCCATCGGCAATAATATTAGTATAATTTTTCATTTACATATACTTGATGATGATATTGCTCTAGCATAACTATCAGAGGGTAAGATGTTTATAAGTACTCGATACTATTTTTTATTACTGTCTGTTACTCAAATTTGCACACTGTAATTTAATAGAGGATTTTATTGTTTCTTTAATTTCACAAGTTTGTTATAGTAAACAGGATAAACAATACCCCTGCCCTTCTTATAGGTTGTACGTATTCTATCTATAGGATTCAGTTGTACATAAAAATACTAATATACAACAAAAATTACTGTTTTGGGTCATTTAGTTTATGTTGTAAAAGTTAAATGGGATCGTGTCACTTTTCATAAGCCATTTTTTCTAATTCAATTCATTGTAATCAAGACGATTTTGGTGTGAGCTTTCAAATAGCTAATTTACACTCCTACAAACTGCACTGTACACTCCTTTATTTTGGGTGAAGGCACTACCAATTAGTTAGGCCGGTACACCTAGTAAATGTTTTAAAATAAACTATAGTGATGAACTGCTCGCAATGTATTTTGAGTTTTTTATGAAACAATTTTTAGTCGTTTACAAGTTGAATCACTTGTGGTTTGAATTCCTTACAGTAAGGTTCGTTCATTCCGGCTTGCTAATATATTATTTAACTTTATAAGTGTTGTGATAACAAAGGTCAAGCATAAGGTCATTATTATCCATTATCTCGCAGTGCGCCGCGCACAAACGGACAATAAGAAAGAATATACCATAAAAATTACTGGTTAATTCAGTATCTACAAGCGCCTGATCCTAACATATACAAAATGTATTTACAAAACCAACTACAATCTGGACCACAATATGCTTACCCAAACCAGTCGCTGTACACATGGGGACTACCACAAACACAACCGATTTATCCAAACATGCAATTAGACGCACCTTTACAACAACGAATGTATCAAATGCAGCCACATAATGATAAACTACATCCTATTGTTAACTCGACCGCTTCACAAAATAGTAATCTAGCAGAAACAAATGATAACCAGGCTGTTACAAGTGAAGATTCTAAAATATATAAACTGAATGACTTTCAAGTGGTGATGTCGCGTAACAAAAAAAAAACGCCTCAACAGTCCAAAACAGGACAAACAAAAACAAATTTCAAAACTTAAATAGTACCAACCCTTTAGGAAACAAAAAGAAAAAGGTAACAATACGACCACGTCAAATGCAAAAAATAAGGTAAACGTCCCACTATTTATCCTACACTTGCTAAACTCGGCCATCACCAAAAAGACTACAATTATCAGATAATAAAAGGAAATATAATAAAGCTACAAGTAAACACAGTTGAACACTACAAATCAATTAAAAAGCTACTGAACGATAACAAGATCATTAGGCACACGTACACCTAGATGAAAACAGGAAGTTCAGAGTAGTACTCCGAAATATACGCCACACCACTTAACACGAAGAAATCCGAGAAGCGCTTGTAGAACTTGGACGCTCAGTAGTAGCGGTTACAAACATTTGTACATGGAAAGATAAGCCAATTCCAAGAAATCTATTCTTTATTGATCTTGAAAGAAAATCAAACAATACAGAAATATTTAACATAAAGTGCTTATTAAACGCAGTAGTACAATTTGAGGAACCCATAAAGAAAACTAAGCTAAGGTGCTGGTTGCACTAGACCTCGCCGATGCTATAAATGCGCCGGCAATCATGATTTAAAAAAAAGAGACGGAAACCCAAATGTGTCCTTTGCGGTGGCTCTCATCCAGCAAATGCCAAGATCTGTAGAGTATACCCAAAAATAATGAACAGAACATCAGAAACACAAAATGAAGTCGTCACGAAAAAGATACAACAGAAACGCCAGCAGCAGCTAAAAAACTCAAATCAAGAAATCCAGATTGTGACAAATTAATAAGATCTAAACTTGCCCCTTTATAATCAAGCTTACAAGCTGTCCCAAAACAAAACAAACTACTTATCATACAGCTAAGCAATTAATGGGAATGCAAGCACCAACAGTGCAGTGTCGGAGCCATTAACAAAATACTATAATTTTATTTATATTATTACATAAGTAACAACAGAAATAAAGAGATTAAATGACAAGATAGGTAGCTTAACATGTTTCTTAATACAACAAAAACAAAACAATTATGGTACTACGCCTTATATAGCTCTATGGAATGCTATATCGCGTAAGAAGGAAGCTGAAACTTTTCTCACTTATAGTAAAATTGATATTTTACTGGTGAATTTATATATACCCCACTTTACCTTATACCACATTCCACATACAGATGCTAAAAAGAGGGAACAAGGAGGCACAACAATATTAATCAAATATCACATCAAACACTATGAAATACAGAAGCACCAACAAAACGACATACAGGCAACAAGTGTGATGGTTGAGGATTGGCTAGGCCCCCTTACAACCTCTTCAGTCTACCACCCATCAAACTACCGTCCAAACAAACAGAATACTGACTGTGTACTTCAACACACTTGAAAACAGATTTTTGGCTGTAGGAGGCTTCAACGCAAAAAAACATGGTTTGGGGTTCACGGATTACAAACGCTGGTAGAGATAGACTAATATATTAAGTCATACAAGAACTACAGCTCAGTTATATATCTACATTCTCACCCACCTACTGGCTCACGGACCCAGGAAGGTTACCGGATCTTCTCGACTTCTATATTACAAAAGGCATTGCATAAGGGCATCTTGGTGTTGAATACAACCTCGATCTGAGGTCTGATCATATACCGCTACTAGCTACAGTTAGCTCAAAAAATAGTAGAAACACAAAAATCACTAAGCTCGACGAAAAAAATAACAGACTGGAATTACTACAAACTACTTATTGAGCAAAAATGAAATCTATCCATTTCAGTAAAATCAAAAACAGACATAAAAGAAGCGTAAACGAAACCTCTGCTTAGAAAGTCACACCGGAAATTCCCATAAAGAGAGTAGACCAAAAATGTCCAACTGAAATCAAAGAAAAAATAGCTAACAAAAGGCATTTTCTTGTCAGGCGAATTTGGCAACGCACCAGGTATCCCTCGGACAAGTTAAGATACGTGGAAGCTTCACAAGAGCTACATAACGCCATTAAAAATTATAAAAACCGCTCTCTTGAAGAATACCTTGAAAACCTGACAAACATAGATACTGACTATTTTCTATGGAAAGCCAGTAAAAATCTAATATGAGCAAAAGTCATATCCCTCTTATACGCAAAGAAAATGGGTCGTGAGCACGTACTGACATAGAGGAAGCTACCACTTTTGCTCAACATTTAGAGACCGTATTCTAGCCATTACCTTCCCAAAACACATAAATAGAAGAATCCGAAATATCGGAGGTCCTACGTAAGATGTCATTGTTACCAAAATTGCTCTCAGTAGGGGAAGTGCAGTACATGATAGAGACAAACATAAATCCCCGAAAGGACATGATTTTGTTGCAGGGCAGCATATCAAGGAGTTCCCAAGAAGAGGAATAGTGCTCTTAACACAAATTATCAACGCAGTGTCCGTAGAGTACTTTCCAGCACAATAAAAGGTAGCAGACATTATCCTTATTCATAAACCAGGCAAACCACAAAATGATGTCACCTCGTACAGACCCATAAGTCTGTTATCAGTCCTGAGCAAATTACCCGAAAAATTACTGCTAAAAAGGATAATTCCTGAACACCAATTCAAATTCAGAACACAGCACGGTACTATCGAACAGGTCCACAGAGTTACTGAAATTATAAACCAGACTTTTGAAGAGAGGCTACTGCGGCAGCCTTTTCAGACGTGAGTCAATCCTCTGGCACACATTGTATATTATACTACAATTATACTTGCAAGAAAGATAGTTTTGAGTTAAATACGGACAAAAAGCAACGGAAATTTTTTCTATAAAAGCGGGAGTACCCCAAGGAAATGTGTTAGGGCCCTATTTATACTTACTTTTCACTGTAGACCAGCTAACCGATCCGGAAACTCGCACAGCAGCATACGCAGACGACAAGGCTATTATGGCAAACCACACAAATCCAAACATGGCTCCAAGAACCCTACAGCACCGTCTAGATCAGATCCAATATTGGACGAGGAAGTGGCGAATCAAAATCAATGAAAACAAATCGCTACAAGTTACCTTCACGAAATGCAAAGGTCAAACTCCAATAGTTTCCTTTAATACCAAAAATTTACCACAAACAGATAATGTGAAATACCTGGGTATGCTTCTCGATAAGGGATTGACATGGCAAAGCCACATATTAAATAAAAATTGGCCACAAACTTACCAAATACTACCGGATGATAAGACACAGATCCAAGTGATCACTTAGAAATAAATTACTGATTTATAAAGTTCCTCTTAAACCAATTTGGTTATATGGTATCGACTTACGGGAAACTGCACCAACGTCAAATATTAACATCCTGGAAAGGTTTCAAGCCAAAGTTCTTCGGACAATAACAAATGCACCTTGGTTTATTACAAACAGAAAAATACTCCAAGACTTAAAAGTGTAACAGTGAAACAAGAAGTGACTAAGTGTAGTGAAAAGCATCGGAACAAGCTAGAAGTGCACACAAATTCTCTAACGTTAAGTTTACTAGACAATAGTGAAGAATTACATAGCTTAAAAATCCACAAAACTCTAGATTCACCTTATCGATTTACATAACAGCAAGAGATATAATTATGATCATAAGTTTGTTAGTTGTAAACTGAGTGCAAATAGTAATAAAACATTACAAAAAAACAAGTTTAAGCAATAATGATAATTTAATTAAACCTGTAGAAGTTGCTTTTAGTTTATATCTGTTTTTGTGTATAAAATCATCAACAAAATTTTCTAGTAAAGCTTTCATAGTGAAATTCAACTGCAGTTCATATATATTTTTTTCTTAAGTTCTTGGATATGATAGTTGAGAATTGCCTTAGATACACCAAGCAAAACTTTTGTTGTATGAAAAATGCATAAATATTTCGTGCTTACAAAACCTAACTTATTACCCTCTATAGCAGTGACAGCGGAGCTGAAACACGGCACAAACAAATTGCCGGATACAGCAGCCGTTTGAAAAGATGCCTCGCACTTTGCAGGAGCCTCACGTCGCCGGTCGATTTAATCGCATCGAAATTATAAGTCTCAATAGAGCGGGCGATTAAAGTTGGCAAAAATCGGAACGGGAATTTCAAGAAGCTCGGCACCAATGTGTAGCTGGTTTGTTTCGAATGCAGCAGGATGTCTTATAAATAATAATCAGGATATCGTATCAGGAGTGGTCGGGCTCGTGTAGACACGGGCATCAATGCAAAGGACCACCTGCCATGGCCGCATTATCTCAGGATATGGAAGTCGTCGCCGCTTGTAAATAGATACAGGCCGGTGAAATTCACTGCACTTTAAATTGCCGCTGCAATCGTCCCGCTCTCGCTCGTTTATTTTTCAGACGTCAGATGCCAGCCAGCATATGCCGGCGCACAATGCCCCTTAATTCCGCCTAATTAGCCCGAAACAACCCTTCGCGACCAACCCCGCCGCACCAACATGGCGAAATTTATCACCACTTAGGCCAAAACGCGGCGATCAGCCCGCTCGGGCAGTTGGCGGAGAGAGATGTTATCTGCGCCGCGACGCATCCCCAGTCAAGTGATTCCGTGCGCTAACGACCGGCCGATCGGCGGGCCATTGAATTAGCTACAATGCGAGTTAATACGGCAGTGTCACACTCGATCATGTTAGCGGCCGCTACATGTATCATATCAGCCGAATTATAAGGGTGCCGCTCGAGGGACGCTTTTTAGGGACGGCCGGTAACAACCCGGATTAGCTCGGGGATGGCGCGGTCTCGGAGGGTTGCTTCGCACGATAAGAACATATGCTGCTTGATTCCGCCGACTTGATTTGGCAGGGGAGAATCAAGACTCTTTTAATTAACCCTTTCCGCTTCCCCTTGGAGCTTTGAGGTTCATTTTTATTTATAGACAGATGGGGCGTGCCTGCTTTCACCATTGTTAACTATTCCTGAGCGTTCGCAGCGATGTTATAGCATTATTTTTCTATTTTCTTTTTAAAATTATACTTCTATTTTGTTATATTAATTAACAATTCTTCTGTTCTGAAACAATATACATGTTGCAACTACTGTTCTTTATCTTACAATTAGTACTGAAGTTGTGCTGTTTATATACGCGTGTGAAAGAATCTGGCAAAGTAGGATTCAGGCATCTTTTGTACGTTTTTCATTCTTGGATGCTTGCTTCTGATATGAAATCCCCACACTTGATTTTTTTACCTTATATTTTCCGCTTGTTTACTTTCAATGTCCACAGTAATTTATTTTAATTATTTTTGTAGTGGCCGTTCTTCATTTGAGTGCCTACCATTTTAGCCGCGTTATTTTGATTTCTTCCGCAACATTTCTCTTTCTACATCTTCGTTCCTTTTAATTATTTCGTTTTATCTAATATAAGCTTTACAAACCTTGTCATGAACAAAAAATAGACATTAAATCGTATATTCTTTGGTATTTTGGCCTACTTATTCGAAGACAATGGTTTAACTTAATCAGGAATGATATGCTTTTACGCAAACTTAATTGCCTCATTATAAACGTTACTATTTTTAGAGGTTGGGGGTTGTCAGTCAAATGTATGGCTAATAGTATAGTTACTTGAGAAATAAATATACTTTGCATTCATAATTGGAGAAGCCTAGATGGCTTTCTTCTGTTGTGCAAGAAGACATTGTTGTATTAACTGTAATTTGATTACAACCAAGAAAATATTAAAAATTGTAGTGCACGTATCCAAAATGCATGAGAGATGTACAAGGTAGTACAAAACTCTCTAACTTCACAGGAAGGTTATGAGGGGAAGGGTGGAAACAGTAGTCTTATTAGATACAGGCAGTTGGAACGTTTTGCTTGGAGGAGCTCTTAGTAGTTAATATGACTGGACGGACATGCTGTCAAAGCATACATTTGGCATAATGACTCTGTTGAGGGAGCACAATGTGATTTTTAGATGCGCTTTCAATTTGTGTTTCCAGCCTTTGTTGCTGATTGAAAATCTATTTTGCTGTAGGTAGAGAACTTTACAAGTACTGGTTTTCTAATGAAAAGAGGCGGAAGAAAATCTTAGAGTGCATGAACACCGGAGAACGTTGACATAGTAATGCTTCTGTACTATTGGGTTGTCTAATTATATTTCTCAATTTTCAATATTTTTATTCCTTGTCAAGCTTAAACGCTCCTAAGAGCATAAACACCCCAACCTATTTTGCTCCTCCGGCGGCCAGAACTCTACAACTTCAAATTTTTTTTATCCTTTGCTTTTTGTTGACACAAATTTAGCCAGATAGCTATCGAGATAGTGACGGGCACCTAAGAACACCTTGGTGGTTCTTGTTCCTCCAGTTGGCTGAGCCCCACGTACGTTCGACGGACTGTGTGTGTACACCAGTCTTCGGATTGAAGATGAAGCAGTGGTTATCTTTAAAGTGCTCGAAGCCCGCGTCCTGCAGTTCCTTCGTCTTATATGCACACCAGCTGTTTCAGAAGATGTTCGTTCCTTCTTCGGTGTTTTCTTTGACCGCCTTAACTTGCAATAGGAAGCACTCTAGAGTTTCACGGCAGAGCCCTCCGAAGATCCATCGAGGAGGAAGTACACGGCCGGCGTTGTTCTCTCGCTTGGTGAAGAGACTCTCGTCGATCTCCACAAGTCTTTCCTCGCCGCCAATGTTTTGGTGAGACTTGTTAAAGAGATGGTGGATGCAGGCCTCGCGCATGTAGTTGCTGTAGCCGATTGTAGTTTCTTCCTTCATTCAGTACTCGTGTTTGCAGAATTTTCCAAAGCAGTATTCTAGAGCCCAGGTACCAAAAATGCACGCAGGTGACGAATGGCAAGCATGTAACTTCAAAGAAAAATCCATCACTCTTATTTGGAGCTTCGTCGTCTTGCATTTCTACTTCGAGCACTGTCACTGCACTTTTTATCCGATGGAGAGCTTCATTTCGTGGCCGTTCTTGCAGAGTCTTTGTTTTAGAAGTAATCGCTCTTCTTACAGGAATGCAATCGCTTCTTCTCTTCGCCGCAGATCAAAGAGATTCGTGGGTACTATAACAGAAATGCAAATACAAAAATGAAAAACAAATAAAAATAAAATGATATGGTAACCGGATAACCTAATGGTACCGATACTCGATAGTAAATCTAACGCCAAGGCTTTTATTTTATCCATACAAGATGATTGTTGTACGGGAATTATAAGAACGTGATTAGCAAAATGGAAATGTCGGAAAACATCTTCAGTAGCATGCTACGTGACTTGTAGTTTATTCACTTGTTAGCATCTGTTAACAAACAATACCTTTATTATTGAAGTGATAATAATTCAGAGGTTGAAGTTTATAAATATTACTATATTTCTAAGCTAAAGAAATGCATTATGTTAAGAAGCCTGGCTTATCCCTTAATACACGTTGGAAAGTGTAAGGAAGAATTTTGAAATGCGACTTTAACAGTGTATTGAAGATAAGGGACGTCACTTGGCTGATATCTCCTTTAAAACATGTTGAAATAAAATTTTCAGTTTTATAATTTTAACCCACAAAAGTAAATTTTGTGACAAAAGTGAACGGTTGAAAAATCAATTTTGTTAGTCTGCCGTTGTAACGATATATAGCCTTTAAATGACAAACCTGAAATTTTAAAACTATCTAAGGTACAAATGGAACAAAATAAGAAATACAAAGTTATGGTGTTAGTTTTGGGGATTTTTTGCAAACCAACACAGACGTTCTCTTTATATCTGAGTCACACTTTACAGATATTTTAGGTTGTAATTATTAAGAACACTAATAAGCATTATCAACTTTCTGCATATAAACAAACGCATCTCCGAGCACCGCAAGACTGGACAGGGCTATTAACGATTATCCTCCTAGAGATAATGAGAAAAGGATTAATATGAGCAATTCCTTAAAACGTTAGGAAACAGATTTATAGTCAGCGCGATTACAATGCCAAAAATGTTGCACAGAGATCCAGGTTGACCACAACCAAGAGCAGAGAATTATTGAAAGCTATGAATTCTATTGGTTTACATTATCTATGGGCAGATGAGCCTGCGTACTGGCCCACAGATCCGAGGAAACTACCAGATTTACTTGACTTGTGTTTAATTAAAGACATCAACCTAAACTAACTAAAAATCGAATTCTTCCTTGATTTGTCAGTTGATCATTTATCAATTCTCATAACACTAGAAACCAGTGTACTGATATTTCCAAAAACTGCCGATTTTATCTAATAAACATATCAATTGGAAACTTTTTAGAAAATTAGTCGATGAAACATTGAAGCTCGGGGTTAGTTTAATAATGGAAGACGATTTGATGGCAGCAACAGAGCAGGTCAATGAAACTGTGCAACAAGCTTGTTAACAGGCGACTCTTTGAAAAGCACATCACATTATAATACATTTCTTATCGAATGGTAAAATCTGGAAGCGCTTTTAATCTATCTATTGTTTCTATATCTTGTCGCCCCAACTATTTAATTGACTTTTAAATATTTTAAAATATCGACTTGTTCAATCTTATTCTCCATCTACTTCTATATCAACCCTTTTATTTTCCTGTCTATTATCATCCCTTTAGTTTTTACAATATTCATTTTAGATCTTTTTCTTCGAGAGCACACTAAAGTACTGGTTCTTAGTAACTGCTTTTATTTTTTCTTTACTTCTTTAATACTTTGTCTAAGATCATGTTAAAGAGGATTGCGCCTAATATTCGTTCTTTTTTATTTCTATTCCTATTTGTGTTAGTTATTGTGGATGTTCAAGATTGCTCTCAGTAACTTTGTTGGTATGTTTTAAAGATTCTTCCATTAGATTTCTCAGGACTCTATCGAAGGCTTTTTCTAAGTCGAAGAAAGCTATAAAGTATTCTTTTCTTGCATCTGAAGTTTGTTCTAGCAATTGTTTTATGGTAAATGTACGATTTTGGATACTTTTTTCTTTCATAAAACCACTCTGTAACTGTTCTATGTGCTGCTCTATTTGTATTCTAATTTTTTTTCAAGTAGTCTTTTATATACCTTTAAAACAGTGCTTAGGATGATAATACCTCTGTAGCTTGAACAGTCTGTTTTATCACTTTTTTTGAAGATTGATATGACAATACTCAATTTCCACTCGTGGTATTTTACATTTATTCCTAATTATGTTATACATACGGGTTAAGATGCTGAAGGCCGTTTTCTCCCAAATTTTTTAATATCTCTCAGTTACGTGGTCGTAATCTGACTTTTTTTCGTTATTTTTTGATACCTTATTTAATTTTTCTTTGCTTATTTCCTGTCTTTCATGTATCTCACCTTCTTGCTCTTGTCTTATTCTATTTGTATCCAGTAGTTCTTGGAAGTATCTTTCCCTAATCTCCTTATTGTTTGCTATTATTTGTCCGCTTTTGCTTTTAATAGTGTTTGCGAGCTGCTTATATTTTTAACACTTTGTAGAACAATTTTTGATTCTGTTGATAGTTCTCTTTCATTTTTGTGCAGCTGCTGTCAAGCTCTGTTTTTATTTTTTTTACTAGTTTCTTAACTTTATTATTTTATTCTTTATACTCATTATAGTTTTTACTTGTTCCTGTACTTAGGTATTTCTTCCACTTTCGTTTCTTTGCTTTAACTGCTTCTTCGATCTTTTCATTCCACCAATATGTTTGTTCTATGTTTTTACTTATTCGTGTAGTTCCACACGATGAACTTTTCAGACTCAATTAATATTACTTGCATTCTTTTTATACTCAGGTTTTTTATTTTTAAATTTTTTACTTCTATTTCTACTTTATTTGAATAGTCTTTAGCTATTTCGTTATTATTTAATTTGTGTAACTTTATGGTTTCCTTGCATTTTAGGAGTTGTACACCATCTTTAGCTTTTATTACTTGCAATCCTATCTTAGTTTTTGCTTTCACTAGGTAGCGGTCGCTATTTATATTTGTCCTTCTTATTACTCTTACATCTTCAATTTATTTTCGATACAATCTATTAATCAATTAATAAATTATTATAGATTTTTTATTCTGCTTTTTACTTTCCGCGTGAACTTACGAATGTCCTGTTTTAGAAGAAAGTATTCATAAATACGATGTTGTTTTGGATACAGAAGTCTATTATTCTTTTCCCATTGCTATTTTTAGTATCTTTGCCATGTATACCTATTGCTTCTTCTGCTTCACTTTTTCTCTTGCCCACACTTCCATTTAAATCACCCAGTATTAGTTTACTTTTTAAGCTTTTGACAAGTCCCATTACTTCTTCCCCAAATTTGTCTTTTACTTTAGTTAGTCTGTTCTCATCTGGCCCATAGAGAATTACAATATTTATATTTTTGTTCCTACTAATCTCTAATTTAATTTTTAAGTTTCTCTCAGAAATATATTTGTAGTTTTCTTATGTATTGTGTTATAGTATTTTCTATTATGCAGCCTACACCAGATCTTGCTCTTTCTTCTTCCTTTACTACAGTACCTATTATCATATGTCTATTTTTTGATACCTTTTACTTTTTGCCTTTGATTTTTGTCTCTGTAATTGCCAAAATTTTTAGACTAGAATTTTTAAATTTGTCTATTAACTCATTTTCTTTTCCATTTAGGTCCAAGGTGTTCCAGATTCCTATTTTCGTCCTTTTTGTTTGCTATGTTTATTGTTGTTTCTTGCGTATTACTGTCTCTACGTTCCTTTAAGTTCGTTCTTATTTTCATACTCTTGTTCTTTGCCTAATCCAACTCCATTTCTCCATCATCTTTTTATTTAGTGTTTTTTAATCTGTTTCTTTGAGCTTGTTTTTGTTTTGTTTCATTTCCATTTCGTTCCATTTATTTTTATTCTGTTGTAGCCTATCTTTGCAATTTTTCCCTTTTCTTTTTCTTTGTTTGCCATTAATCTGATTGTTTTTCCATTTCGTTTATTGTGAGATCGTTATCTGTATACGATTTTCTTGTTTTCAGATTCTTAAGTTTGGCTTTATTTTGCATCACTTTATGTTTAACCTTTTCGTTTCCTAATTCTATTAGCCACACTTTTTCCTTTAGCTCTTTTACTGTTTGTCTCGACCTCAATTTTTAGGTGCTCTTTAATAAAATTTTTGGTTACAACTTATAACTGTGCTGTTTTTTTATGTCCGTGTTCAAGCCTTTTATAACAATATTGTTTTTCTTCTTCTATTTTCCAGGATGTCCATACTATTTTTTATTCTTCGAATTCCTCTCTTATTTCCTATTTTATTTCTTTATTTTTTGAATTTCTTTCTTCAATTTTTCATTTACTTCCTATAAGTGCATTATTTGATCATTAAAAACTTTTTGCTTCTCTCTTAATCTCCTTTATCCCATTAGTCGAGGATCTTGTTTTTTTTTCTTCATTCAAAAGTACTCTTCATGTCATTTGTCGCTTTTCTTTTCCTTTCACTATCATTTGTTGGACAGTCATTACTGTCCTCCATATTTTTTGTTTTCGTTTACCAGATCTTTTTTAGATTTTCTTGTCTATTTAATTTGTTTTAACGGTTATTATTTCTGGTGCCAGAATAAATTCACAGGTCGACCCTTTGGATGAATTTTCTTTATTTGCTAAACTTATAAGTGCTTTACCAGCTCATGAAATGCAGTAACTAGTGTGCCTGTATTCTGCGTTCTGTCTATCTCTAGCGCATAATGTATTACTTATCCTATGATCATCAAGTTGGCGGCCTCTACAGCACTTATTACATAGGATTTTCAACCTTACTTTTGCATTTCTAATCACTAAACATAAATTATTTGATAATACTGCTTCTCTGTCTTTCCTCTTTTCGACATCCCTCTTATTAAGTATACAATCGCTTTTGGGTTTTCACACTACTCCTAACTGGGCTAATTGTTACCGGGGTAGAGTCAGGAATTCGTCTTCTCAATTATTGTACTTCTTAAACGAGGAAAGCCTAAGGGGGAAATTGCATCCTACAGACCGATCAGCTTGCTTCCTCTACTACCCAAGGTATTTGAAAAACTGTTGCTTAGTAGAATTACACCAATTCACGTGGAGAACTGATCATCAGTTTTGGGTTTCGCAAGCAACAAAACCACAGAATTGCTAATAAAGCTGTCTAAGTCTATGAAGCATATAGATACTGTACGGCTGTACTTTTAGACGTAACACAAGTCTTTGACAAAATTTGGCGCCAAAGTTTGCTTTATAAAGTTAAAAACAAAATTTCTCTGGCCTGTTTTATACTTATAAAATCGTAACTTGTTGACAGGCACTTTTTAGTCAAATTTGGCGAATATCAAACTGTTCTATTTTCCATTTTCTGGTGCTCCCCAAGGCAGTATTCTGGACCGATTCTATATATCCTGTTTACTGCAGATCTTTCTACCATCAAAACCACAATGACCGCAAGATTTGTCGACGATACAGCTTCGTTAGCTTCTCACTCTGATTCGCAAACAACTTCGCAAAATCTTCAACTTTATTTTGATACTCTGCAGCTATAGTTGAAGAAATAGTGCATTCAAGTTAACGGTTCTAGATCCGTTCATACAACTTTTACAACATGTAAAGGTACTTGCCCTCCTGACATAATAAGTAACCAGAAAATCACACAAGAAAGTGTTACATATCTGAGTATTTATGTTGATAGAAGGTTAACTTTAAAAAAGTACATTTGGTCTAAACGAAAACAACTAGGGAAAATATACCACATAATATACTGGATGCTAGGGCGTAAATCTCAGCTATCTCTCGAGAATAAGTTATTGCTATATAAAGTTTTCATCAAACCATTCTGGTCCTGCAGAATACAGTTGTGAGGAACAGCCAGCAATTTAAACATTGACATACTAAGGTTGTTTCAGGCTAATACTTTGGGATCAATAGTAAATGTCCCATGCTATGTACCGAATGAAGTTACACGGTGTGACCCTAATATTCCTACAATTAATGAGGAGATTTAAAAATACACTGTACCCTACCACGATCGGCATATTGCCCATACTAATTCTCTTATCGAGTGCCTACTAAAAGAGACGAAGCTGAGCCCAAATTAAAGGAAATAAGATGGCCTATTTTTATTGTTTATAATAGGTACATCATGATAACACTTCCCGTAACAGGCCACAAATGCCCTTTAGGGTCACAACAGAATAGGCCTGTTACAATATTATTAAAATATAATAAATGAGAATTATGACTATAAAATTGAAATTAATAATTATTTTAAGAATTGAAGTGTTACAAGGGATTTAAGGTTTTCCGCTACAACAGGTAAGAAAATATTCATTGTTTTAATTAATAGTAGTTACAAGTAATTTTGTATGGCCGAAACAATTTTATATACTTTAGTATAGTTTTCAGTACATCACGTTTGACCGAAAAATTGTTAATTACTTGGACTTGAAAATAAAAACTAGACCAAAATCACCAGCAGTGAACCGGTCTGTGCATAATTGTAAAAAGCTAGTGAAAGTTTTTACTGCTTCAACTTCGTGAAAGTTTAAAAGATCCAAAAAGCGTCAATTATGACGTAAATGTGCAAACAGCAATTTGATTGATTTGTTGATACCAAATCGTTTAGCACATGCAGATTCCAATTATGATATGAGTATTTTCACTCCAGCTAAGTAGACAAGTAAACAAAATTGACTATAATTAACTGTAAATACAAAACAACAAGATTATATTATGACAAAAACAAATTCGGAGCGATTAGTCAGATGGGTTGTCTTACATGCCGCTGATATAAATCAACTATAAATATCCCGCTGCAGGAAGTTTGATATGAGGGTAGCTGGTCACTTAAATAGAGCAAATCCAATTTTACCGTTAATTATAAAAAAAATTCCATAAGGGCACTTGAATAAAAGTGTATCGAAGCCAGCAGCGTGTGCAGTTTTTATTTTATTTCAAAGTTGGAAAATTTTATGATGTAGGGCGCAATGGGATTCTTCCGGCGCATTTTAGCTGCTCTGCAAATTTGTAAAGAACGGATAATTGGCCTTAAACTGCTGCAATTTCTCCGGAGCGCTCTCAAAACGCTGATTTATATCTCGAGATTGCTATCTGTAACGACTATAACTGTCGCTGGCGGAATTCAGCAAAACAAGCGTCGTTACACAATTTTTCTAGCAGCTGAGCCGGCGCGACAGGTTTCCTAATCGGCGCGGATTAAAAAAGCTTAAATTACTCGCCTCGGAATCTGTTATAAGTCGTAGGCGTGTTCGGCGTGAAGCATTCCGTTAACAGTAATAGATTATTAATTACGGGAGATTAACACCTCCCGGCCCCGCTTTCTAGCGGCCGCTTTTTCAGCCCGCGGACGGCGGACGGATCCGGCTCTGGCGGCCGCGTGCTTGCGTGCGTTTGTTCGTTATAATGCGTTTAGCATATAGGCGAAGCCTGGAGTCAACAGTCCGGCGGCGGTAATGTATGCAGGACTGGCGGAACATGCGTTGCACCCCGTTGTTTGGCTTTAAAAAGTTGCACTTCTAATATGTTGCCCATACAAACAGATTGAAGCTAATAAATTAAGCTTATGTAGATTGTCGTGTTGGTGGCAGTTTGCCTTTATATTTAACTCTACTTAACAGTTTGCAATTTACAATAATGTGCCGTTATATGCTTAATTTTTACTAATTATTTGTGTACAAAGTCATTTTAAATATTTAAACAACATGTTGACTTGTATGCATTGTGAATACTTTTGCAGATACTTGGATACATAAGATTTCAATAAAAATTCCTGAAATACATTCAACTTTGTTTGACATTCCCTAAAGTAGAGCCGATGATGAACAAACATTAAATATTTATGAAAGAAGAATTGTATAAGGTTAAGGTAAATTCCTAAAATAGAACCAAAACACTTTTAGCTCATCTTTTCATTTCCTAAATATTTTTAGTTAGGAGCTAGGATGGAATGTAATGGTTTCGGGGTAGAACTGACTATAGGCACTACCTATTGTCAGCGTTTGGTCACATTTGTTGTTACCAGATGAATCACTGCAGGTGAACCTCACAGGCATACCGGCTCTCCCTTATGGCTCGACGAGTCACAACATTTTTTCCTATGACCGAAGTGACCATAAAAGCGTATGAACTATTGAAAATAGTCAACGACATAAGTATGCAGAAGGAAATTGAGAACCCGCTGCATTAAAGATTCTTAGAGATGTCCTCTAGTAAAACCATCATGGAAGCGTTTCAAACAAAATATTCCGGAGTTTCAAGTCTTCAGTCGCATCTCCAGGGAGACGTTTAGAAACGATGTTATGATAAAGAGTAAACTATCGTTGGATAGAAAAATTAGAGTATGCACATGGAAGGTCAAGACAAAAATAGCCAGGAAAAAGCTACCCAGAAAATGGAAAAGATCAAAATCGAGATAATAGGTATTAGTGAAAGTGTTGCCCGGGGGCTAATTACCGTGACATAGACAAACATTATACTATTCAGATCTTTTCAAAATGGGACATCAACATGGCGTGGGTATCATAATATGTAAATCCTTATTGAAATATATAACAAATTTTAGACGAGTTTTCTGAAGAATGATGTTACTGCAAATTACCGACAGCCCAACACAAATTAACATCACTCAACTGTCTGCTCCAACAATTGATCACAGTGATGAAAAAGTAGTAGAAAGAAGTGGAAATTTCAGTAAAGGGTTTGAAAGATGGCAAAGCAGCAGGCCCAGATGACAATGAAATAGAATATTGTCAAAGATTGGCTAATCTTCTTCTTCTTCTTCTACTCTTATATAGGCTATTAGCCTGTTTCTAACTACACATTTCGTGTAGTACTATGAGCCATGTTGGGCGTACCCCGGGCAGGTGGCTAGTCTGACCCGTTAGAAGAAGGAGAATGTACTTTACGACCGCCAAAGGTGTTTGTATGATGGCCGGAGAGCACTCGATGTTTGTCGTTATTTTGACCTGGGAGTTGAACCCAGGGCCCGCCGCGCGTTAGTCTGGCAGGCCGAAGCCTTTGCGTCGCGGCTGTCGCGCTCTCGATTGGCTAATCAAAATATATAATTCTGTCCAAGAAAACCAGGGTCAAATTTGAAGTGGCTATCGCAGAAGAAGTCTTAAGAGTCACCTCCTAAGGAAGTTTCTTAAAATTATAAAAGGAGTACATATGTATTCACCGTTTTTATCACAAACTGGGCATTTATTATGAAAGAGTATTTTCCATCGCTAGCCACAACATTTTTTGAGGCTATCCACGAGCCGAGCCAATTTTTGCTATCTTCATATGATGTGAAATGCTGCTCAGGCAGGCCATGTGCCATCGATCGGAACAAATGATAATCGAAAGGGGCAACTTTTGGTGAATACGACACATGGGGTAGGACTTTCCAATTGAGTGTTTCCAAGTAGGTTTTGATCGGTGCCGCAACATGTGGACGAGCATTATCATGCAGGAGAATAATTTTGTCGTGTCTGGAGTAGTAGCGGACGCGTTTTTCTTTGAGTGCTCGGCTTAATTTCATCAATTGTGTTCGGTAAAAAGCCCCATTAATGGTTTCGTTCGGTTTGAGCAACTCATAATACACGACACCAAGCTGATCCCACCAAATACACAATATAAGATTTTTTCTTTAAATATTCGGCTTGGCTGTCGATGTTGAGCGTGGCTACGTGGTCCCCATGATTTACTCTTCTTTGGGTTATCGTAATGGATCTATTTTTCATCACCAGTTAATATACAATGCAAAAACCCTTTAGTTTGTGCTTAGTAAGCAACATTTTACGTGTGCAAAATCCGCGTTCAACGTTTCTCGGCTTCAGTTTATATGGAACCCAATTTCCTTGCTTTTGAATAATTTCCAACAATTTTAAACGATGTAAAATTGCTTGATGAGTCACTCCTAATGTAAGTGCAAGTTTTTCTTGCGTTTGGTAGGAATTTTTCTTAAATAATGCTTTTAATTCCGTACACTTTCGGTCTTCCTATTTTTGTCTTCAAACTCATCGTTCTTAAACTTATGAAACCATTCATGACAACTTGTTTCACTTAAAGCAGTCTCATCATGTGCTTCTACAAGCAATCGATGCGCCTCAGCTGCAGATTTCTTCAAATTAAAAAAGTAAATCAAAAGTTCCGGCAAACGGCACTTATTCGGCTTAAAACTCGACATTTTCGCATGAATAAAATCATGTGATGCTGATACACAATCGCTAATATTTTAATGTTATGGTGTTGCCAGATGTCCAATTTTACGATATGACGTTTTACATCTAACAATTACAACCATAACTTACTGGTGTGGCCATTTTTTGTCAAACGGCGGAGACTTATTTGTACTTTCTTTTCATAAAAGAATCTATAAACTCTGTGAAGATCAAATATTGCCTACACGGAAAGCCTTGTTTAGCATTCAAGTGCTCTTTCAAAGTATTGTGATGTCTATGCTTGGTTTATTGACTACATTTTTGATCATTTTTAGATAAAGTACAGCACCAAAAAATATTGAAATCCGGAAAAGCATCGGATTGGATAAAAATAATTTTAGAATAATCATAAACTTATATTGGAACCAATCAGCATTTGTAAGACTGGATGGAGGAAGCTTAGATCATATTGAGATTCTGCGAGGGGTAACACAGGGTTGCGTTCGGTCGCCGCTAATTTTTAACTTATCTTCAGAGTGCATCTTATAAAAGCACTGTACGAAATAGATAAAGGGATTTTGCTTTATAGTGAAAGAGTAAACAATATTAGATACCCGACGAAACAGTCAAAGGAGGATTATAATATCTTATGGACAGAGTAACAGAGAGCACCTAGTGGTACGGCCTAGACATGTATATCAATAAAATAGAATTAATGGTCATTGGTAAAGGCAACAACCAAATCCAACAACGATTAATATTTAATGAAAAACCTGTTGAGGGGGTTAATAATTATTCCTATCTTAGTCGACTCTTGATGATCGGTGGGACAACTCTCAAAAAATAAGGATTCGCATTGAGAAAGCAAGAGCAACATTTGATAGTATGCATTCAATACTTAAAAGTCATCATCTGATATCAGCCACAAGTTATTTACTTATTACCGAGGGATTTTGAGATTTTTCTGGACTTAACACATTACAAATACTGATATTCTCAAAAGAATACAAAAGAAGACAGAAACATTTAATACAGTAAAAGCCTGAAAACTCGAATATATGGGCTATATTATGCGAAACGCCAATACAGATCAGCTTCCATATAATATATTGCAAGGAAAAGTATTTGGAAGGAGAAGCCGAGACAGAAGGAGGATATCATGATTAAAAAATTTAACAACATGATTTGCCAAGAACACAATAAAATTATTCAGAGCCGCAGTCAACAAAGCATTAGTGGCCAGGATAGTTGCCAATATCCGGATCGGATAGAAACCTTAAAAAGAAGAAGTAGATACTGTGATGTAGAAAGCAACGGAAAATTACCACACAATATTTTCTCAAATACAAGCAGCCGTCAATTCGTAGTGTCCCTTAAGTGGGGAGATGATGCTAAGAATCCTTTCGTCAGAAAATATAAACAGTTTCAATATTCATAAGAAAACACCCAAAATAGCAACCTGAAACTATCTGAAACCATAATGTTACCGCAGAAATGTAGAGAATAAAAATTGATATACTTGATTTTAGCTAAGTTCGATGGCCAGAAAGTGGAAAATGTCCGACTGAAAATGAGGTAATGGTGTTCTTTGAGGAGGTCGCAGTCGCCTTGCTTGGTTTCTTGCTGCTATTTCTTCCGGGGTTCTTCGTAAGCTTTGCTGTCGCCTTGCTTCGTTCTCTGCAGTTATTTCTTCCGGTGTTCTTTGAGAACGTCGTTGTCGTTTTGCTTGGTTTTCTACTTCAACTTCCTCCGGAGTTCTTTCGGCACATTTATTGCTGCCCTTTCATCTTAAGTCTGCTCACTTCGTCGTTTTCTCATGTACTTTCTGTGGTGCTCAGCTGTTGGTACCCGTTCCATACCCAAAAATGCTTATTTGCAAAAAAGAACAGAAAAACTAAAACAATAGGATAAGTAATTTAATTTTAATTTAAGTTTTTAAAATTGCAGTGTGCTTTACAGATACGACGATCGTTCGTGTATTTCCGCGTTACTTTGGCAACCAATGCTTTTGCACACGGCCGTGCAAGTGTGATGAACCAACACATCGCCTTTTATATATAAGTATGATGATGATGTATTTTGCATAAGAAGATGAACTAAGTCATTGGAAGCAGTACTCAAATATCTTAAATGACAAAAATGGAAACATTATTATAGATGTAAAAGAAAAACTGAGAAAATGGAATAAGTGCAACAAAGAATTTTTTAAGTCGACATATCTACAAAATCAAATAAAAAGGAAACAATATTTGCATTAACAAACGCAAACAAGGCTTCTGGGCCTGATGAAGTGTATAGTAAATTAATAAAATTAAGACCACACGATAATACCATACGATTAGATGGCGTCTACATTAGTTACTATTCCAAAGAAGTCGCGTGCTACAGAAATTTTCTTTTTAGTGATACATGATAGACTGTTCAAAATGTGCGCAGTAGAAATTTTTGACACTCACTTCGAAGTTTGTCACGATTTTGGTGCCAGAGAGGCAATTTTTGCCTTTAATGTACTAGGTGTTAAGATATAAATAACAATGCCTTCGGATGCTTTATAGATTACACAACAACCTTCCACATTCCATCAAGTCATACGCATAGTAACAAATCTTTATTGGGACTAGTCAGCTAAAATAAATATACAAAGCTCTTTATCAGAAAAAGCTAAATTTGAGAGTCAAGTAGGGATGTCTAATATCACCGCTGGAATTTAATATGTATATTGAAGCAATTTTCAAAGAAGGCTTAGAGAAGGAAGAAGAGAGGATAATAGTTAACGGAATTCCTACAGAAAAATTGAGATATGTGGATAATACTGTGATCTTAGCCAACAACACTGAACTGTTCGAAAAAGTAGAAATAGTAAGTGAAAGATGTGGTCTCAGTATGAATCAGTAAAATCAAATTAGTAGTATTTACAAAGAACCGCAGGTAGTCTACGGATTTGTATATGGGGTATAAGAAAGTTGAACAAGTTGACTGTCACAAATACTTATATAGAAATGCGAATTAACGAGAACGGCCAACATAAGAAAGAATTGCTGGTGTGCTTCCAGCAACAACATATAATTTATCACTCGGGTTAGAATAAAAATGGTTTACTGTTACATATTCCCGCTTCTGCTATACGGAGTAGAAAGCTAGATACTTAATAAAGAAGCAATAAAAAGAATAGAAAATTTTGAAATATGGTTCCATAGGAGATTTATAAGAATATCTTTAGACAGATAAAGTAAGAAATATTAAAGTACTACAATATGAATGATGAAATGGAATTGTTAAGTAAATAAAAAGTGAAAACTTGAATCTTGGATACGTAACAGCATAACCAGATACTACAAATAATTATGAAAAGAAAAATTTTCAATCTCTTGGCTAGATAATCTACGAGAGTGGTTTAGTATGACATCGATTAAATTGTTCAGAAGAACAACCGCCAACGGAGAAGCTAAACCGAGAAGACTATTTAAATTTTGTTTAAGTATGTGATGTTTAACAGAAAATTTTTGAATAAAGACTTTAATACCGATCAGTCGTAGCAAAATATGCTGACATTGGACTGAGGGTTCGAAAACAACATACAGAGTTACTTCTCGTAGTCAAGATACAACCTATTATTGGGAAGCATACCAAAAACAAAGATGTACCTTTACGAGATTTGAGTGGTCTAGTAGTTAACTGAGAAACACTTAGGCCATAGAATTAAATCTTAAGATTTCGAATTGATAACCGTTTGAATCAAAACGCGCTTATTTTTAATGGTATAGTGAATTGGCGTAATTGTCTTTGTGGAGCTGGCCATAACCCTCATTGTAGCGACCTTACCTGCATAAAATTTAATTACATCCAAACTCCTTATTCTGAAGAAGATCGGGTTCTAATCGTTAGTGGTAAACCTGCATTGGAGGCTATTTCCTCTCCTATAATCCTTCGCTAATTAATTTAACCAGCGTGGCCAGTTGGGGCCAAATAGCCACAAGACAAACAATACATGTCGAATTATGAAACATAATTACCCCAAACGAACAGAGATTTCTCACTATGGCTACAGTCACAATATAGTAGATTCTTACATAAAATTATACACAATAAGAAGTAATATAGAGGAAAAATTACACACAACAAAAAAAAAACTAATAATTGAAACATACAACGTTAAAACTCTACGCTTGGAGCAAAATTAGAATAATTGGACAAAGATCATGTGCAAGCAAACAAATGTTAAAGTAAAATCTGGCCATATCTTTTATATTAATAAAAGCTTAGAAGGAAATGTGGGGGGAGTAAGCTTCACTCATTTTTAAAAGATTGGTAAAGAACGTAAGTTATAAATACAACAGTAAACATTACCCAGAAGTGCAGTAGACAGATCATACAAGTTTATGTACCTACTATACACAATAAAGATGAGACCAATAGATAAACTGTACGAAAAAATAACTGAAGCATTAACCATAACCTAATAAGTAAGTTCCAATATAAAGGTGGGAGAACAGCAGTAAATTCATTATCATATACGTTAAGAAAAAATCGGAAAGAAAATGGACCTGAATTCGTCCTGATGGAAGGATTAACAACGAGATTGATTTCATAATATCAAGATGCATTGCTCGTAAACAGGCCATAGTCGTAATAAATTATAAACTAAAGAAAGTTACAAATCCAATAAAGCCACTAGTGGACTTAAAAGACTATTGTGGTACACTAATATACTTTAACTCAATGGAAAGTATATGCAAGAATATAATAAATACGATGCAAAATGCCGATGTAAAAGCCGACGAGAAGCCATGTCAACGGAAAAATAATGGAATCATTTTACAAACTAACGATCTTATGGAAAAAATTGTTAAAAATAGAGACAGAACTTCAGAAAGCTGGAAAGAAATGAATATAAACATTAATAAAAAATAAAAAATATACTAGGCATTCTGTGTTGTGCCTTTAAATAAAGAGGACGTGTCACTTGGGCTATCAACTGTAACGAGATAAGCGGCAAATCACTAATTATTATTAAAAATAAATTATTTAAGTAAACCAACACGTTTAGTTAATTAGAAAACACAAGCTTAAATATTATGGCTAATTGTTATTAAAATGATCCTATTGTGCAACAGGAACCGCCGACTATTTTACCCACCTAACAACGTTTACAAGTTCAATTTATGATAACGACTACAAACAGTGTCTTTACAAGCGATGATATTAATTAGACCTAGATTCAATGTTCTTACATAATAAGCGCAACAGCCACTTAGTATAAAGCAGGCTGTAACTATATTTACCCATGAAGCAGAATCAAATCATTTTAACGAAGATAATCTACAGTTAAACAATCAAAATACAAAAACAGAGGAAGAAATGAAAATGACAGCTCTGAATATTACAGAAAGGTAGCAAACCAAACTACTGTATTATTGATTAAGTAAAACAATTCCTACCGCAAATAAATTTAACAGCCTAGATAATACAATAGTGGATAAGAAGGAAGGAAAGGACGACAACACTACGATAAAATTCAATAAATTATCTCTTATATTTGCATCGAGAGTGCAGTTTATAAAAGCCCCAATCGAACTTTTAAATGAATTGTAAGAAACTACTGCACAATGAAAGGTTTAAATATTAAAAAGGTAAACATTCAGATGAATACTTCTGACTATTACTCGACAGTTGCAAAAGCATTCATCAACTTAAATAAAATCGAATTTTTCGTATAGATATTTGCAACTTCTGTCATTCAACCGAACTAAACTTGATAAAGAAAGTCATTGATGAATTAGGATACAAATTTGAATCTAATATTAGACAAAATAAAACACAGATAGGACTACATTTTAATGTTTTTTTAAACCTTTAAACCATAAAGAAAATTGCCACAATGTCTTAAATACACATTGCTATCGAAACCCATTACAGTGTTCCCGAAAGGAACACACAAACGTAAAGTATGTCAATTGCTGTGAACACCATTTGGTACACTACATACATAAACAAATACAACAGAAACAGTTTTTATTAAAATAAAGACCAAACTACATATTTTAATTTGGAATTTCCTTTGTCCAAAGGGCAAGCTCAAACAATCAAAAATTACAAAATCAAGGTTAACTTTAAACACATTCAAACATATGTCGCTTTGCAACATAAGTCAAACAATAGTCTTGAAATATAATTACTAAAATAATAGAAGAGATGGACAAGATATTTGATTTCTCCACCACCATGATCACAAAAATAAAATAATTGATAATAACAAACTTAATATCGCCGTTTGTAAACACAAGATTGACATTATGTTAACTTCGGGAGCCCACGTAACAAACAGAAGCTACATTAAAATATCCATATACGAAACTTATTTTACTTAACCTGCAAAGAGGAGAGCCTGTAGATGTACAGCCATTATTATTAAGAAAACCATAAAACACTATGAAGTTACCAAATATGTACAACGCCTATTGTAAGCAAATATTGTAGTAGTGGAACAATAATGTTATCAGCAGCCTTTCAAATTAAGGAAGACGTTCTCCAGAACTTCTTTAACTTCTTCTAGGTCTAAATTTATAGCTAGAGAATAATTTAATGCAAAGTACCAATAATGGGGTTCCAGACTTGCTAACCCCATGGAAGACAACTTTATTAGTCCAAAATAATGATAAGCAATAATTTATTATGGCTCCCATTCGGACAACCAACATATTGGCCTATGGATAGAATAGATCTTAAGATATTACTTAAAGATAGAGCCCTGTCTAAAATTTTCTCTAGTTTATACACCGCCCCTAGTTATTTTAAACTTTCTAATAAGAAGCGCATAATATACCACCATTCTTGAGTAACAATAACACTGACTGGAAAGCATGATATTTAGAACTTTATCCCAGTTAATCAAGAACCAGAAGAATATACAAACTGTCAGAGTTTTATCAAGGGAAGTTTGAAAACAAAGGTTAAGGAAGCGTTGGCAACTTGCAAGGATCTTAGGGATTAGACTAATTACAATCGAGCCACCAAGCAATATAAAAATTAATTAATCAAGACAAAAACCATCGGATTAAGAAATTTCTAGAAACCGTGTCGACCACCGACTCAACCGATTATAGCCTCTGAAAATTACGAAAAAGACAAAGCGTTCTCAAGTTACAAATCTTTCTATCAGAAAGCTAGATGGTAAATGGGCTAGAAAACAAGGAAATAAGAGCAAACAGAGTTGCCGAATACCTTGACGTCTTTAAACCACTTCCGATAGGGGTCCACCCCACAGAAGAATTGCATCATCCACGAAATAACCAAACCTTGTAAGATATCTTAAGTCAAAAAAATAATTAATACCGATTTCAATCTCGAAGCAGCTGATAACAGGATCAATACTGAAACAACTACCATATGAAAACGTCAAATATATCACCGAAATTATTAATATCGTAATAAGATTATACTAACTCCCGTCCCAATAGACACCGAAAATAATAATTGTAATACATCAAACTAGAATCAGTTCCTACTGTCCGATATTTCTTCTCTCAATATTATCAAAGTTATTCTTTTTCTTTGTCAGGTTAAAACCTATTCTAGAAGAAAGAAGACTAATTCCAAATCACAAATTTGGATTGTGAAAGAAATATCGCACCATTAAACAAGTTCACCTTGTTGTCAAGAATGTGATACCTGATCTTCAGATCAAAAGGTACTTCTTTTTAAGGGAGTATGGTATGCAGGACTCATTTACAAAATAAAAAACAACCTCCCTCGTCCCTTTTGCATGGTAACACAATCCTACCTGAAAGCTAGACAGTTTATAGGGAAATATAAAAATTTCCATGCTTTTGCTTCTTATTCAATCTGAAATCCAACAGAAAAGTGTCATAGGTTCTATTTTGTATCGGATTCTTAAAAACTAAAAACCCGGAGATCGCTACTTTGGTTCTAATCAAAATTCCGCTCTTGCTTCATAATTCTTCTACAAGGACATTTTGACAAACTAGAGAAATGATTATAATTATAGTCTATAGGAAATATGGCTTTAAAATTTCCTGGAATTTTCACTCTAAAAAAGGGATCTGCCCTAGAGTGATATTAAAGAATGTTCCACTTTCACAAAAGGGAGATGTGAAATATTTCGGCTACACCTAGCCAAGCGCTTGACGCAGTCCAAATATATATGGCAGCTAAGCCTCCCTACAGTAAGATTAATTATTAAACAGAAAAAGTTACCCAAGTCTTAAAAATATTATTTTGAAAAGCTTGCACGAGCAACTTACAAAGAAATCCATGAATAAACTATTTTGGTTGTTTAATAAAGTGTGAGGCAAAGTTTCAAATGTATTTGGATTGATTTGGCACGTCGATTTTTTATACGTTATGGGATTTGCTATATTTAGTAGGTAATTAGGAAAAGTGGAAAATCTTGGTAAGATTTTATTTCTGTCTGAACAGATGGTTTATTTTCGTGTTACTCGTAAACAACTTCAAATTCTCAAACCCGTTTTTATTAATGGATTTATAAGGTCCTGATTTGTTAGAAAGCACTTCTACTAATGTTTGAAATTCCCATCGAAAACGAAAATTGAAATACAGATTAAAAAGTCCCGTTTGATACTTATTTCTATTACTGTTCTTCTTTAAACTTCAAATTACAATCCCCATTGCTCCGATAGGGCATTTGGAAAGTTGGAAGAGTCGTTTATAGCTTTAAGAACATCACAAGTAAAGACTTTGATTACTAAATTAAAATTCCAAAATTCGTAGCCATTTTTAGTTAGAAGGGGCCTGTAAAACGGACTGGAAAATAAATTTTTATATTTTCTTATAAATAAATTTTTGATATATTGATGAATAAAATAGAAAAGACAATAAGAGCTCGGTGCTCTTGCACGTAGAGCAGTTTTGCCCTACTTCAAAGCTTCAAATAAATGAGGGGTGGAATATGAAATGAATATTTTAGATCCTATAAAATAAAAAATAGTTTAGAAACTGGTCACAGTGAATTAAAATTAGCCATTTATAAAAATAGGTTAACATATATTTGTTAACAAATTCTTAAGATTTATAATTTGTTAACAAAGTAGTCAAAATAAACATAAATATACTAAGAAATAGAGCAGATATTATTAAAGCGTGCATTGAAATAAAAAAGATGAAATAAACAGATAAAATACCAAAGTGCCAAGAGAGAATCATTGATTATTTATGACCTTTCTTTGAGCTTTTCCAAATTAACACTAGTGTGCAAATTCAAATTGCTAGATTAGTTTTATTATGGCTGCAGGTAAGTAAAGTTTCTCGTTTGCAGCGATAAAAAGCATTATAAGGCAATTCATACAGTAACTATGACAAACATAGTAGGATCCTCTCGAAATTTTGAATATGCTTTATAAGCTCTGTCTGTGCACCCTAGCAAGTAACATGTATTATGTGTTCCTATCTTGTTAATTAACGCCTTTTTTTGGAGGTTGCTGATCAATCAAAACCATTTTATCAAGTCTTGAAACCAAGTTGTGCATCTTCCGTTTTTTACTCGGTTGCTACCACATACTCCTTGATTTTTAAAGATTTATACTAGGGACTGCACTAATATTTGAGGTAATCCTATCAGAAAAAATGACGTGGTGTTGTGTCAGGTTACCATGCCCACGGAAGAAGGGAGGTGTTTTTATGAGAAGCATGTCCAATCCAAGCAAACGAAACGGTAAAGCTTATGGATGTTTGAATAAAAATGTGACAAAGCAACGTCACCCATAAACTTCAAAAGAAAAGACAGTACAAGACACATTCGCTTTAGGAAAATTACAGCGATGTTCTAGGATTGTCCGTGCTCTCCAATGCGTACATTGCGGCGATTCATTTTCCTAATTTAAAAAATCATTTTTATCAATAAAACCGATTTTCCTTAGGGTGGTATTTTGTTGTAACTTTTGCCGTAACAAATAAACTTAAACATTGGAAAAATGTTACTGAAGCACTATATATAGAGAAGGAGTTAGATGTATGAACGTCTATGGTTACTATTGATGACATCCCCATACACAAACCAGAGCTATTGGTAAATTGTTTGTAGAATCTGTTTAGGTGACGAACGGCACCAGATAAAACTTTACAATAGGAACATTAACACTAATAGTTTTTGAGATTCGTTAGGTTTGGTATCAAAAATAAGTTGTTTGGTGATGTGGCTAGCGATAGACATTGCATTATTTTATGACGAAGTTCACAAACACACGGTTTCCCATACTATTACGGCTCCCTATTGTTCATTATTCTTCTTCGAGCGTTTTGTCTGTCAAAATGATATTAAGTCCACAATTACAGAAAAACCATATATAGAGGACATGAAATGTCTTGAACAAGCGATGAATAGCAAAAATATTTTAGATAGTCAGTTTTTGTTTGGTGATTTTTGATTTCTTTCCTATCTTCTATATTTCTACTTTTTTGCTGCGTTGGTTATCTTTAATGTCTTTTTTCTAAGGGCTGCATTTTTAAGGGTGCTAAGTTTGATACGTCTCTGGTCTAAATCCTCAATATTTGGTTGAAATCAAAAGCATTTCTTGGAGAGTAGCACTTTGAGGTACGTACAACGGTCGCGACTAAATAGAGCACCTCTACTTTTAGTACTAAACTCTGTTGCTTTTAGGCACCAAATTTAACACAACTAATACTTTGTTGAATATCCTGAGCATAATTAAGATAAAATTTTATTTGTTGAATGTACTCTAATAAACTGTGGTAGTTATCGGGAAAATATGTAACAGAGATTTCAAAACGTAGAACTGCAGTATATTCTTGAAGTTGTCATCTTAAAAGATAGTAATGCAGATAAGTTTTAACAAATATCTAATAATATGTAACTAATATCTGCCCCAATCACCTTCACTACTGATTATAGCTTCACACTTTCTTTCCATGCTTTCGACGACTTTTTTTGCGTAACCATTCGGCGAAGATCCCCAAACATGCATTTTTACAGGTTGTTTGACTGTGTGCCCAAGAATCCTATTATTCTTCGCTGACCATACTTTCGATAAAAAAGACCACGCCCAGAAAGAAAACTCGTCTGTAAAGATAACATTGCCCCAATCTCAATCCCAACTTCCCTTTGCTCACATCAGTTGTTTTTTTATAAAGACTCTTCGAGTCATATTTAAACAGATTTGAATTTTTTGTTGTGGGGCTCCATTTCGGCAATAGCTTGTCTTCAAAAAGGCGCAAGATCGCTTTATCTTTCTTCATTGCTCTTCTTTCCGAAAGATTGTCTACATTCCCCATTCTTCTTCTTATATATTTTACAACCGTTTTATACGTCGGTTTCTATCCTTTCGCATGACACTAAAAGCACTGAGTCGTATCTCTTCAGGAATTTTACACTCATTGTAGAGATAACGAATTCACACAACACAATATGTCGGCAAACTATGTACTATGCAAAAGAGCAAGAAATAAATATTAAAACAAATTAACATAGATGGTGCTGCGGCGCTCTCTTATCAAATGACGACAGTCATTTTCTTGTGACACAGACTATGACATTTTTGACAGTTTCATAGAGAAAACAATGTGATAATCTGAATAAGACACAGAACAGCCTTCACAATAAAGAGACTAGAGGTGTTAGATAGAAAGAAAGGTTGTCGAGAATCATTCAACCCCAACATATATCACATCGGTGGAAGATAAAATGACGGTAATCTTGTTGCACTATAAATCCTCGAAACAGGATGTAATGACAATCTTTTAGTTGGAAAATCCTTAACCGTTTACTTGTTTATTTGTTCATACCTTCTGTCTCCTTTCTCCCTTTTAATTTATCGTACGATGGCAATACGTTATGACTCAATAAAATGGTATCAAGTAAGCATTATTTATGCTGCATTCGGAGAGCGTAGCGTAACGATCACCTCCCGATTATATACGAATATGGGCGCGTTGCGGCGCGATTCCTGAGCCATTCCTCATCCCTCGCGCCAAATCAAAAAGTCAATTACAGAGCGACTCGGCAAACAAACAATTTATTGCGGCCCGCGTAAATTAAACCGTATAGTGAATTACGAGCATGCATGTCTGCGAGCCATAAATCATGGGGAGGAAAAAACGGTGGTGCATCTAATTCGGCGTGCAGCCGCCTTGGCGCCACTTCTTCGGCCTTGGACGACATCCGCACTTCCACGCTTTCGGCCGGCTCGCTCCGTCCTCGTCGGCCCTCGTTGGCGCGACCGAGAGGGCCGCTGCCCTGTGCGTGGCTCCGGGCCCATCCCGAAACCCATCTGCGGATGGAGCTGGAATTCAAATGGCCCGTGAGGACCGCCCTGGAGACAATCTCGGGTTTCAGCTGCTTCCTGGACGCGGAGCGGTCGTCTGCTTCTGCGGCGGTGAGGCCCGGATCACAAGCGAGACGCCGCTGCTTGTGTGAGGAAGGTTCGATGGGATCGGGTCAAATGTGTTTCTGGTTTGGTTTGCGGTTTTCGGCGACGCTTTGAGGAAATAGGAAATGTTTATGGCTCTTAGGAGCCGGCCGGGTCCGATTTCCAACCGCAGCAGTTTTGCCACATCTTTAATCACTTTTGAAATTGTACAGGGTCCGGCCGCTCCCAACCCTTTATCTACAATAATTCGTAACTATTGGGAATCACTTCTTCAAAAAGTCAATTAACCTTTGATTTTTTTATCCACTGTAGCGATTCAAATTGCTGCTAAACTTTTTTAAATTTGTAATTTATTAAAAACTACTAAAGGAGACATAAGAAAACAACTAGAAATAGAAAACAATAATAGAAGATAACAGCAAGTGAAACTGAAGATAATAACAATATCAAAATCAATGGTGGAAAGAAGATGCTAAAGATAGTAAAAGAGTTCTTATAAATATGTAAAAAAAAACAAGAAATACAGTGGAAATAAAAGAACAATTAAAAATTAAAGTGCAAAACATAAACTTAGAGTATGTGTTGGAAATAGACAAAGAAGAATATGAAAACATGAAGTGCCAGGAAAAGACAGGGTCACAACCGAATTACTACAGAAAGGAGGAAAGACACTACTCTAGACATTGGAAATACGGTCAAATAAATATCTAAAAGGAAACCACATACCACAAGAATTGAACATATCATTGTATATAAGTATACGACAATACGCAATCCAGTGAAAAAATGAGTGCCACAAGAAGACTCAATGAGTCCAAAATCAGTTATAACAACCTTGGAGGATGTATGCAAATAAAAAGTTAGACTGTGCAAGAAAAGTATTTGGGTTAACGGGAAAATACTTAATCATCTGATATTTAAGGATGATACGTTAATGTCTTTGAATTTTGAAAAACAGATAATGATCAATGAGCTAGAACAATAGTCAAAACAAACAAATCTTGCAATGTACGTATATGCACAAATCAAAATAATGACCTACCAAGAAGAGGAAAAAATATAGAAATACATAATCACAAAATAGAACAGAGGTAAGATGTACGAAACAAAACCAAACAGAAAAGAGAGAACGTTGATACAACTAGTTTAGCATTCGATAGACAAAACAAGATAATGCTGAATACAATAATACATTTAAGAAGAAAATGTTTATAATCAATGCATCCTTCCAGAACCTAAAACACAAAAAATCATGGAAATACAATTATAAACATAAATCTAAAAGAATCAAAAATATTAGACGAATAACTGAGGTAACAGTTATTGTAAAACACATAGTATTTTTGACTGGTCATATTATGCAATAGAGGGACAACAGGTGAAACAAAGAAATGCAATAATGGTGACCATATACGTTAAAGAGGGAAAGAGGACGTCCACAAATGAGATAGTTTAATGAGGATTGTCGAATTTGGTTGGCTAAGAAAAATTGCAGGTCGAAACAGCTGGCGACATGTTAGGGAGACGTGTATAGAATGTAGAATAGAATAAGCCATAAAATACTTAATACTATATTTATTTGGTAATTATAAAGGTCTTCCAGTTCTTGCTTCAATTGAATATAATAATCATTATAAATAGGTACAGCAGTAGTCAGAACGTGAAGAATTTATTCAACTCCAATATGAGTTTGTATATACATTGAGGTGTTTTTCTGTTCCTAGTGGTTAAGAGGGTTAAAGTTACACATTGTTTTCAAATTTAATGATTATGACAAAACATGCAGTAACTTATTTGCCAAAATAAGGAAACGTTTTCAAGTATCCTATTTATTTTAAATACCAATCCTTTACAATATGTCTGATCTTTACAAAAATTATTATGTTACAAATGGTTCGATGGGTTCATCAATAAAGCTGACAAAAAAAACTGAAAATCGTCCCTAAAATAGGTGTGTTATTTAACAAAAAAATTGTTGTGTGAAAGGAATTTGGGAGCATGTGCAAATGTATGTGAACTTTATAAAACATTTGTAGCCCATTAGAAGGTACTTACTCCTCAGTAAATATTTTAAAAGCTTTGTTTTAATTTTACTATAGTCTTATTTCTCCAAAATCGTTTCCTATATGTCTAACTCTCGTTTTATCAGCTCTCTATGTAGTCTACTCAAATCTCATAGAGCTACAATATGGATTGAAGAATTCTAGTAGATATAAAGGGTTTTTTTAAGCCCGATAGAACTTGAAATTGTAAAAAATAACCCAGAAAATAAAATTTTAATCAAAAAATTTTTATTCGAAAGATCAAAAGAAAGATCAAATTAACATTTGAAAATGATTTCGGACATATGGCCATCGCGGCTGTTCTTGACGAAGCGCATTCTGGACGTCCAATTTTGGGCCACTTTTTCGAGCATTGCTGGCCGTATGTCACGAGTAACACGAACAATGTTTGCCCTCAAGGCGTCAATTGTTGCTGGTTTATCAGCATAAACCAGTGACTTCACGTGGCCCCACAGGAAATAATCGAGAGGTATCAAATCGCACGACCTTGGCGGCCAATTGACAGGTCCACTTCTCGAAATCAACTTATCGCCAAATTTTGATTTCAATAAGTCGATGGTTGCGGTCGCCGTATGGCACGTAACGTCATCCCGTTGAAACCACATCTCGCCCGGGTCAATGTCATCCATATTTTCAAACAAAAAATCATTGATCATGGTGCGGTAATGACCTCCATTGACCGTAACGCGAGCTGCTGCTTCATTTTTGAAGAAATAAGGTCCGATGATGCCACCAGCGTGTAAACCACACCAAACGGTGCATTTTTCTGGATGTAATGGAGTCTGTAGGGTCTGTTGTGGATTGGTTTCACTCCATATTTGTCAATTTTGTTTATTAATAAACCCGTTAAGCCAAAAATGAGCCTCATCGCTGAACACAATTTTGCGATAAAACATCCGGTCAGTTTCCAACTGATTTAGAGCCCAATCGGCGAAAGAACGACGCATATGATGGTCTCGTGCCTTTAATTTCTGCACCATCTAGATCTTATACGGGTGTAGGCCAAGGTATCTGTGCAAAATTTTCCACGCAGTGGACGGACAGAGCTCCAATTCCTGCGACCGACGACGAATCGATAAATTTGGATCTTCTTCCACACTTTCGTTTACAGCGGCGATATTCTCTTCAGTACGCACATTCCTTCGACGTGTTGATGTTACTGCATCGTTTAGAAAGTATGTGGTATGAAATCTATCCACAGTTCGACGGATGGCTTGCTCAGATGGACGATTATGTGCGTCATAAAAATCACGAAGTCATCTATAAGTTGCGCGAATCGATGATTGATTTTCAAAGTAAATCTGGGTAATTTGGTAGCTTTGTTCAAGCGTCAATCTATTCATGATGATTTGCCAGAGTATACTGATCATAAATGTCAAAAAGTGAGCGCGGTATGACAGTTCTTTTGACAGTTAACCATTTCGTAAGTTCTATCGGGCTTAAAAAACACCCAATGCACAACTTGCATGTAAACTATAATATTTACATAGAACTGTGTAGGTATAAAAGCAAATTGTCTAAAGTTAAATTCTGTGTCTTTGGTGGGTCTCACAGTTATGTGATTCTTCCTGAAACTTTCATAAATTTTATTTTTACTTCTTTACCAAATTGTGTCTAAAAAATTTAACTACTGAAACGCAGAATGTAAAATTTTCTTACAGAATAACAGGCTAAAGTAAGAGCAAGGCGATAACTTTTTGAGTCGTTGGTCTTTAATAATAAATTTATTTGCACTTTTCTGCAACAAAAAGATGAAACACTTAGTGTTCCTCTGTAATAAGTGCTTTAACAATGCGAAAAAAAGTGGTACTATAATCTTAACGTTTCTATCGGAACCGGTTATTGGCAAAGATGTCCTCCACCCTCTCTCCCTCATTTTTGGAAGTCATTTTTTTCGTAGGTTTTCCGTTTATGTTTATTACGCTCTATCCATCTCATTCATTTTTCTTATTTTTTTTTTGGATAATCTGATATCACTGGAGGCGTTACATAGAGGATTATACATATGCTTCCATATATCACTTCAGCGAATAGGTTTAGATACACTATTTAAAATTCTGTTTTGAAGGAGTCTAGATTTTCTTCATTTTTTGCTTACGGTCCAGGTCTCTGACGCTTATAGCATTATCAGTTTTATTAAATTTTCTTGACAATGTTATTGCTGCCCGTTGTTCAATATGCTTTATTTTTCTGTCAGTATTCTATTCTGCATTTCAACATTCTTGTTGGTATTTTTAAGTTATATTTTTGGGTAAAGTTTCGTCCTATTCTATTTTGACATTTTTCCGTAGGAGATGTAAGTATGCATGTGTGTTGTATTTATATTATGTTATTGTTCAGTATTCTTGCTTTTCTCTTTATTGCTGTAACATTAAATAGTAAACAAGACAGTGCACCTGAGAGTCAATCTTATTTTTTTATTTCTCTAGTTGTTGTGTTTTGCATCATAATATTTTATTGTATGTTAGTTATCATCTTGTAGGTCTCATAAGTTTTACAGGTATGTTTGAATCACCTATAGATTTATATAGTTTTTCTCTGAAAACACTGTTATAAGTTTCCTTGCAGTTCACAAAAATATATGTTGTTTTCTGAAATTTTTGTAAGCAAAACCTGATCTACTATAAACTTATCTATTAGAAATTTTTTTTTGTTGGTCTAGAATTTGGGTTTTGGTTACAATTTGATGGATTTTATGGAACAGGTTTCTTCACTCTATTTAAAGTTAGTCAGTATGTTATCTGGGCCTGGCAATTTATTGCTTCTTTTTTGCTTTTAGAATGCTTTGGTATTTAATAATATACTTTTTTGGTCTGAAAGTTCTTAGTTTAATATCCTCTCTTTTTATATTTCTTGCCTTAATTTTTTTGTGTCTCTGTGTATTTAGATGTTTTAATTGTTCCTATTGTTTCTTACTACAAGATTTTATTTCTTCTTTTCTTTTATTCCTGTACGCCTTTTTGTATGCATTTTTTTATATACTCTATTTTTGCTGTTGTAACCTTAGAACAGTTACCTTAAAAAAATCAGTTTGCTTTCATCTTTTTCATTTCTATTGCTTTGCTAAATGCTTTTTAATTTTAGTTTTATAGATTTATTATGGTTCAGTTTTCATTAATTCTTTCTGATGTGTTTTAGTTATAACGGTTTATGCTTTTTTATATAACGACCATTTAGTGCTTCTTTAGTATTATCATTCTTCTGGTGTCTTTTAAGCGTTAAATATTTGTGCTTTTAATTTTATACCTATTACGAAATGGTCTGAATTAATATATATTTGCCCCCGTCCCCAATCTTATTATTTACATGTCTTTACGTTTATTATTATTTTTTTTTTACTAAAAATGTGCTATCTATTCTCACGTTGTTGGATGTAGAAAAGTTGATTACTTTTTATCCATTCATATTTGATACATCATCGGAAAATGTCTTGTCCAATTTTTATATTTAAGTCGCCAATTACAATCTTAATTTTCTGTAGCGTATCGTAAAGCAGTGCTCCTTTTTTCCACAGATCAAAATGTAACATATTTTTCTTATGTCACTTTCAGTTTGATCTATAGAGGTGCGAAAAAAGCTTGGATGTTACATTTTGTAAATATTTTTTTAGTTGTTCTAATTTGACTGATGCCAGCGTGGTCCCGCGGTGGAAGGGCGGGTTACGGTGAACGGATCCGGCTTCATTCTAGGAGCTCCTTGATGCCTGGTGGGGCCTACTCAGTCACTAAAAATAATTGAGTATCTACGTTCACTTCGAACAAGAGGTTATAATAGGGGTCGTCTAAAGTGCGGTGTTTGATACATCCCTCCGCATCAGACCTAGTACAGTGGCGAACATATGAGAGCCTAACCTCTCAGATTGCAGGGCGTGCTCCCACGCGAGGGGTTAAAGCCTTACCACTATTACTATTCTATTTTGACAATTATTATTACACTATTAATGTATTTGTTTAATATATTTTAAAAAATTGCTCTTACACATTAAGCTTCCCTTTGTTGAATCGAATACTTTCTCTCTCGGTCTGGTGTCTCGTCCCCTTCCTAGACTACTCTATCCCGACCTCGCCTAAAGACAGACTCGGCATTCCTTAAAATTACTACTTTAACCCTGATGCTAGCCGTCTCTGGTCTGCTGTACCTTGCAAAACAAAGCGCAAAGGCGGTAACTGTCTCAATACTGACGCCATTTAGTTGGCTATAGTGTTGTAAGAATCTAACTTAACCGTAAGTATTCCTTGTAAATCATATTTCGGGTGCGTACAACATTGTCGGCTATACTGCCTGCATTTGTTTCTACTAGTCACAAACCGTCCGTATGTAACTCTTTTATAAAGACCGTTCGCCAATGTCTACTCCAAAAATACGGTATATAATCCTTTTGCCCGTGACGCATTCCGAAACACATCGTTTTGGCCTTTTTAACGTTGAATTTTAATTGTGCCTTACTTGCCCAAAGCCTTTAATCTTTTAAATTGCACCGCTAGAACAATCAACAGGGTTTTATTTGCAAACCCTACGATCATGCATCATTAGGACAATTGAACTTTACATACACCATTCCGGAGCACAAACCCTAGAAGCCCCCTTTGTCACATTGCGATCCTGCATCACGTTTTAACCTGTGTTGCTCTATTCGTAAAGTAGTGTTTTACAAACGAGAGCAGATTATGTCAGCTACAATTTGAGACTAATTCTAGAGGATTCCGGGTCACCACACGTTGTTGAACGCTTGTAACATATGTAACAGACGAACAAAAAGCAAAATAGATAGAAAGAAGCGTAGAAGATAGAAGAAGCGTATTGCGTTCAAAAATCATCTTTGGAATCTTCTTTGAGCTGCCTGTACAACTTGAGAAATTAAAAAAATTAATCAAAAAATACCTAGAACCGTACAAGCAATATTAAATGCAATTAATTTTTGTCTACCTGACATTCGTTCCATTTGGGCCAAAGTATGACAAATTCTCATCTACCAATGCATAATATCATATTTAGTCCCTTAGTTTTCTTTTATGTTTTTTTAATAATTGTTTTCTCTAATTTCCATGTAATATAAGGATATTAAAGAATTGACTACTTGTTCCTTTGTTCCTTTGATTATTTTCAATATTGACTGTTACCATAGTAGAACAGCAATAGTCTTAGCCCTATAAAATATTAATTATTCATAATTTATTAGAATTACTCGATTAATTACTTATATACACAGATTTGGCTCTTATACAATTCTGCAATAGTAGATTTTAGTCTGTGTTGCTACAACTGTACTAAAGTACAAATGGAATACGCTGAGAAGAAAGGTATCGAAGAGCATATTCAGTCAACTGAGAATCAAAAAGTACCTCTAAGAATAATTTTAATCAGTTTTTGTTGATGAACAAAACAAGATCTACTAAATTATCGGTGAAAATAACAAATCTAATAATTTTTGATCTCAAGGTTGTTATGGTAATGTAGGTTAAAGAAGGATGTTGTAGATGATTGCGCCTGTCGTATGGCAGCTGAAGAAAATTTCTAATTTGTTGTTTCTGCCATATTTTATTGATTAATTTACTGATATGACTATTTTTTGCTGTCAAAAATCATTTGCGATTAATTCATAAGTGATAATTCTTGAAGAAACTCAACTAATATTAGCAATCTAAACTTTATTGCAAAGATCTGAAACAATTACACAATTATTTTGCTGTTACTCTCTTGTAGAGAAAACATTAAATGGTTTTCTTATTATCTCTTTTAAAATTTTATAAATAAGAACTGTTCAGATTTTACCATTAGTATCAAACATAATTACAATAATCAATTGGTTGCTTTTTAAACTGCAGTATTAGTGAAAGTAAGAATAAGAGTAACCTCTAACTAACTTAAAAGAATGATTTGTTTCCATCAACCGGGTTTGATAAACCACATTCTACTTTATTAAGCGTAACTTCTAACGAAAATATTGCTAAAAACGCAACGCGAAAAAGAAGAAAAGGGTGGTTTACTTTTGTTGAACTGATTATCTTTGCTGGCTTTGGGATGAAGACCAGGCTTAAAGATTTGTCAGTCATTAAGATTAGCTTTGGGTTAAGTATTTAAGTTTTTTCAAAGATTCTGAAATGTGTACATGATTTTATTTATGAAAATTACACATAAACAAAGTCGTTTTTAAAGTTTTCAAATAATTTTGGATATAATAACAAACTGTTAAAATTTTTTACTTATGGCCACTATGTCTTAGCAAGATAAAGTGGCATTTTGTGTCGTCTTGGAAAAAATATAAAATATGATTAACTTATGTAACGTGACTATTACATAAAGTAGTTTAGGCTCGTAAAAGGTTTTCAAGGCCTACCTTTTGGATCACACGGCCCTATTCGATAGGTTTTTTTTTTTCTAATTTTTCTACTCCTATAACTAACAAAAGAGTAAAAAGGCAAGGCAGGCAAGCGTTGGGTACCGTCCCTTGAGGTTCTCCACTTTTCCTAGTTAACTAGGTCTTCTGGCCATTGTCTTTAAGTCTTCTTTCAATTTGTGGTTGGGTGTATAGTTCACTTATGAGTTGGGTTGGGGTGTGGTTGTTTGGATTTGTTGGCGTGGTGGTTGATCACCTTTTATAAAGGATATTCCAAAATCGTTGTGGAGGGTTTGATTGGACACGTACCAGGGAGCGTCGGCCATCATGCAAGTGTCTTCGACTGAAAGGTTTGTAGGATTTTTGTGTTGGAGGGCTTACTGCATCCCCACAGTTCGATACCGTAGGTCCAGACTGGTGTTAGAAATTTTGTAGATGATCAGTTTGTTCTCCAGAGATAGTTGAGATTTCCTGCCTAGTAGCCAGTTCATTTTCTTCACTTTTAGGTCCAATTGTGTCCTTTTTTAATGTGCTCTTTCCATGTGAGTCTCTGGTCTAAATGTAGGCCCAAATATTTGACTGTGGCTTTCTGTGGGATCAGAGTGTTATTTATGTTAACTTGTGGACAGTTGCTTTTTTGTGGTGAACGTGATCTGGGCGGACTTTTCGGTGTTGACCTGGATCTTCCATCGTTTTAGCCAGTCTTGTAGTTCGTTTAGGTGATCTTGCAGTTTATTAGAAGCTCTTGCTGGATCGATATCGGACGACAAGATTGCTGTGTCGTCAGCAAATGTGGCCATCATAGTGCTCTCTGTGACGGGAATGTCAGCAGTGTATATTAAGTAGAGTAGTGGCCCAAGGACGCTGCCTTGCGGCACTCCAGCTTTAATTGGGTGGTAGTCGGAGAGTGAGTTGTTTACTTTTACTTGGTAGGATCTTTCATTAAGGTAAGATTTTAGGAGTAGGTATATGGGACTGGGAAAATGCCTTTTAATTTATATAATAATCCGTTGGTCCAAACCTTATCAAAGGCCTGCTGTACGTCAAGGAACACCGCAGCACACATCTTCTTCTCTTCGAGACTTTCTTTGATTTTGTTCACAATTCGGTGGCATTGCTGTGTTGTGGAATACTTTTGTCTGAATCCAAATTGGTGTTGAGGGATTATGTCGTCTGTGAGTGTTGATTGGGTTATTCTGTCGAGAAGAAGTTTTTCAAATATTTTTGACATTTGTGGCAGCAGGCTTATTGGACGGTACGATGAAGGTTCGGTAGGTGGTTTACCTGGTTTTCCAATCATAATTATTTGCGCGTGTTTCCACTGAACTGGGAAATAGCATAATCGAAGGATGCTGTTGAATATAGTAGTTAATAGCACGATTGCCTTTCTTGGTAGATGTTTTAAGATCTCCCCGACTATGAGGTCATACCCAGGGGTCTTGTACGAATTTGTATTGTTGATTTGTTTTCAATTTCTGCTGGTGTAAAAGGCTTAACGGGCAGTGATAGTTGACAGGGGCGTTAATATAGTCTTCAATTTCTTCATCTTGGTTGTCATTGTCTGAGACTGGAGAGAACACTTTTGAAAGATGATCCGCGAATACATTGCTTTTTTCTATGTCTGACTGCGCCCAGTTTCGATCAGGTTTTCTTATGGGTGGGGTTTGTATTACTGGCCTCTTAATTTTTTGTTGCTTTCCACAACGAATGGTCTTCGGGGATAGATTCGTGATGTAGTGTTTGAAGGTGTCGTTGCGGGCTTGGTTTAAAACAGAGTGGAGTTGGTGTGTTATCCTGTTAAGGTCAGTTTTGTCCTGAGGGTTTCTTGACCTTTGCCATTTCCACGTGCTCTTCTTCTTTTGTGATCAATTTTTAATATGCAGAGGAATATTATCATTTCCCTGGTTTGCTTTGTTCCTTAGAGGAGTGGCTTTCCATGCTGCGGTTTGTATTGTATTCGTTAGATGCTGTACCACCTCTTCGATTTCGAATTGCTCTTTGATACGATGATCCAGTCTGATTTCTTCATTTATTAAGTTTTGGAACATTTGCCAATTGGTATCTTTTGTGCACAAGGTAGGCATTGGCTCTCTGTAGATAACATTGGTACTGAGGGTTAATATTATGGCGCTATGGTCATGGCATAGATCTAAACTAGACTTAATATCAATGTAAGTATTTGATATGCCTTTTGATATAGCGAAATCAAGTAGGTCCGAATTTTATTCCTGTCCGTGGGCCAGTAGGTTGGCTCTCCCGTAGAAATATAAGTTAGGTTGTTTAGTTGTATTGAACGGAACAGATTGCGACCTTTAGGTGTGATTAATCTGGACCCCATGTTGTATGTTTGGAGTTCCAGTCTCCGATTGCTATAAATTGTGTTCCAAGATAGTTGAAAAAGTCATTATATTCTTCTGTCGTGATATTGTGTCGTGGCGGGAGTAAACAGCCGCAATAGTAGTTGGTCTAGGAAGTGATTCTAGTTTTAATAACGTCGCTTGGATTTTGGCTGTTTTAAAGGGTTGGAGGACATGGTGGTTAATAGTCGATCTAATTATGATGGCTGAGCCTGCATGCGCCGTACCGTCAGGGTGATGAGTATAGTAAATGGTGTAGTATGGGATTCTGATAAACGTTCTTTCAGTTGAGTGGCTTTCAGAGATTAGGAGAATATCAATTTTATTGTAGTTTAAATATAGGGTGATTTCTGGAACGTGATTTGATAGCCCGTTTGCATTCCAGGCAGCTATTCGAATTGAGGAGGTCATTGTTTGGTCAAATTGCTTATGACCGTGGTAAGCATGGTGAGAATCATGCTGTTTTGGTTTAGTAGCTGGTTGAATAGGTTTTAAATTCGTATAAAAGTTTTGCATTGTATTAGTAAGGTTGTCATTATTATTATTATTTTTATTTTGATTACTTGTTGCTCCTGCGGCTACATGGGCATAACTACCTCTAGTTTGAGGAGGCTGTTGTGTTATCTGTTGAAAAGCTGGATTTGTACTTGAATGTAATTCGAGGATTGGTTTATTTGTGAGGTTTGGATTGTGTTTATTTCTGGACTTTAATAGATCTCTGTAAGTTGTGCAGCCCTTGTAGTTGGCAGGGTGCCCTCCGCCACATAGTGCACAAGTAGCCTTGGTTTTATTACAGCTTTTTGAATCGTGTGGTTTGCCGCATTTAACGCAGTTGTATGCTTTCATACAATACGATTTGGAGTGTCCATAGGCCTGGCATCGGGTGCATTGTATTATAGTGTTTTTATGTTTTGGTGGTTCAACTCTTATTTTTGTATTTTGTAGGAATTCTATGTTATAAATTTCTTTATTATTACTTTGCGGACTTATATCGACGAAAAATAGTGGTAGCGGATTTTTTGTAACTCTGTGCCGTGCGTTGATGATATTTCTGACTTTATGTCCTTTTTCAGCTAGTTCTGTTGTTATATCTTCTAACGGGATTGAATGATGAAGACCGCGTATGACAACTCTATAGGCCCTGTCTTGTTTTAGTTGGTAAGTATGATATACTATTTTTTCGTCCTTCATGTGCTGGATTAATTTTCTGTAGGTGTCGGGTGTCCGTGCATTTATTTTTACTGTATTATCTGGGAAGGTTTTAGTGTAGTAAGTTTCGTCATCTGTGACAAGGGATAGATTTTCGGTCATAGCTTTGTAGTTGGTAACTCCATAAACGTAAATTGGGGTGGTTTCGGTCTTGCGGCTGAGTATTGTTCTTCATATTGTTCGAATTGTCAGTATGAGTTTGAATGGCATTAGTATCTGCTTCGGCGAGTGATTGAAATCTGTTTGTTGTTATAGTTTGAGGGGATTTACGGAGTCTGTTTGGATCTTAAACCTTTTCTCTTGTTTGTGACGCTTTGCCAGGGATGAGAGTTTGTAATTTCAGAGTCATTCTCCATTTGTTTGTCTTCGCTGGTCGTGCAATCGAAAGTTTCTTGCGTTGATTTTGTGTCGTTGTAGTTATTATTTGTCGGCATTAAAGGCTGTATGTTATTTAAAGGAGCGAGGTTAATAGGAAGTGGTGGGAATTGTTCTGTTGTTACTTGATTTTGGTAAAATTGTGGAAGTTGCATATTTATAGCTGCTGGATTTAATTGGTAATTCTGTGCATGCGGCATTTGTGCTAGTATTTGATTTTGAAGTAATTTAGGTGGCTGCATAAGGGTGTAATTATACATATTGGTGTTTAAACCGGGCCCATTCCTGGTTGGGAACATCTTTGCGAGGTATAATGTGTTTTAAAAATTATAAATTCTTACGGTTTTTAAAGGTGAAACAGTTGTTTATCACTTGAGTTAAACGTTGTGATAACTCAGGTATAGCTCGGCACGCACGTTCGGTCTGCTTGAAGACACTGACGATAGGTTGATGAAAAATAAAATAGAGACGTCTCATGATTTGATGTGAACTTTATGTACAAAATGGTATCTCAAAGCTAAAGGTATTTTGCTATATATCAGTGTGAGTAAATCGTTTTTCTTTGTACTAAACCTCAAAATGGAACAACGTATTATGATTAAATTCTTCGTTGGAGAAGACGTCTCGTCCGCTGAAATTTACCACATACTGCAACAATAGTATGGGAAATAGTGTCTTTCACGGACCAGTGTGTGTGAGTAGTGTAAGTGCTTCAAAGTAGTAGAGAGCGCATAATCGTCGGCCGGGCTAAACATTAACCATGCAGACACGCTTATTTGTGAGAACAGGCGCAGCACTATCAAGGAACTTAGAGAAATGCTGCACATCAGTGTTGATAGTGTAGAAGATATCGTGAAAAATCACCTGCAAGGCGAATGCACGGTAGGTATGCAAGTTATCAGTCGTCTCCTGTACTGTAGTTTAAAGACGAAGGTGATGTATTTTTTAAGTCTATAATAACTACCGATAAAACAAAGGTGCACTTCTTCATTCAAAAGTATCTGCAGTTATCACGCGAGTGGCGGCATATCAGTTTCTAAACCTAACAAAGCAGGGAGGAGCCATTCGACAGGATGAGTGATGACAGGACTGGCAGGGGGTTATTCATGTAGACTTTCTGATTGATACCAAAAGACCTTTTGGCAACATACGTGGAGGAAAAAATCCGATCTAAGTGAAAAACAGTTGGAAAGCGGGTAGCCTTCTTTCAAGACAATGCACGTCTCTATGCGGCCAAAGCAACAATGGAAACCACCCGGAAATTAAAATGGATTTCTACTTGTTCGCAAGGTATGTGGTTTATGGGCAACCTGCCGTCATTCAAACTGTTCGGGAGTGGATACGCCGTCGACAAAACCTTTTTTAATGCTTCTAGAACTTGGAAAAAATGTGTTGACTTCGGAAGGAAGTGCGTTGAAGACTAACATGTGCAAGTAAGTGTCTAAATTTTTTTTGTAAAAAAAGAGTTTCGATCATATTTGAACCACCTTATAAAAGATTAGAGATAAATAGCAATAGTTTATTAAAAAGCGGCCAATCAGAATCGCGAAGAATTTAGACTAATAAAAAAGAAAATAGCGAGCAGGTACAGCAAAATTTAATAAAACATATACTGTGATATATAAAAAATATGGAAACCTTTAGAAATATCCTAATTTGTGTAGCAAAAGAAATATGTGGTTGAACGATAATAAATAGAAATAAGTAGTACAACAAATATGTCAAAAGATAATCAAGTTGGAGAAAGAAAATCGGAAATTACCTACCCAACGAAAATAATTGTTCTTTAACTTGTTAAAAAATGTACTACCTAGGAACAAAAACAAAATAATTAAACACATGAAGTGTATGGAACAAGATTAACTATGGGAGGAGAAGTAATTGAAATATGGTGAAATATTTTAAAAATCTATTGTGCAGAGAAAATAATAGGGACAATATGGAAACAACGTACAATATAGACGAAATTCAACAACAAAGAGAACATACACAACTATAAAAGGTCGAGGGTGGTACTATAAATAGGCTCAAAAAGGAAAAGGCCGCTGGGTGTGAAGAAACGACGAGGAATATTGGTGCAAAAGGAGTACATGTGTTAACAAAAATATGTAATATGGCAAGGGAGAAAGCGAGTGCGCCGAAAGACCGAGAGATGGGTGCTCATGTGCCAATATACAAGAAAAGTGATAGAAGAGACTCCAGTAACTACGGGAAATCAACCTGCTGGGTGTAGCATCAAAGCTATACGAAAGAATCTTGAAAACCTAGCGGAGAACTAGAATCCTAGCTCTAACAGATTGAGAGAAGTTTTGGTAAGCGCAAAAATGTGTATATACAGAGCCTATACTAAAAGTGACCTACGAAACCTGGCAGTTAAAGAAACGACTAAAGAGCAAAATCCAAAATGTAAAAATATTAATGTTAGTAGTTACAACAAATAATTATAAAAGAAGTAACACTATTCGAGAACACCTACAGAAAAATGGATCGTGTACTGCCAACTGAGTTGGTATAAACACTTTAATCCAGACCGGTTAAAAGAATGTGGGAAGTTAAAAGCCAAAGCCAGAAGAATAGGGATCAAAGACAACATAAAATAGATAGAAAATATAGTAAAATGTAGATGGTTTACAATGGGACAAGTATCAACTAAAAATGTTTAAATTAATGAACTAACAAGTTACTTCTAAGTATTAATGATTGCTTAGAGACGAAAAATATTTTTAATAACGTTAAAGATACTGCTATTAAATATTTGTTATACCAGCGATATAACTAACCATCATAAGAAATTCTTTGATAGCGCTAGATTTACATATTTAACCAATGCAAAAATGATAAAATCATAACTGGTCTAAGAAATTACGGTATTTTGAAATTAAAGGCAAAACCAATAGTTTCCAAGAAAGTGTAATTAAAATGTTAGCGTTGCACTTAAAACTTTAATGAAGATATAATGATTTGTAAACAGATTATCGTTAACATGCAGGGTGTTTCTGGAGGAATAGTAAATATTTTAGGGGGTGGTAGTATAGACGAATTGCAATAAAAAATTCCGTATAACATGTGTCCAATTTTTAACGAGTCCAAAGATATAGCTGTTGGTATTTAGTTTTTGTTCCGTGTGTTGGTATACCGTTTGTTATGAGTGTATTTAATTTAACGATTATCAACAGTAGTGTGTTGTTGTTGACATTGAATTGTTTCAACTGACAAATATAAACATTGTGATTTGTTGGCCATATGTACTGTACTGTATCGTTTAAACATGCCGCACGTATTTACACATGCTGAGTATGCCGATATGGTATTTGTGTACGGGTTTTGTAATGGAAACGTTGCTGATGCATGTCAAGAATACGGCACACGATTTCCTAACCGCAAACGACCAGATTTCAGAGTGCTTACTCGTGTTTTCAATACACAGAACGTGCAAATGAACAGGCTGTGGATGAAGTAGAAGACATTTACTGATGAAGCCATCGTGACGGCATCAATAACACTCGTAATGTACATCACTGGTCTGAAGAAAACCCACATGCCATTGTGAAGACACATTTTGAAGAACGCTTCTCTGCAAATGTGTGGTGTGGTTTGATAAACAATCAGTTGATTGGGCCTGTTGTGTTACCGCATCGTCTTACAGGACCCCGTTATCTACACTTTCTTGAAAATAAACTTTCAGTACTATTGGAAGAGATTCCTTTGGCTACAAAATGCGTATGTTTTTCCAGCATGACGGGGCTCCTGCACATTCTAGTAGTCTGTGTTACTAAACCTAACATTCTCCGAAAGATGGGTCGGTAGATATGGTCAAGTTTCTTGGCCACCAAGGTCGCCGGATCTTACCCCTTTGGATTTTTGCCTGTGGGGATGGTTGAAAGGCGAAGTCTACAAATCAAAAGTCAACACAAGAGACGGTTTGATCGTTATGCATGGCGCAGCCCTCATCAAAGAACGCCAAGACGACCTCCGAAGAGCTACACGTGGTGTTATCAAGAGAAGTGAAAAATGCATTGAAGTTGGTGGTGGAATTTTTGAAAATCTACTTTGGACGTCCTCATGTAACAGCTGTATCGCTGGATTCATTAAAATTGGACACGTTATATGGAATTTTTATTGCAATTTGTCTATACTGCCACCCTAAAATATTTACTATTCCTCCAGAAACACCCTGTATATCAAATCATTTTAAAGCAACTTTTTGGTAAACATAATGCAACTTTAGAAAGTTAATTGAAGTTTATAATGTGTAGCACTGATATATTACTGTAACTTCAATATTATTACAATCCAGAAATTCTAAAACAATTTTATGTGTGCTACTTTTGACATGATAATTCTACGGTAAGTTGAAGTGCTTTTTACTTTTTTGTGCTGATTATTAAAGTAAATAAACTTTGTTGATTCATATGTGTAATATGACATGTTATAATTAGGGCTAAGCTTTAGGCTCCCAGCGGGGTCACACTCTCTTGTCCTTGAAGTGAGAAACCGCTCCTAAATGCGAAAGAGCCGAAAGAGATCATGGGACATCATGGGAAGGTAGAATGCAACGAGAAATCACCACATTAAAGATCCCAGGATATCTCTAGCATAACCAATAAGCTTTTTAATACAAAAAACTTACTTAGAATTAAGAGTTGGGAGGGGTATCTTACAAGAAGGCCGAAGGGCCTTCCAGGTCGTCCTCAAGCAAAATCCATGTGAAAAAATTAATAGCACATCTTGTAAGACCAACAACAACATATCATATAAAATTAGTACTTAGAATGTCAAAACACTGTATGAACCAGGCAAGATTCACAATGCAATTAAAGAAATGGAAAGGTTGTCGGTAGACTTGATAAGCACTAGTGAGATGCGCGGACAAATTGCCATGATATATCAGCAACATCACCTCCAAAGTGGGGGTTAAATGCCCTCCCCGCTTTCTGCTATCCCCAGCAGTGCCAAATTAAAATAGCGAAGAAAACAAAAATCCCAGTGTTTAGTACAGTGTACAAACCAATACTAATTTATGGATGCGAAAGTTGGACCCTAAATAACCAGACGAAGAGAGAAATACAAACCATAGAAATGAAGAAACTGAGAGCAGCGAAAAGAGTTACTAGAAAGCACAAAAAAAGAACTGATAAGACAATGACTAAACGTACATCTTATTTTGGAAAGTATTGAAATATTGAAAAATTAAGATGGTTTGGACACGTAATATGCATGGAGGAAGAAAGACAGACAAAAAGTTATAATTAACAAAAACAACACAGAAAAGACACAAAGAAAGACCAAGAATAAAAAGAAATAAAAAAATGGGCAAAATTTATTTATAAAAAATGACTAAACTGTAATATCTTAACACCCACTGGGTAAATAAGATTATTAATTATAAATAAATAAATCTTCTCTCTACACTACTAACGCTTCATCGGCCTTTTCTAGAACATCACTGCGTCTGATGATTATTTCGCGTTTGGTTTTGTACCAGAATAGTTTGCTTTTCTTTATTTGTCTTTATAATTCTGACAGTTGATTCACGGACTCCAAAATTCTTACACGTAATCGTCGTACCTTCCCCAGTTTGAAAACTAGCTAAAACTTGAATTTTTATATCCAAGGAAACTACTTTCTTCTTCAGGCTATCGGCAACATCCTGTGAGTGTCGAATTAAAATTTTCGGTTAATGAAATAGAGATTTCAAAATGACATTCAGCTTCTTTTTCTTCCCATCCAATGGTGGATGTAACTCTCCCCTTTTTCCTTTCATCTTTCTCGGACTTTTGCTAGCTCTCGTTTTTCTGTTATGGTTTTTATGTCGTCTTCTCAACGTTTAAGTGGTCTTTCTACGTTTCTCTTCCTTCTCTAGGCTGCCAGTTTATCTTCTGTTCTTACTAAATGCCTCCCCAACTCTAATCTTGTTGTTACGGCTTTCTATTGTGTAACAGAATAACTAAGGCTTTATTTCAGTCTTCTGGTATATCTTCTGTTAAGCATTTATTAAACAGCACTTTTGATGCATGTAGCAGTAGGTATGCATCCTCCATTTCTTATGTGTTCATTGATTATAGTCTTTGTTGGGTGCTGTTTTATTTTTTGCATTCTTTAATGCATTGCAAATCTCATTTAATGTTATATCTGAATTTTTTGTTGCTCTGATTTCTGGGTTTATGATTTATACAATGTCGTATACTATTTCTAGTACTTCTTGTTCGTTTGTGGTTTAATTTGCATCCCTTTTTCAGTTTCTTTCCGGTTGAGAAATGTCTTTTTATTATTTTCATATTTCCATTTCCTTAGATAATTGTTTCAGCTAAATTTTTATTTTATTTTCTACTGTCTTCCGTTATTTCTTTTTTAACTAATTTCTTTATTTCAGTGTATTCAATTGTATCTTGTTTTAGCTGCCTTTTTCTCTGCAGCAAATATTTTGTCCGTCTAATATCTTTTCATTTATTTTCTTCATATTCAGCTGTATATCTTTTGTTGTCATTATTGTTTGAGTTACTTGGCTTATTTATGTCATTTGTGATAACTCGTTTAATGAAAATTTATTTAGTTCTTTGTCTATGTTTACTTGGTAAGTGCCATTTTTTATTTTTAAAATGTTTGTTTGCAGTCCTTTTTAGTGTTAATGTAGATTGTTGTTTTCACTAATCTATGATCACTGCTTGTTATAAATTTATTCAATACAGGTACATGGTTTATTATTTCCTTGTTATTAGTTATCAGAAAGTCAACTTTATTTTTTGTTGTCCCACTTGAACTTTCCATGTCAATTTGTTTTGGATCTTTTCATTAAAAAATTGTTTATGGCATACAGATTATTCTCTATTAAGATTTAGAACTTTCATAATTGAAATGAGAACGAAATTCTTACAAAATCTCAATATTCTTAAATTATATGATTTTCCTAGCCTAGACTTTAGTTTGGTAGCGTAAAACTGGGTAGCAATTGCGTTATTTTTTTTTGGTATTCCAAACCGGGTAATTCCGAACTTAAGTAAAAATCATATAGAAAGAGGTTTTGGTGTAATAAATCGTTGAATTGCGATTTTATTTAAAAAAAGATAAACTTGTTGAATTTTTATAATCAAAGTCAAAATTCACTTCCCTTTAAGCATCAATAGCAGCAACATCCCGTGTCATATCCAGTAGCATCGCCAGTTAGGGGGTGAAAATTGCCGTAATTAGCGCGCGTAACCAGGGGCTCCCAGTCGGCTGCATCCGCGATCAACTGTTACACGCAGCGACGTTCCTAATTTGACACAGCCGCACGCATCGGGCGGCCTGATTTATCGTCCGAGGGGCGCAACGTGCGCGTCGCCCGGGGCAGCGCCGGGTCGAAAATCGCCCCGGGAAATTGCGCGCCGATCTCGCGCCCGAATCGTAAATAAGCGGCCGAGCGGCGAGGTGGGCCGCCCTCGCGGGGGGCATGTTTGGGGGCACCCGGCGTCTCGCCCCACAAAGGAACCCCCCAGCTGTTTTATCGGCCCGGAATGATAATTACATGACAACACGTGGTTTATAGAACGGCCGCGGCGGACTGCCCGAGATTTACGATGAGAAACCCATAATCTATAAATGCTGGATTCTAGCGGAGGCGCACGTGTGAAGTCGCCCTTGCGGCCCGAAATTGGCTCGCCTATGGGGCCCCCATATTTCACGGCGGATGTGCCTCGTTCTTCATCCGCCACCTATGGCCCGTGTTACTCATAATTCTGACCATCCAAATTGTTTGTTTGTTTATTTGTTTGTGTGGGGATGTATTTATGTGTGTTTAGGGTTTTTGCCGTTGATGATGTTTTTCTTTTCTTTGCTTATCTACCGTCTACTACGTTTATGTTAATTTTTTTTCAATTTGACACGTTTCTTTATTGAAAATTCTTTTATATATATATATTTGTTTGATTGATTGCCGTATCTAAGGAAATCATTAATAATAAATAGAGGGTATTCTAAAAGTACATAAACAATGAAAAAAATTATTAAAATCAATACAAATAAATTTATTTGTTTTTATTAAACACATTGTGACAATGAATGTAATAAATTAAAGTGCCTGCCTTCAGTGGCTAGCAAATGCTGGAGTTCGTATCTAAAATCCAATATTGAACGGAGACGGATCTCTTTTGGATTTTAATGGTATTTTTTAATTCTTCAAATGCCTGGTTTATTTTGTACATCCGATTTATGAAAGAAATTACAAGGGTTTAGATCTGGTAAACAACTTGGTCGATCGACGCCGTTCCGCTGTTTGCCTTCGACTGTCTGAATTAGTCTCAAAAATAACTCGAGATAAGTTCCAGGTTCTGTTGAGTGCGATGTGTAGGAGCTTATGCGGTTGAAACCAAGAGCGCTAGAAGTTCTTCCGTTGCCTTGCAATAAGCAGGTGTTTCTCCAAAACTTTTTTGCGGCATACCTCGTCATTCACTGTCTTTCTCATGAAAATTGGACCAATTGCCCACCACCAACTTTTTGGGACATAGAGGGCGTACGACAGCCAGATGCGGGTTTTTGTAGCCCAAATCCTAAAATTTTGTTTGTTTATGTAGCCATCAAATTGGAAATGGGTTTCGCCAAAATTTTATTTGCAAAATAGAATCATTAGTCGAAATTCCTTTAAGTTATTAGCTGCTGAAAGTGAATTTTATATGAAAACATCCATATGAAAGCATCCTCTGGACAGTGAGAGTGCTTGCACAGCTCAGTGAAGCTGTAGGGCCCTGCAGGTAAACATCGCTGACATTTTCAATGCTCTCTGGAGTGATGACAGTGGTCGGCTGATCACTCCTTGGTTCGTTGTTATCAAGAACACTTCCAGCTCTTTCAAATTTCTCGATCAATCTATTCAAAATCAATTAAATAATAATTTTTATAAATTTGACGAAAAATGGTCTGATAAAAATTGTTATTTGATTTCTAAAGTCCTATCTTTGCATCAACGATCAAAAATCCATTCAAATAATAGGCCTTTAATATAGCGATTCGATCTTTGGTGATGTAAGTGGCCATTGTTTTCGATGATGATCATCACAAAAAATTGTCAACTCTTACACTCTTCTAAAACGCCTCTGTGGAGGTTATAGTTCCTTACAAATCATAGAGTGCCAAAGATAACCCGTAGAACCCAATGTGTATGACCTGGAGATTATTGATGTTTGATTTTGCGGTCCAGCCCCAAACTGGAGCTCCATACATCATGATTGTCTTGTAGGTAGTAGGCTCTTTGAGGAGGCCAACATCCGTTCTAGCTCTCCAGGTCAATTTCCAATCCAAAGTCACCCCAAAGTAGGTAGTTTCTTCCTTGCAGAGTATCTCTTCAAAGATCCTAAGGTTTGCAGGACGTGTTGTTAATAGAGTGATCTTCTGGTGAAGAACGGTACTGTCGAGCTCTTTTCCGATACCCATTCTCCACCTGCCATGCAAATCGTTTAGAAGATCTGCTTTCTTCTGCAACTGTTGTGATGAAGAAAGTTCTCAACAAGTTGCGTAGCTAGGCAGTGAAAGGCATCGTCGGACGTATAAGTTGCATAATGTCAGGGGTAGGACGGAGCATTGGGGGCGCCGGGTCTGAAGCGCTTTTTCTATGACCTCACGCTATCGCATTTAGTGCGGAACTTTTTTGAAGAGAAAACGGACAAACTAAACCATCGGCAGTGGAATTGTAATGGAAACCATTTTGTACATCAGGTTCACACAGAACCACACCTTGTGGAAGGCCTTGGCTGCATTGAGGAAAACTGCATTAATAGTGTGTTTCTTAGTGTAGCCTTTAGTAATGCATTTTACTACCTTGATAAGCTGAAAGAGTAGTGAAGTGGCCGGAGCGGAATTCCAACTGACCTTCTGGAAACAGTTGGAGGGTTTCGACAACTGTCCTCAGGCACTCGTGGATTATTTGCTTCATAAGCAAAAGTTTCCCAAATTTTTAAGATTTGGAGGTATGAAGATATTCGCTACCGTAGGACTTTGACCATTCTCCAGGTATTGTTACTTGCTCTTCTAGACGGTGTTGTGGTGCTTTGTTACTGCTATTTTAATAGTTTATTTCCTCTGATTCGCTATTTCAACTCTGGGGAAAACGGAGTTGTTAACGAAGCGGTGAGACGGTTTACCGTTTTTTACAGATCTTTGATAAATCAGATGATGGGAATATGCCCCAAGACCTATCTTGGGTAGGCGGCGAAGGCTGATAATGAGACACAAAAGCGAAAAAAGGGATCGTCGTCTCCGTCAGATTGAGCAGAACCAATTTGTGATCTCGCTGTGCAGCTCGCTCATCGCCTGATGCAAACAGATGTTCTTAGAGATGACAATACGTCCGGACAACCGGTAACACTGTAATGGATGGGTTGGGGGGGGGGGGTTCCAGCACAAAGAGATCGCGGGTATTCCATAAAGAATGCTTGACATTGAGATTGCCTGCCAAGATCTTAGCGATGTCTTTCTCGAAGACCGCATTCAGGTTCTTGGGAAGAAAAAGTTGCTCATGCAATGGTGAAATATAGCCGAAAACTGGCCATATAACTACTGTATGGTCCCTCGTGTGGAGGCAGATAGCGGTGGCTTATAGGTGCTCGGTGGTTGAGAACGGTGCAAAATAATGCTCCAGACAGGACTTCATAGAGATGACTGTTTTTTCCTTCCTGACTAGTTGACGGTTTGTGTGGTGGCAAGTATAATTTGAAAGTCTGGCCGCATGTCTGCTTTTGAGATGGCTTTTCTCGACCAGAATGACATCTAAATCATACCTGCAGACGAATTCTGGAAGGATGAACTGTCTATCCATAAAGGGGTTTGAGCAGTCCGGCAAAGTCTTTCGCGTGGCGATGATGACTTCACTGCAGTTGTGGCATTGCTCAGACACTGAAGCATTTTAGGGTTGAGATCCAGCACCTTTTTATATCCAATTGGAAGGATTGCAGGTTTGTGCTCCAGAGGAAGTTTTGGAAATTTAGAGTTGGCGAGGTGTGCGCCTGAGTAGTTGATGCACAAAGTCGGGATGCTGGGCTCCTTGACGCAATCCCCCGTTTTCTGCAGTGGCTTGTCCAACAATTTTCTTCTTGCAAGGCTGTTTGATAGTGGCCAGCATTTGTTCGATTTACCTAATGTTGTATATTTCATTCTCAGCTTTATCAACTTCAATAAAGACTTCGGCGCTTTGTTCCTCATTATTTACATCCTGCGTAGGGATATGAGCGGAATGTTCCGGCAGGTGAGGTCCTCCTTAATGTCTTCATTGGTGAAGAAGATAGGAACTCCCCGGAGCACAATACACTATCTGCCCTACCTGCATCACTTTGGTCATATCTTTGTGGTAGCTGCAATTGTACTATACTCTGTTTTTATTACTATATTACACCTCACAATATAGAAGCTCAAAGGATTCGTTTTTTTGAGCATGCAGATAAAATCTTGCTTGGCTGAAAGTTGTAAAGATTCTAGATTTGCATGTCTATAGATCCGGACTTCATGGCCTCTGGTCAATCTTTCTAATCACGTTCTCGATTACCTTTACCTCCACCCATATACATTTTTATTTCGCACGTACCAAGGATTATTTACCATATTTTGTAAAACTCGGTCTTAGCATTCTTAAATGCAAGCTATAATTGCCTTTCTTCATACGGCTCTACAACTGGATGCCATAGATCCCGTACTAGTCGTAGCATCTGCTTATAAACCAGCATTTTATTTTGAACTAATAGTTGGTGATTTCTTCACAGAAGTCAACAAGGGCTGTTATATTTTAGTTTAATTTTAATTTTTCTTTTAACCTGCTCTTTCCATTTCAATCTAAATTCTAAAATCTAAAGTCTAGGTACTTATCCATTTATTAGTATACGATTGTATTATTTAAATTCACTGGGAGATACTTCATTTTTATGTTCTTAAAATTAACGGAACAGATTTTTCTTTTTAATCCTCTATGCGCTACTGCTTCATCTATGTGTTCATTTTATTAATTGTTTCCTGGGGTTAGTAATTATTTTTTTATATTATTTTCTATCGCTAATATGTCTTCTACAAATATAACTAAAGAAATATATAATGACAATTGGGTGTTTTTTCTTTATGGATGTCACATGATATAATAATGCAATAATGTAGTGGTGGTCCAAAGACACTTTCCTCAGAAACACCTGCTTTTATTGTGTAGTTACAGACAAAACGGGCAGTTATGTGAAAGTAAACGATCATGCACAGAAATAATTTACGTAGTTTCTGTAAGGAGAAAAGGTAACTACTTTGGAAAGTCATACGAGGTTAGAGGTCGTATATAATACACTGACGAATATAAATAGACCTTTCATAAGGACTTGGTATAGTGTGTTTTCCAAATTCTGACTACTGCAGTAGTAGAAGTGTGTAGGTATATCAATAGTAGCTACAGTTGCACAGCGTGGGTTTAAGATGTTATTTGAATGCCTGGTTTTAGCAGACGAATCAAGGTTCTGGCACGAAATACCGGAAAAGAAACGCCAGTCTATGGAGGGACACTATTGGGATTATTTATTCCAAAATAAATGAAATAGTATTTTGTGGTTACTGAAGCGTCTCTGCTGACGTATTTAGCAATTGCATTCACAGATAATTCCAGATCATATTACAGTCACCACACGGTGGTCAGTCTGCGAGATTTCTGGAGTACACTGCTTACGCACGCCTTATATTTACGGGATCTTGCTCTACGCGACTATGCTCTGTTTGACGGAGTAATCGCGGTAGTGGTCAGTCGATTAATCGCAAGTGGTTTGTATTACATTCAGAGTAGCCTGTAGCAACTTTACGGAAACTGTCAGTGTGATAGTAAAAGTACATAAACATTGGACAGGGATGCCCCTAATGAAACTGTAGTTTTTGTTTCGTTTTATCAAGGCCTCGAGCAGACATTTTTAGTTTCTAGAATATTCTTTTGTACTCCCACTCATGGAAGTATGAACACTAAATAAAAATTAATTTAAACACTTTAATGTAAGGAAACAATTTATCATGTAATATACTATTATAAAATACGTAAAACGCAAATATCATTATGAATACTGAAATAAATTAATTAAAAAATATTAAATGTTTTCTAGGCACTATTTCGATTTATTTTTTTAATTACCTCAGTGGTACATCTTTACAAACATCCTGAAGAAGGCTCAAAGATGATTGTTGGACGCAGGACCGTAACAACTCTATGGGGTTGAGGTCTGGACTCTTTGTTCTTCTTAGTTTGGCAGATAGTTCTTACAAAGCCTTGAAGTATGTTTAATATCGTTGTTTTGCATCATCACGAATCTCTTACCGATTAATTGCAATGCAGATGGGATGCAGTTTCCGTTAAAAATTTTTTCATAATGATCTAATAATGTTTCCCACACAAGCCAAAGAGAAGCACCCCCATACTAAAACATTCGTGCTTAGTAGTTCGAACAATACAGACCTGGATCCGATTTCCAGTCTTACAGTTAGACCGACGTACGAAGATTTTTTGTTTCTGGCTGAAAATTTCAAATTTGAATTCGTCAGCCCATAATACGTTTTGCCACTTTTTACTTGTTTAGGAACGATGATTTTGCGCCCACTGAATCCGTTTAGCCTTATTACCACGCCATAACAATGGTTTATTTGCCGCAATACGACTATGAAGATTACCCTCTTAAAGACGGCGCCTTATTGTGCCGGCTGATATTGTTTTATCACGTCCCTGGTTAAACTCCGCATAAATATCTGGGACAGTTAATCTAAAGTGAGAAAGGCTAAATGAATTTCTATGATCTTACCACGGGCCAGTGAATACAAAAATTCAAAACAAGACGCGAGACAAAACACCAGTAAGCGGCACAAGGTTTGATTATAAACTAGCGAGCTCGTTATTTTTAATGAAAATAAGTATCTAAATAAAATACAGGGACGGAAAGAAAGATTCGAAGTGTTGAGTGACAGTTCAATGGCGTAAAAGCATTATGATTTTTTTTATTCTAGTTTTCGACCCAACAGTTGCTTACAAGAAAAAAATCTATGTGACTAATTATTTTCATTTAAATCCCAGGGTTAAACAAAATAAAATTTGTTACGAAAATAATTAGTAAACAAAGAAAACTTGATCCTTAACGTATAGACACAAATGCTCTACATAATACTATTTTTGTAAACACATATAAAAAATAGTGTATCAGGAGATATTTGAATATTGATGAAAAAGTAACGAGACTATTTAAGCACCCCAAAGTACATATAATAGGAAAAACAAAAAATTACAAACAAACAACTTAGAAAATATAACAAGTGGTGATTAAATAGACAGAATAAGAACTAACTCCTTGTGCTAGATATAGTTACGACTATTATCAATTTCTTTCAGGAATCTCCTCAATGTTCAACATTCAAAAGCTACAAGCAAAGCACTTCCTCTTTAAGCCTCCAGTTTAAACTCGAGTCTCTGAGAACAAACATTGCCAGGCCGCGTCTAAACAGGTTCCTTCAGCTCCCATCCCGATTCTTATTGAGAATAAGAATGCATATAGAAACTTCACATTCTTTTTATGCATTCATTACATTACTTTGCCACAAATATTGTCTCGAGCAGCGGCAGCCTCTCGGGGCATAAATAATGCACATTGTGCCAACTTCTAACTAGCTGACAATGCGAACACATTCTGCAAGTCACGAGGAGCAAAACGAGCCGTGTCCTTTCAGCTCCGCGGCCGGCGAGCGCACGCACGCCACTGGCGGCTTTTTGGCTTTTTTGGAAAATCGCGATTTACACGCGCGCCAGCGCTTTGGCCACCTTCTGCTGCTCTTTCTATTTTTTAGTCGGCAGATCACCTGCGAGGACATCCTGATTTACACACCTGCAGGTGCTCCTCGGCCCGCTCTGCCCTAACGTCCACGCACTTAATTACTTTGTTCATGTCTCCAAAGAGAAAATGGCAATTGGAATAATCGCGTTCGATGCGGGGTGGATCGCTGGGGCGGTCGACAATAGATTTGAGTACATAGTTACCTGCACGTGCGCTTATTGAGGTGCACCCAGCACGTCTATTAATCTTTGTGTTCAAGTTATTTATAATGATTTATACATAAAAACCTTTATGATATAAAGAAAATCATTTAGAATAAATAAATATTTAGCGTCAGTATTTTAAAAACAGTTAGGAGTTAAGAATAGTTAGTTTTAACTTATACGGAGGAAACTAGAAAAAGAAATACACAAAAATTACTAAAATTAAATTAAATAGAAAAATTAGATATATATATACAAATACTAAACCTTTGATAAAGAGAACAGAATATATAAGACAATGAAGCTATTACATGGATATATGTGTTTATCTAGCCTTTAATTTGTATATACTGTATTCTACTGCTTCTTTGTGTATAGACTTTCTTATGTGCTTGTATAATTCCTCACTTGTTATGTATTCACTTTTTATTTTTTGTATAAATAACCTGTTTTTTTATTTTTGAAATTCTCTATTTGGTGTTGTGGTAATCCATTCATGTTATTATTAATGTTTTTGTTTGGTGTATATTTTCATCTATAGGTTTGGGTAAAAACATTATTTTGGAATTAACCACTACCGCTCGCTGCTCTCCTGTAAGCTTGTATACCCTAAACTCCCAATAGAGGGTACTGTTGAGTAATTGTATAGTCTATTATAGATTTCAGTTGTCTGCTAAGTTTATACTGAGTCTAGGAACGTTTTTTACGTTGCTAAAAGCCATTGTTAGTTTTCAGTTTTAAGTTTTTACACAAAACAATAGAAAACACCATTACTCTCACAGGCGAAAAACAAAGTTTTAAAAAAGGAAGATTCTGTACTGACGTCGTCTTCATAATACAACAATTAATAGAAAATTTATTGGAATACAGTAGACTATCGTTTATTATCCGGCAGGGGAAGAAATAGTGGGGCTTCCCAGGTCGTCATCCAACGAAACCCCCACGCGACGACGACGACGACGACTACGACTACACTTATCAGTATATACAAGACAGAAATAAAGATCGCTACTTGGAACGTTAACAGCATGTATGAACCTGGTAAAACACAAAATGTCGAACAAGAAATGAGTAGGATGAAGATAAACATTTTGGGAATTTCGGAATCTAGATGGCCCAACACAGGAGAACATGCCATCAGAAAAGGGAAGATCTACTACTCAGGAAGCAACGATAGGCAGCATAGACACGGAGTTGCAATAATGGTCGATAAAGAAACAAATAAATCAGTTATCGGTTTTACACCTGTTTCAGAAAGAATTATTTTGCTACAGCTACTAACTTGTCATCGAAAACTTAATATAATACAAATTTATGCACCCACGGCAGATAAACAAGACGATGAAATTGAAAACTTTTATGCTGAAATACAAAAAGTACTTAAAAGTACAACAACACGAAATATAACAATGGTCATGGGTGATATAAACGCCAAAATTGGGGAAGGGAAAGTTGAAACAATTGTTGGACCCTATGGACTTGGTACTCGCAATGAAAGAGGAGATCGTCTAGTCGAGTTTTGCCAAGAAAACAAATTCATAGTACTAAACACATTTTACAAACTGCCTAAACGACGGCTATACACATGGAAATCTCCTGCAGACAACGAAGACAATATTGTTCGAAATCAGATCGACTACATATTAATAAATGAACGATACAGAAACGCAGTTAGATCTGTGAAAACATACCCGGGAGCGGATGTATCTTCCCATCATAACCCCCTAGTTGCCAAATTTCATCTCACCTTAAAAAAGGTTAATATAAGGAATAACAAAAATAAACTTAATGTAGAACTCCTCAAGGCAACAGACCTACAACAAGTGCTAAAACAAAAGATCAACAAAAATCTATCAAAAATTAATACTGAACTTGAAGCAGGAAACAAAGTAGAACAACGATGGGTATCCTTCAAAGAATCAATCCTAAAACCCAGCAAAGAGCTACTGAAAGAAACAAGGTATAAAAGGGAAGAGTGGATAAGAGACGAAATTTTGAACTTAATGGAACAAAGAAGAAGATACAAAAATCGAAATAAAAACATGTACCAAAATCTACAGAGGGAAATACGAAGCAAAATAAGAGCAGCAAAAGAACAGTATTACATTGAAAAATGTAAAGAAATAGAAAACCTTCAAATTAAGCATTACATGTTTAACCTACATAAAAAAGTAAAGGAAATAGCTGGTACAACACGTAAAAAGGATGCCAACATACTATTAAACAAGGAGGAAAATATAATAACAGAAAATGCTATGAAATTGTGTAGGTGGAAAGAATATATAGAAGAATTATTCAGAGATCAGAGAGAAGAAAACCCGAACATACACACACCCAACCAAGATATAGGACCAGACATAACAAAAAGCGAAATAATACATGCAATGAAAACAATGAAAAATCGTAAAGCCCCAGGCCCAGATGAAATACCAAGTGAACTCCTACATCTAATTGACGAAAAGAATCTAGATATACTGGTAAATCTATTCAACATAATATATAAAACCGGAATTATACCTCAAGAAATGTTAATCTCAACGTTTGTATGTATACCAAAGAAAGCTAATACCAAAGAATGCTGTGATTACCGCACTATAAGTCTTATGTCTCACACACTAAAAATTCTCTTAAAAATCATTCGCTCTAGGATACACCGGAAACTAGAAGCAGATATCAGTGAAACACAGTTTGGTTTTCAAAATGGAGTGGGGACAAGAGAAGCATTATTTGCATTCAACGTGCTTATTCAGAGATGCTTGGATGTTAACCAAAGTGTATATCTATGCTTTATAGACTATAATAAAGCCTTTGATAGAGTTAGACACGACGCACTCATAGAAACTCTCAAAATAAGAAATTAGATTATCAAGATATAAGACTAATATCAAACTTATATTACAGCCAGAAGGCTACAGTACGAATAGGAAACGAAACATCAGAAGCAACTGAAATTCAAAGAGGTGTCAGGCAGGGTTGTGTTCTGTCGCCCAGTCTATTTAACGCCTACTCAGAGGAAATAATGAAAAAGCCCTGGAATCTGAAACTGGGAATAAAGGTAAATGGAAGACCAATAAACAACCTAAGATATGCAGATGATACCGTAATTATTACTGAAAACTTAGAAGATCTAGAAAGGGTAATGAATAAAGTAATTGACTATAGTGAGGAATACGGCTTATCACTCAATATCAAAAGACGAAGTTTATGAAGATCAGTAAAAACAATAACAACAACGACAGCTTAAGAATTAGAGGAGAACAGATAGAAAGAGTCAAGAAATACACTTACTTGGGAAGTCTAATTACAGAAAACAACGACTACACGGCAGAAATAAGATCAAGAGTAGAAAAGGCAAGAGCTAATTTTCTAAAAATGAGAAACGTCTTCTGTAGTAAGGATCTGTCGTTACCATTAAAAATACGACTGCTCAGATGCTATGTGTTTAGTGTACTTTTGTATGGTATGGAAGCGTGGACGTTAAATCAAGCCGCATTAAACAAACTTGACTCCTTCGAGATGTGGACTTACCGGAGGATTTTAAGAGTATCGTGGACGGATAGAATGACAAATCTGGAGGTACTGAGAAGAATGGGAAAGGAGAAGGAAATTACAAATACAGTCAAAGAAAGAAAACTCCAATATCTGGGACATATCATGCGTGGAGAACAGTACAACATACTACGACTTATACTACAGGGCAAGATCATGGGAAAAAGAAGCGTTGGTAGAAGACGAATGTCATGGCTGCGCAATCTACGAGAATGGTTTGACTGCAGCTCTGGTCAACTGTTTCGAGTAGCAATATCAAAAATTAGAATAGCCAATATGATTGCCAACCTCTGAAGCGGAGATGGCACTTGAAGAAGAAGATCGTTTATGTATATGATAGATCTGCAGAAGGTTTTTGACATAACAATAGTAAAAAACGTGTTACAAATATTAAAACAAAAACAAGCGGCAAATGATATTACAAAATTAGTCGAAAACATATACACTGACAATAAAGTAACAATTAAGGTAAATTGAAAGTTGTTGGAACCTGTAGAAGTTATAGCTGGAATTCTACAAGGTGACTCGCTAAGTCCGCTGCTGTTTAACATAGCGATGGCCGAGGTAATAAAAAAGGTGAAATGATTAGAATTATATAAGATGCAGGGCAAAGACATAACAATTGTATGGCACTCTGATGATGCTGTCTTGGTAGCAGAAAGCGAAGACCAGCTCCAATGATTACTAATGAAGACTGCGGAGATATGTGAATGGTAAATATGAATATATCAGCGCAAAAAATTAAATGTATGACTACAAGCAAAGAGCCTTTAAGATATAAATTACAAATTCAAAACAAAATTATAGAACAAGTATCCTGCTTTAATTGCCTAGGACTTAATATAATCAGCTATGAAAACCTCAAACAGCAAGTAATTCCACAAGTTGTAAAGGCAGCTAAGACATCTGGCGTGTTAATACCATAACCTGACATAACAAGTACATAAATAGAGAGGTCAAAAGTCGGATTTACAAGTCTAAGATACAACCCATATTAACATATGGCGCGGAAACAAAAAATTAGACCGATGATGGAAACAGCCAAGATGAAAATTCTAAGAATGATAGTAGGAAAACTACAAGAGAACAAAAAGCTATGACACATAAGAAACCAGTGCGACATAGCAAGATAGAGAACGGAAACAGCACATTCAAAGAATGAATGAAGACCGATTAGTTCGGGTAGGTAAACATAAATTGACGATACGAAAACGACCAGCTGGAAGACCAGTATGAATGTGGAGAGGGTCACTGTAATAATGGGGAAGAACAGGGAGAATTGTGTAATAAAAAAGGAAGAAGAAGAAGAAGAAAACACAGATCCAACAATCTTTGTCTATTATTGTTTATTTCTAATTCTGCATATAATCCTACTATTTTGTCATTTGTTTTTCTACCTATTCTAATCTTCCTATACAATTAATTCTCCTTTTTGCCTTTTTCCTGTAGTATTTAATCAATATTCTCGTAGAATTTATTTTTGTTTAAGCTAGTTTTGTTATCTCTTGGTCCATATACTTTGCTTACATCGTTTTTATACTAATAATTTTATGTTCATCTCTATTATTGTATCTGTTATTCTTTCCACGTTCGTCACATATTTTATTAATTTTTTTATTATGACACTAGATACCCTTTTCTTTAGTCTTGCTTGTTTAACGGTTTTGCTTTATAAATATATTATAGGGATCTCATTCTATTCATCTTGTTGCCGTTAATATTAATATGTTTATCTTTCCTTTTTCCACTGCAGCGTGATTTTTTCCATTTCTATGTATGCCTTACGATTCCACGTTTCAATATTTATAGCCCTTTTTCTTAGCTTCGTTTGATATTGGAAGAGTAGCGGTATATATTTTTTTTTACGGATGTTGGGATGCTAGTTCAACGATTTTCCTTGATCGCGTTTGATGAAGTTAACTAGAAAATTCCCGCGTGGGCAATTAACGTTGACGTTTTTATGATCGTAGTTTACACCAAAAGACAAGAAGCAGTGACATAAGTAGATCTGTGAGTAAGAGAAATTTTTCGAAAAACAAAAACTGAATTTCTGTTATTCTCTATTATAAAGATTATAAAAGGAGTGATAAATGATACTGAAAAAAAAGCATCTAGGTAGTTTGTGTAGTTTTATTGAGAAGACAGTAAAGCTATGGTATGGTATATTTTAAAATGACGATTGAATCCTATCCGATCAGCCATGCCGTGTGCAGTCTTTCATCATTTATTTTCTTCTCAGAGTGCTATCTTCGTACGAAGGTCGGCGATCATTAGAGCTCACAACTGAATTTTATTCACAACTGCTCTGAACAGTTGATTATAATTGCAATTATACCAGTCTCTTAAGTTACGCAGCTATGGGGCCCTTCTTCTACGGTTCGTTTACCTGTATTTTTCCTTGGATTATTAGTTGGAGCCACTGGTATTTCTGACCTCTCATTATGTGACCCAGGTATTCCAGTTTTCTTTTCTTGATAGTCAATATTAACTCTGGTTGTTTGCCTATTCTACGCAGAATATTTTCGTTTGTCTCTCTCTCTCTCTGTCCAGGGAACTTTTAAAATTCGTCGGTATAACCATAACTCAAACGATTGTATTTTCTTTAAATGTGCTTTGTGTAGTATGCTTGCTTTTCTTCCATAAAAAAGTATTGAGAATACATCATTTATAATGGTGTAGTATGTGGTTTAGTAGGAAGAAACCCAAGTATTAGAATTGTAGAAATATTTGAAAGTCTAAACATTAAAAATATATCTGAATTCTGCCATCTAAAAATGCCTGTACTCTTTTATAATAATAAGTTGGATTACATCTTTATGGGAATGTATCTATTTGGTTATTTCAAACGGGTCGTCAATTCACCTTGTAGACGCAGAGAACTCGAAACCAATTAATAATTTACTTCATCCGAAACTCGGTTACCGTGTCCTCATTATCGTATATGCATATCTCGTGTACCAGTGGTGGTTTGCTAGAGCAGTTTATTCTTTACATTTAAGTATCTGAATTAAATAATGAATATACTAATTATGATTTAAAGTGTTAACCTTTACCCTTTTTATATAATGTATCTCAACAAAAGCAATAAATACGTTGTTATCATCTGGAGACTGCAGTCAGCATAGAGGACTATTTACATGTTGTTCTAATGTAATACAAGGTATGCAGTGCGCTGTTCCAATTTTTCAACCAGCTAGTCTGAGCTTAAATATTGCTAAAAATTAAACAATGTCACCTAAGGCTAAGGAAATGTTACCGAGATCAAATATATGAACTACAGAAAACTGTTAACTACCTCGAAAAGGAGAAAAAAGAATTTTTAATATTACTAATTGTTAGTAACATAAATGTAGAATTTGATTAATTAAATGTTATTTGACCATTCAAATTATATTATGGTTAGTTAATTCTTATTAATAATGAATTTAGAGATTTACAAGTGGGGTATAAGAAGTGTGAAGCAAATACAAACTCTACCCAAATGTCAACTTCACTATTCCGTGCTGCACTTTATTACCACAGATGAGGATATAGCAACCTAGTATTAATACTGTAACCATAATATACACTTCTTCTTCTTCCCGTGCTTTATCCGTTCCGGATGTTAGCTATCATCAATGCAATTTGTACTTTGTCTACTGCTTTCCGGAATAATTGTACCGTGGACATATCGAACCATTGCCGCAAGTTCTTTAGCCAAGATATTCTCCTCCTTCCTGGGCCTCTTCTTCCCATCACTTTTCCTTCTAAAATGAGTTGCAAGATTCTATATCTCTTTGTGTTTCTCATTATGTGTCCTAGATATTCTAGCTTGCGAGATTTTATTGTTATTAGGATTTCTGTTTTTTTATCAATTCGTTCCATAACTTCTTTGTTAGTGATATGCTCTGTCCATGGTATTCTCAAGATACGTCGGTAGGTCCACATTTCAAATGATTCCAGTTTCTTCTCTGATGCTTTTGTTAAAGTCCATGACTCAGCTCCGTATAGTAGCGTCAAGAAAATATAGCATCTCAGGATTCTAATCTTGGTTTGCAGGCTTAGGTCTCTACCGATGAAAACTTTTTTCATTTGAATGAATGCGGCTCTTGCTTTTCCTATTCTTGTTCTTATTTCTGTCGAGTGGTCCCATTGTTCGTTTATATTGGTTCCCAGATATGTGTATTTGCTAGTCCTTTCTATCTCAGTATTATTAATATATAATTTTGCTGGTAGCGTAATGTTCTTAGTTATTGTCATGTATTTTGTCTTGCTTGTGTTGAGGGTGATTCCGTATTTCACATGTTATATGTATTCTTTCCATTAATAATTGTAGACCTTCTACGTTTGCCAATATTACAGAGTCATCTGCGTATCTGATGTTGTTGATTAGTTCACCATTGATTAATGTACCTTCATTCACATCATGTAATGCTTCTTTGAACATCTCTTCCGAGTAAATATTAAACAGAGTCGGTGAAAGCACGCATCCTTGGCGAACCCTCTAAGGATTTGAATTCCTTCGGTGGTATTATCTTCTATTTTACATTCGCGTTTTGACTCCAGTATAGGTTGGCTATTATTCTAGTATTTTGTCGTCTATCCCGGTTTTCTAATATTTTTAGTAGTTCATGATGTTTTACTTTGTCAAATGCTTTGCTGAAGTCTATAAAACATAAGTGTACGTCACAGTTTACGTCCCTACATCTTTGGATCAATACATTTAAGGCAAATAGTGCTGCTCTTGTTCCCAACGCATTTCTAAAGCCGAATTGGGTTTCGGTCAATTTTGATTCGCATTGTTGATAGATCCTGGCGTGTATAATTTTCAAGAAGATCTTAAGGGCACAGCTCATCAGACTTATCGTTCTATAGTCTTCGCATTGTCTCGGTGTTGTTTTCTTTGGTATGGTTATAAAAGTCGACTTAGTCCAGTCCGTCGGGATCTCTCCAGTTTCGTATATTAGATTGAATAACCTAGTGAGTGCATTTATTCCATCTTCATTTAGGAGTTTTAAAATTTCAGTGGGTATCTCGTCTGGGCCCGTTGCTTTCCGGGTTTTCGCCTTTTCTATTGTTTTCTTAACTTCATCTTTTGTTATAGGAGGTCCGGTTTTAGCCTCTTTTATTTCGTGTTTTTCTGGACGGTCGTCTGCAAATAACTTTTCGATGTATTCTTTCCAGGTTTTTAATTTTTCGCTTATGTCTGTTATTTCCTGTCCTGTATTATCTATTAGTCTGTTCGTTGTTTTTTTTTCTAAATATTCCAGCAGCTTCTTTTATTTTTCGATGCATATTAAAGCTGTCGTGTTTGTTTTCTAGCTGTTCTATTTCTTGGCATTTATGTTTCAACCATTTTTCTTTTGCCTTTCTTATCTCACCTCGTATCTGTCGTTGTATCTCTCTGTATTTGTTCATATCTTTATTTTCATTAATCTCCTTTCGTCCATTAATTTTAAAATGTCTTCTGTCATCCACTCATTTTCTTCTCTCTTCTTTTTGTGGAACGTATTCTTTTATAATACTTTGCAGATTTTGTTTGATAGCGTTCCACCTCTCTTCTATTACTTCCTTTGTTGAGTTGTTTTGTTACTAAATCCAGTGGTAGTATTATTTTCATTTTAAATTTCTCCTCCAACGATTTTCGAACTTGTTCTTTAACATCTCCTTCACAAAGAGCCCTTATATTATGTTGTTTTCATTAGTTTTTCTCGTAACCCTTTTAAGTTTTAGTTTACATTTACATATTACCGGATTATGGTCTGATCCGACATCTGCTCCGGGATAAGTTTTTGTTGATTTTATGCAATTGCGGAAACGGTGATTAATAGTGATATAGACAATTTGGTTTCGTATTATTTTTTCTTTCGTATCACCTGGAGCCTTCCATGTATATATTCTTCTGTGTGGGAGCTTGAACATGGTGTTCATCACTACAAGTTCTTCCTTTCGGCAAAACTGTATGAATCTATCTCCTCTTTCATTTCTAGATCCTAATCCGAACTGTCCAATTATGCTATCTTCTCTTTGACTTCCAACTTTCGCGTTAAAATCCCCTATTATGAGAGTTATGTCATTAGATTTCGTATATTTTAAGACCTTTCTAAGCTGTTCATATAGATCTTCTATTTCTTCATCTTCGCTATTAGCAGTTGGAGCATACACTTGGATAACGTTTAGGTTAAATGGGTTAGCTTCTATTTGTATCATTATAATTCTATCAGAGTGCGCTATTACTTTTTTAACAGAGTCGTTAATTTCCTTAGTTACTATTATTCCTACACCATTATAGTGGTGGTCGTCATCGTTGCCAGAGTAGTACACAACATGATTCAATATATTAAAATTTCCTGAACCCGGCCATCGCATTTCGCTGATCCCCATGATGTCTACCTTTAGTCTAGTTGTTTCTTGAGCAATATTATGGATTTTCCCCCCCTCAAAAGCGCTTCTGACATTCCAGGTACCAATTCTAATAGTATTTGATTTCCTAAGCATTTTCAGTTTGTTGGTGTCCTTGTTCACCATCACAGACCCGGAGATTCTTCGCACCCTACCTCATTGAAGAGGCGCCGGTACTCAGGGCCATTGTTGATTTTGTCTGTCATGATGTTTGATGATTGTTCTTGGGAATTAATGGTTGGTTTCCCTTGCCTTACACATCGCAGTTCAGTGGCCGATGGTGACATATTTTGTCGTCGCCCATTGATGTCTACTATGAAGCAGTACTGATATTTCTTATCTCCCCCTTCATGTAGTTATGAAAGCGCTGCTGCTCACTTTCATTATCACTAAAACCATTAAATCCAATATGTGGAAGTTGCTTTCTGTGACCCCTCACTTAGTTTCGCCTGTGTGTCGACACAGTTACCAGGGTATGGCACTTGGAGCCATAAGTGAGAGTTGGGATCGCCGGAGGACCAATGCCCTGAAATGACTCTAAAGTCCGACAATCTCAGAACTAGAGGTACTACCCCTCGGCGACCCCTACACCCCAATATACACTAGAAGTAAGAAATATAAAGAGCAGTAAATAGAAAAGGTGTACGAAGGAATAGAAAAGCTTATTAAAACACGTTACAGAAAATGACAATTTAACAGCTCGACGAGGCTGAAATAAAATAATAGAAAAAAGGATAGAAGGAAATGTAGCCAACTTTGGAGTTGTCACAAGTAACGATGGGGAAGAACGGTTAGAATAGTTTTATACGCAACCCTCTTTTGTAGTAGAAAATATGTTTTTAGCGCCATGTACGAACAAGGTACTCTTGGAAGGCACTAGAAAACAAAAAAAAAATGAGATAGAGTAAATCTTAATAAAACGGCGTTTTAAAAACCGAATGATAAATCGCAGAAGATACCTAGGAGCAAAAGCAAATGGCAACCACAGTTTAGTAATAATGACGCAAATCTAAGATTCAAGAACCAAAAAAATACAAGACGAAACCGTTGAACATGGATAGAGATTTAAAAATTATGGAGTACAGTATTGCTTAAGAAAATATGGTACTACCTAGAAAAGCATAAAACTAAAAAGAGACAACAATAGAAATAAGCAACACTTACAAAAATTATATAAAATAATTATACAATTATAAATGAAGACTGGTATTACAAAAATGACGAAACCAGTGATAAAGAGAAAAAATACTAACATCACTGAATCAAAATATGATATAGTCCTTAGGGATCTAAGGAATGGAAAACTACTAGCAGAAATAATTAATCACATCGGAGAGGCAAACCATAATGTACTGTACGAACCAATCCCCATAATGTATAGAACAGGAACTGCACAAAAAAACTTAAAAAACATCATCGATTCTAAAAAAGGAAGAAGTAAAGTATGTTAAGAATATAGGACAATAAGCCTGAATATTGCATATAGCAAAAACACTAAATAGAATCGTTTATAAAAATAGAAAAAAAAATGGAGGAATACCTTAGAGAAAATCGATTCGCATTTAGAAAAAGCTCAAATCCCCGGAAAGCAATACACTGAGTAGTAGAATAAAGGAAAATAGATTCATATAGCTCTTGTAAATATTGAAAAGGTTTTCGATAATTTCGGTTGGTTGAAAATATTTCTATTGAGAATTGAAGCCAGAAAAAATATAGAAATGATAAGTGCCTTAAACAAGGTGGCGCAAATATCACTGGTAGTAACTTTGTTTGTAAATAAAAAGAGTTGGTTTTGTTTGCTGATTATGTTTATTTAAACATTTAAATTTTTCCCATTAAGTCGCGTAGACGATATCGGTCAAATGGCCTCCGATAGAGTTAATGACTTCACAACAGTTTCCATGACTTTTTCAAAACTTCTGTAGATAAATTCTCCACTTCTTGTTGGATGTTCTCCTTTAGGGTCGCCAAGGCCTGTGGACTCGTCACTTTAAAAAACCTTAAAGAAGAAGTTTGAAACGGTTAAATCGGGCAATCTGGCGCAATTAAGCGGCCGGGAAACGTTTACTTTAGAATGTCCATTATCGCTCGTGCAGTGTGTGCGGTAGCACAGTCCTGCTGGAATCACTCGTTTCCCAAACCCAATTCGTCAAATTGCGACAGTAAGTTGTTGATCATGGTTCTGTAGCGTTTACCAGTTATAGTAATAGTGTTCCTGACGCCGTCCTCGAAAAAATATCGAACAGTAATTTTGAAATGATATAATGGTTCTTCGTGAACTACACGCGGATTTTTAGTGCCCTAGAAGCGATAATTTTACTTGTTTACGTATCCGCATAGGTGGAAATGTGCCTCATCGCTCATGATGATTTTCAATGGAAATTCATCCTCATCGCGGTTGAGGTTTAGAAATATACATACACGCGATTGGCCGTCTGCAAGCAATAGCTGATGCACTGTTTCCGCTTTATATGAGAACATCTTCAAGTCTTTCACTAAAATTCGCTGTAACGACAGTCTGTTGATGCCCAATTGCGTGTCCGTCGTCTGGTTGATGTTTGCGGGTCCCCTTGGACATCTGCAGCCGCAGCAGCGATGTTCTCCACCGAACATCTGCTACTGTTTCGTGTTAATCCAGTTTCCTCGAGGCCAGCAGCTAAACGCCGCAGTGTTTGTCTGGGTAGTGTCACACGACCAGGGAATTGGCGACAAAATTCAAGTTGAGCCATTTATTTACCATTACCGATTATTTCTCAAAAAATTGGCACAATTCTGCCGCGTTATTTAGGAGTATAGTGATTCATGGTTTGTTTACGTGTATTCTGCTTCTGTTTGCTTTGCAAATGTCAATGTCAGCGTGATATTTAGAAGCTGCACTTTGCAAAAATTAGAGCATCTTTCGAAAGGGTGAGGTCTTTTGTGCCAACTAGGAACAAAGAAAAATTACAGAAAGAAGGGAAAATTAGCAAAGATATTCAAATAAATTTTGGTCTGTTGGGTAGACGTAGATACGTTAAAATATACAAATGACGTTGCAATGCTAGCTAAAAATAAGGAATTGTTAGAATATACGCTTATGAAACTGAATAAGCACATAAAATATCGTAACACGAAAATACGCAAATCAAAAGCTGATATGACGGTATTCGATAAAACAGGACAGCGCGCAACAGGCTCCTTAGAAGTACAACTACAAAACGTTGAAAGTTTTCTATATTTAGAAAGCTCAGCAATAAAAGACAAAGAAGCAACACAAGGATAGTAGACAGAATTAGACAGATAAAAGGAGCTTTTAGCAAGAAGAATAATTTACTAATATCTAAGAGAATTTCGCAAAAAACAAAAAAATTTTAGTTACTTGTATGGAGTATAGCACTGTATGGCTGCGATATCTGGACAGTGTTCAGCATTAGAAGTTTTTGAAATGTGGTGCTCTCGTCAAATGTTGAAAATGAGATTGGTGGAACAAGTCAGTAACAAAGAAGTACTAGCAAGAATGTAAGAAGAAAGAACCCTCTGGAAGAATATACTGAAAGGAAGAAACATGGAGGCATGCGGAACAATAATTATAAGAAGTATGATAGAAGAAAAAAATACACCAGAAAGGCCAAGATTGCAGATTATATATCAGGCCATGAGAGATATAAATTATAGAGTATATGTAAGTCTACAAAGTATAACATAGTATAGATAAAATTATAAGACACATCAACAAATCAATTAAGGGGTTTGAAGACTAGGAAAAAAGAAATAATTTTTTTAATTTCTATATAGGCTCATACTTGTTTACTCCGATTTCCAATAACTCCCATATCCTCATTGATCTTTCCCTGGATCTTTTTCCTATAGGTGATTTATCTCTAGCTTGGCGTACTAGGTGAATTTCCTCTATCCTCAAAATGTGATTGTTCCACTTTTGGCTTCTAGTTTTAATCCATTTGTTTATAGGCTGTATCTTATATATTTGTCTCATTTGTTGTGTATCTCTGCGAGTTTCCGTGCGTACGATAGTACTGGCTGCACCACACTTTTGTATACCCTGCTTTTAACTTAGGTGTTGATAAATTTGGTATGCTATTTAATGCTCCTAATACCTTGGTGGCTCTTATTGCTTGATCTTTTGCCTGTTCTTTTGGCATTCCCCATTTAGATAAACTTAGTTCTGGATAACTGAATGTGGTACTTCTTGTTCTACTTGTAATTTAACCTTATGGACTGTTTACCGATTTGTTAATATTTTCCTACTGTATCACTTTTATTAGCATTTTTGTAATTGGTCTTCATCTTCTGCAATTAGTACTGCGTTGTCACCATAATCTACTATTTTTATGTCTGTTTCTTGCATTTTGTAACTTTCTTGGGCCATCATCTCTTTAATTTCCTCATCCATCTTAATATTAAACAATAGTGGACTTAGAGGAATTCCTTGTCTTATTCCTACTACCTTGATTATTATTTGGTGATTTGTATAGATGCCTTTCACAGGTTCAATGAGTTTTTGAACGATTTCCCTTTTCTGTATCTTTAGCAATATTCGGTCAAAAACTTTCTCTACATACACCATGCACATAAAAGCTAGTTTATTAAATTTCATGAAATTTTCCACTATTTGCTGCGTTATAAAAATAGCATTTACACAGGAGCCTTCTGATTTCTAAACTCCTGTTGTTCCTCTGCCAGCGATATTGATTAATTGATTCTATTACATATTATTCTTGTCGTTAGTTTTAATGTAGCATCTATGTAGAAGTGTTATTCCTCGGTAGTTGGGTATTTTTCGGTCACCTTTTTTAAAAACTTACCACTTCTGCTATTCAGGTATTAGAGATTCTTTTATTTTGAAAATTTTTCTTAGAAATTTCGTTAATTTCGTTTATAGAGCTTCACCCCCATATTTGAGTAATTCATTATACACATTATGTCCTACAGATTTCCTAATTTTTTAATTTTTCTACTGCTTCTATTATTTCTTCGTTTAGGATTACTTGTTCTTTATTTATTACTACAATTCTATTTTCTAACTGTCTACTGTTGGCTGGCGTGTCGTCTTCTATATACAATTTCTTAAAGAACTTCATCTATTCTTCCGACTCAGTATTTTCTATTTCTACCAGTTCCTTCATGTCCGTCTTGCTGTTCCTTAGTACCTTCCATATTTGTTTTTACGTGCCGTAGAAGTCTCCTCCTGCGTAATGTGATGGTGGATTGAGTTGCTCATGAGTGTCGTTGACCGTCGCAAACTCGGATAAAGAAGGAGGTTTGGAGAAACGAACTGGTAACCTACCCTCCGTAAAACAGAATTCATGCTCATAGATCCAATACATTGCCTCGAAACAGGATGGATAATTAGATGACGGATACGGCTAGACAACGGAAAACAGAATATGAAGAAGGAATCATATTAGAGTGGGTACCTGGAACACCAAAAGTTGAAATTAACAAGATTAATAAATAGTGATGGAAATGGAAAGAAATGAGGTGTAAATATGCGCCATTACAGAGACAAACGAAAAGGGAAAAGAATTGAGAAAATATAATTCTTATACTCTAATTTACAGCGATGGTAACAAGCAAGAAACGGCGAAAGAGGGTGTCGCCTTGTTAAAACACAATAAGAAGGGTATTAACAGTTACAATGATGATTAATAAAAACAAGGTACATATATTTTAAGCACATGCACCGGAAGAAAGAAAACTCAAATGCGAAAAGAAAGACTTTTATGAAACATTTAACAATGAAATAAACAAGAAATCTAAAGATGATATGATATTAATTATGAGAGAGATAAATGCAAGTACTGGAAATTAGATAATCCCAATAATTAAATAAAGATTTAATGAAGAAGCACTTAGAATGGAAAAATGAACAACAATTTAAGAATATGCAATACATACTTTGACCTGAATCTGACCTGATACATGGTATGTATCAATATACCATACATTGTTATATGCAATAGAAAAATAAAACCAGGGCAAATAATACCAGTTAGAACACTAAAAACTGCAGACATTGGTAGTGATTACAAATTACTACTAGCAAAAATCAGAATACAATTTCACACTAATAAAAGGAAACAAGGAAAAGCCCAGGAAAAGGAGAAAAAATTAAAATATAATTAATGGTAGATGAAACTAATAGACAACTGTACATAAGATGACTAGCTAGTAAAATAAATGAAAAACCAGTTCTACAAGAAGATAAAATTGACGAAACCTGGAAAAAATAGAGACAAATATTTTGGAAAGTGACAATTCTAAAAGAAAACACCAAAACATTATGGTTCTCTAATAAAGTAAAATAACTGTCTGACAAGAAAATGAGAGCATTTGGACAATATAATACAAATAGAACTCAAGATACTTATGCAACTTATCGAATAATCAGAAGCAAGGTAAACTTTAAAAGAAAAAAGATTAAAGATGAAATAAATAATCTGAAAAACATAAATTTTTGAAAATGTACTTTTAATGTTATAGCTAAGAAGGATTAAATTTAAATATATAAAAATACTAACAAAAATTTTTGAACATAGTTGGACTACAAAACGAAAAAAATACTAGAACTGGTATTTTAGTATCGCATTGTTTCATAAAAATTAAATTAAATTAATAAGAAAAGACTAAAATGATGACCAAAAGAAACAAAAAAAAATTCTGCCTTGATATATTTTGAGCAATTGCTAAAATAAGTCGTTATTTTTATCTGCATAGGTAAAGCCGGAGGATTTCCATACGAAACCGGAGCGACCCCCAATTTGCTGTTCACTTTCAACCCCAGAGCCTGGAAATCAATATCCGCCCCTCGACTTCCGATCTGCAACCTGTCAGAACGAATCTCCGCCAAAAAAGCATGGGAGAAATCCGAGCGCCCCGCTAAGTTCTAAACAATCGCATTTCGGTCGTTATTAAGCCCCGGAGGCGCGGGGGCGGCCGGCACAAAGAGCGGCAGTACTTGTCGAGCATATTATTTTTGATCCGCGATTTTATTCGCGAGCCTGCACTTGCACGTGTCGCCGCACGTGGCGGGCGTGCGGGATATGTAAACCCATTCATTAGTGCAACCGCAGGGAAAATCCGAGTCTGCGTCTCTCTGGGGCGGCTGAACTGGGGTGGGTAGTGGCAACTGCCCTAAACGCACCAGCTTGTATTATACTTACGTACAAATTACAACAAATGTAAAATTACTGGTTTATACCAACAATTATGTAGATATCCACTCTCTTAGCTCTGTTTTTTTATAAAATTTGATTAATTAAAAGAACAAAAAGCAGTTCTAACGTTACTCTTCTTTATTTTACAGTCATGTATTTTGCTAATCGCATTATCGTACTTTCATTGCGTTTTAAAAACAATCCGAACAGCAAATACGCAAATTCGGAGCAGGGGTGGTTTGGGATCGTTGCCGGGTGCGCGAGCGGATTGCGACCGGCATCCACCCTCCCCAATTAGCGAACCCGTGATCCGTCAGAATAATGACGTCATGTGTCACATTGCACTTGCACGCTTGTTGATCTAAAGGGCATTACTCGAAGTCATTGTTATGGGCGTGTACGCGAATTCAAGCCCCTTAATGGGGACATTAAAGTGGCGTGCAGCAGTCGAGCTTTCCGCGTTAAAAACTGATTTGGTCGCGGATAATTAATGAGGCCATTAATGCAGTTGGCCGGCTGGAGTGGATTTGGGGGCAACATGGAGTTGTAATTAAAAAAATTGAAAGAATGAAGTTGGAATTAAACCCGAACAATTTGCACTACTTTTGTTCGTAGAATTGTTACTTCAAAAAAGCTTGAGGTGAATAAGAATAAGCCATTAAATGAGACCTCTACACTAAAAGATTTCCTTTAAGCTTTTTTGGTTTATTTTAGTCTTATTTTTAGCTATTGCTTTCCTACTTCACATCTTCTGTGGTATATCTTTTAGCATTTTTCTCTTAACTACCGTATGTATGTATCATCAGAATTGGCACTCCAAAATGTTTCTACGAAGAAAATTTTTGGTCGGTCGCTCAACCATTTATGTATCGCTTCTCCCACTGCTTTATCCGTAGAAAATCGACGATCCCTTAATGAATCTTTAAGCGATAACTGGGCTGTAAGCAGGGTGTTTCAGCACCTCGAAATAATCTCTCGGAACTTACTTCTCACAGACCCATAGAAGCTGAGCTCATCGTGGACAACCATTGTTAACTTGCAAAGAACATGGTGTACTGAAGGTAGTAATTTGCTGGTTTGTCAGTACCATTTCTCGAGCTTGTTGAATCTTTGTCAGTGGTGGAAGTGGATGAGGTTCCTGGCACACCTTTCGACCAGAGAAATCGGATCACTACTCTTTGTTCCTTCTTAGTGCACAGTCCTAGCGGAGGACCATGTTTACGCCGAAACAAAGAAAATAAAAATGACGCCAGCAAGGTCAGACTTTGATAAATAGACCACATAAGTGTAGATAGTCCACCTTCTTCTTTGTTTACTATCTTCTAGTCTTATACTGAGACTGGTGTCGTTCTAAAGTGTTGTACTTCGTCGATCTCTTATTGTTTAAGTGTTACAATTGGCAGTAGTTACAATATTCATCGACATCAGTCTTTACTTTAGATTCTTTTATATTTTTGTCCATTAGCAGAATCCAGAGATTGGATTTTGTATTTAGTTTATTCCGGCCGAAGCATGAAAAGCACGTTTTTTACCAGTCATTATAGAGGAACTGCGTTGATAATGCAGACTTTGCTGTTCTAGAAAATAATGCAATGCTTTACAGTAATAGCATTTTTCTCATAGTGGTTTTTTATAATTCTGTTAATTTTCAAGGCGTAGAGATACAATTTTCGATGGAAATTTATTATAATAATGTTGACAAGGCTATTTTACTTTGCATAGACCAACTACCTAATTTTTGTTCTTTTTTAGTTCTTTTATTGGTCGCGATTAAAAAATAGCCTAAGAATTTTAATTTTATCTTCTTAGGCAACCGAGATAGCATAGATTTTTCTAGTTATAAAGGGTCTTTCAATATGAGGATAGTTTTCAAATAGAGATTTCTCGGTTTCTAATACATATTTTTTTGTTTCTAGGTGTTACTACATTTAGTATAGCGTGCAGTTTCTTGATGCAGCGTTTGACTCCTCTCGATCAGTTGGAAGTAATAAAAAAATATTACTAAAGTGGTAGCTCAGTCACTCGAGAATTGGGTCGCCGTCATCGGTACTCTGCGCAGGTTATACTCCGCACTATGGAAAAATTTAAACGTGAGTTAACTTTACAAGACAATAAGCCACAAAAAGACAACGAGACGTGGAAGTGTGAGAACATTGCAGCTGCAGCGGCCAGTGTTGTCGATTACCCAAATTTGTTGATTTCACGACGATCGCAACAACTGGGACTATCTCAACTTGGAGAATATTACGTAAGGATCTGGGGTTGCATCCGTATAAAGTCGTATTGACTCAAGAACTAAAGCCAAATGATCACAGATTGCGTCGTGAATTTGCTGAGATGTTATTCGAATTTCTATGGCAAGAACTTGAGAACTCAATATTGAAGAGATGTGGTTCCAACAAGGTGGCGCTACGTGTCATACAGCTGATGCTACTCTCACTTTGCTAAGGGAAAGGTTTGGCGATTTGTGAATTGGTCGCCAATGGTTATGTGATTTGACACCCTGGATTATTTTCTTTGGGGCTATGTGAAAGCACAAGTCTATGCCAACCAGTCACAGTCTTTGAATCACTTAGAATAGAGTATTCATCAAGTTATTGGCGAAATACAGCCGGAATTATTACACAGAGTGATCAGAAATTGGAGCGATCGGGTGCGTCGTGTCAACGAGCCCGTGGTGACACTTGAACAGTATCTTACTCCAAACATAACTGCATTGTCTATGCTTCAAAATAAAGCAAGAATTAAGTTGATATGTCAAACTTTGTTATTTTATTCAAAATTAAAATCCTATCATTCTTAATGAAAGGCCCTTTATTATCGCAAGTTTCCATAGAGAACTTATGTGAACAGAGATTCTGTTTCGATTTTCAAAGCGATGTTAAAATGCTTTACGATGATGGCTACTAGTAAGTTTGCTATATTTCTGTTGATAGTCGAGGCAAATTAGTAAAAAGTCTGTAAATTTTTTCAAGGTACACGTATAGAGACACAGGGTGCATTAGATTAGATGTTACATCCTACTCTAAAGAATATTTTAATGTTGGCTTAATATTGGCCAAAATAAGCTTAATCCTATAACTCGGGGGTTTTGGGGCCACTAATTATAAATATTGTGCTTATAAAGTGTTTCGATGCATTTAGGGGGCACAATCCTGGGCCTGGGGACGATTTTGCAGAATTATCTAAAAATTGGATGTTTTCGGAGTTGAAACTGTCTAAATAAGAGCGTTCGGAGTAGCTGATAACAAATATGATATTTAAAACGTGCTCCAATGTACTTGGGAGGAGCATAATTCTGAGGATGGGGGCGATTTTGGGAAACCAGATCAAAGTTTTTGTTTTCGAGTTTTAATTGTTTATATAAAGTTTTTGGGGTCGCTGCACTAATATTCAATGCACCAAAGTGAGTTGAATATAACTCAATTTGTATTATTTTCAAAAACAATTTTTTCAGATATTATTACGAAAACTATTTTACTTTATACTGTTGATAAGTAACTACACTGGTGGGTTGTCTGTGCACAGGCAAATTTTTTTTCATAATAAAATCTGAAAAAAATTGTTTTTGAAAATAATTAAAATTGAATCATATTCAAATGGAAAAATGTCCTTCATGTACCCTCATATCTCAGGCTATTCTTTCCCAAAAGTGCCCCAAGGCATTTTTTGACTTTGGCGCATTGAAACTAAATTTGAGAATAAAAATATTATCAGCGACCCCAAAAAATCTTATATAAGACAGTTTAATCACAAAAAAACAACAACTTCGAGCTGATTCTCAAAAATTGCCCTCAATCCCAGGATTCTGTCCCGCCAAGTGCATCGAAGCATTTTATCAGCACCATATTTGAGATTAGCGACCCCAAAAACCCTCGTGTAGGCAGATTAAACTCAAAAACAAACAACATTGAACTGGTTCTCTAAAATCGCCCAGAACCCTAGATTCTGCTCCGCCAAGTGCATCGGGGCACTTTCTCAGCATTACATTCGTGATCAGCACCCCAAAAATCCTTGCATAGACAGTATAGAATTAAACTCCAAAAACAAACAAATTTGAGATTATTTCCCAAAACCGCCCTTACCCCCCAGGATTATGCTTCTCTCAAGTGCATTTGGAGATTTGTTAAACATCAATTTGTTATCGGAGACCCCAAAAACATTTATATAGACAATTAAAACTTAAAAAGCAAGCAACTTTCAGCTGGCTCTTCAAAATCGCTCCCAGGCCCAGGATTATGCCCCCTAAATGATAGGGGCAGTTTTTAAGCATTATATTTGTGATCAGCGACCCCAAAAAAACCCTATTAATAGGATTGAGCTTATTTTGACCAATTTAAAATGTATTTTTATGTTTTTAAAATGACTGCCTTCACTAGAAATGGGCATTTCAACCCTTGTCCCGACACTCCCAATTGCAGCTTTTCTAATGCGCGCCGAAAAGGCCAGAACCTCTTCTGTAATGCGATTCTGAGTTCGTTGATAGACTGGGATTTGTTTTGATAAATACTATCCTGAAGATAACCGCATAAGAAGAAACCACATGGGTTTAAATCGGGCGAATTTGGGGGCCACTCGATATCACCTTATATTTACGGGGCGTCCAGGCTTATAATCTACTTTTTAAAGACTTCTGTGAGGATGTCAAAATTCCCCAGTTCAATGGGCGATGGTTCCATCATGCTGAAGTTAGTATTGTTTGAGCGCCTTTTGTCTCTCACAATTAAACTGAATTTCTCGGGAACTTCATATATTTTGTCAGAAACATTTGGCCGACAATTCCATAGTGTGAAATTGCACATCATTTTTTGGGTGAAATTGACGAACTTTGGTCAAATGTAGGTTTTTGGTACACCAATGTTGGTAATTTTCTTTGTTGATGTAACCATCTAGTTAAAAATAGGCCCTCTCCGTGAAATGGCGTGCTTTACGTCCAACTTTTTGGTCCGAACCATCCCCATGACCAATTTTGCAATAGTGAATCTTTTGCCAATACTGATCTCAGTCAGATGCGTTTGCAATTGTATTTTATATGGAAATATATTCAATTTTTTGGTCATAGGTCTGCATATAATGTTGTTCTTCACTACCTTATGTTGTGTGGTCTGTTTAGTTTCCATTTTGATTCAAATTTAAACATTTCTACTTCTAGTAGTTGCTTTATCTAGTTCACTTTGTTCTGAAAATTTCCAATCAGCTTATTAATCAACTTTCTTATTCTAAGTTGAACTTTGTCTCATTTTATTTTAAAGTCACTATCCATATAAATGTTGTTTTCAATAGTTCTTTATGTTTTTTAAATTTGAATTTCCAAATTGGCCTTTCCCAAATTCTACACCTCTAATTGTTTTTCGTTTCTTTTATTTTATTGTTTTTTAGTTTGATCATTAATTCTTTTTCTAATTCACCTTTTCTTTTTTGCCGAATTTTATTTTTATCTTTTGTAATTACTTCTTCATCTCTGCAAATTTGTCTTCATTTGTCATCGATTTTTAACTATTCTTTTACTTCCTCAAGTTTACTGAAAATCGCTTCCATCTGTTCTGTATCTTGTCGTTCCGTTTTCGGTAATTTTTGAGGGCTTCCACTGATTTAGTCTTTTTTGAAAGGCTACTTGTTCCAACTCCCACCTCTCAAATTCTTCCAGGTTTTTCGTTGCTCATTTTAGTTTTTTTCTTCCTCAGTTTCAATTGTAATATGTTCTATCTGATCTGATATCTTTCTGTTCCGTCTTTCGTAATTTTGAGGGCTTCCATCTGATTTAGATATTTTCATATCCACTGCTCGGAGAATGCGTTCTTATAATTCACCAATCGAATGATTTTGCTTTTGTTTTTTTTGGTTTCTTCTGCTAATTTTCATCCAATGATAGTCAAAAGTCAAAACAAAATTTTAAAAATTCTACTTTCTAATTTAATCTGTTATTTATTTTTTGAATTTTTTCGGTATGTTCTTATCATTTTTGTTAGCTATTATCCTTTTTATTAATTTGGCATTGGTTGTTTTCCCAGTAAATCAGTTTATTTTGGTTTGTTTCCTTATGGAACTATTTACAACAGAGCAACGTGTTTTTATTGTTAAACATTGTTGCCAAAGCAGTGACATTGCCATTCAGATGGTGTGTGAACTTAACGTGATTTTGTGTGGTGTAGTTTTCTGCGTGTGGAGTGAAGAAGATGAGAAGACTGTAGTTACCGTAAATGGAGAACATTACCGTAACATGATATTCAACCAGTTGTCGCCTACCTTTGAAGATATAGAGATTAAGAATCTTTCGTTTTAGAAGGCTGGAGTGACCTGTCAAACTTCGGGCGAGACGATTGCAATGATGATTTTTTTGCACAGTAGCAAGAAATGGCTGGCAAGGTCCTGCAATCTTACACTCTATAATTTTTTCTTTTGCGGGTTTGCCAAATCACATGTGTACGCTAATAAAATATACAAAATTCTAGAACTGAAGAAGAAAATCATGCTTGATTAAAAGTATCGGGTCAGACATCTGTCAGAGAGTGGCCAGTAATTGTGAGGCATGCATTAAATGCATGTAGACTCAGAGCCGGTGGACAAATGTCTGATATCGTATTTTATACGTGAATGAAAAATTTTACTGATTACAACTGTGTTATATGTAACCGTCTTTCTCAGAGAATATTTCGTCAAGAATTCAACTTTAGTTAAGACGAGGCCACTTCCAGTTGTAACAAAATCCTCAGGTGGGTTGAACATTTACAACCGAAAACATAAATAAGAATCTACCAAGCCCTGCAACTACTACAAGCGCACCGGAACTATTGCAAATGTGATAAGGAACTATTTAAGAGCCTGAAACGAAGACATGCAAGTGAGTTAAGATTAAATTTGAATTACTGAGAACCATTTCACAAAAATATTTTAGATTTTAGAAGGAGAGATTATGAGCAAAGAGAAGATTTTGTTGTGTGAATGCAAGTGATTATTGAAGCAAATGGAAACGTAATAATCATGATATGTGACGGAGCTCATTTTAATCTGAAAAGAATAGCAGCTACCTAGATCTTTCGTTACTAGACCCTTGAAAATCTTAGAAGCACTCAAGAAAGACCTTCCGCTCTACACTTGTTACAGTATGGTGCGCGCTTATCCGCTTTAGCGTTGTTGGCCCACCAGAATTACAAAGACGACGAATAAATACAAGATAAAAGGGTAATTCAATAATTAAAGAGACAAATTGGAGTGGAGAAAAGACTGTGGGTACAAGTTTGATACATTTAGGATCTTAATTTGGCCTCACTGCATTGAGGTCTAATCAGCTGACTGATCAACATTGCTCTGTTTATAACCTTAAAATTAAGTTAAACGATGTCGGGTCTTCTTGAAAATTTCACATTGGTTGAACAATGTTTTGGGATTCGTTTTTTGATTGCTGAAGGTGAAAACCAGCTAATGTATACTCTAGAATGACTAAAGTGTATGGTGAAAGTTGTATGAACCGTGGAAATTTTTACAAGTGGGTAGAACAGTTCGTGTGGAAAAAATTCAAAACTCAAGCATCAGCAGGGAAAGACATGTTGACGGTATTTTGGGACATTGAAGGTGCGATATATTGCGATCGAGGAACATCGTACAATTAACAGCGAATACTACTCAGATATGCTTTTTAAGGTGAAGTCAGCCATGAGAGAGAAACGTCGTGGATCTCAGAGGAGAGATGTGATTCTCCAGCAAGATAACGCACGTCCTCACGTTGCTCAATTAACCCGTGAAACCATTGATGGCAGGTACTTCCTCTGATTTCCATTTGTTTGGTCCACTGAAGAAGGCATTACGTGGGAAGAGGTTCCAGGATAACGAGGATATCAAGAAATTTGTGGGAAATTGGCTCTGACACCAAGACAAAGAGTTCTTTGCAGCCGGTATAAAAAAGCTAGTAACCCGTTGTAATAAACAGTTTTTTCTCCAGGTCAGTTTGTCTTGCTGATGTGTTCTAGCCTCCAAGGTCTCCTGACTTGTACTCATATCATTTCCTCTTATCTGAAGAATCGTACATTCACAAACTCCACCATTTAAATAAATTAGAAGGTGCCATTTAACAAGGAGTGATCACGATTGATCAACGGTTTTTGGCTCCAGTGATGAACGATCTAAAGCAAAGGATTGAAAGATGGATTCAAGAGGATGGCAGTGATATAAACAACAATTATTTTTATAACTGAGTAAGTAACTGAAATGGCATATGTTAACTTTTGTTTTTGCACTTGTGATTTCCAGGTGAAAATCTATGCGTGTACACTTCGACTTTTAGTGATGAATCTCTACATAGAGCCACCGTATATTGTTGATTCAATGAATTTAAAGAAGGTAGTCCAAAATCAGCTGCGGTGCCACCAAAACAACGTGGAATTTAGGCATCCTTAGACACTACTATGACCAGCATACATTCGATATTGTATAAACATTTAACAGTGAAAAATTGTGTGCAGCATCCAGCATAAGTTAATGATCGCTCATAAATAGGCTCGTGTCGATTGGTCAAAAGAAATGTTGAAAAATACGATTGCGATGCTTCAAATACCGTTGATAATCTTGGATTTGTGCGTATGAGCCCGAAAGTAAACAGCAGTCGGCTGTATGGGTCTTCCAAGATGAGCCAAACCCAACAAAAGTCGATCGCGCTCGAATCACTTCAAAGCAAATGGTCGTCTGTTTTTTTGGGGATGGCGTGCTAAATATATTGCAACCGTGGTTTTAGAGGATTATAAAACCGTTAATTCTGAATGGTTTGGTCCCTAGTGATTTATTTTTGTTCTTACACGTGAAGAACAAACTGCGTGGACAACGATTTTCGATGCCGGAAGGGGTGGTTGATGCATTCAAAACCCATGTTTCGAACATATCTAATTCGCTATGAAAAAAATGCCATGAAAATTGGTTTTAGCGTATGCAATAATGTATTGACCGCTAAGGAGAAAATATTGAAAAACAATAAAAAAAATTTCAATATTAAACATTTGTTTTTGTTAATCTTTTGCAATAGATATCGTACAGCCCAAGTAAATTTCTCAATCATAGAAAAACTAAAACGATATTTTGGAAAATCTGTTCTTAGTAAATCGAATGTTGTGTTTAGAGAGTTTACGTAGTAAAGAAAAGTTGTCAGTTTAAGTGTGAAAAATTCTTATGCTTTCTCTAAACTTTAATACAACAATTGTATTTTAAAACGCTCTATCGATCGAAGTGAAATGATTCAATTAATGTCTCCGCTCTAACGATGGCCGGTTGTTTTGTGCCCGGTAATCCTCCCCTGCTTTGATATCTACGTTAAGTCGAGCAACGATTTAAACGATAAGCGTATCTATAACTAAATAGTTGTCCGTCATGATCCAAATACCAGTCGGAGATTTAATCTTCAACGAGAGCATGGCTAAATATCGTAATATAATCAAATGGTGCCCCCAGGTTGCTCCTGATCCGAAGCGCAGATACCGGACGTTAATACACTTATTGTTCCGCTCTGAACCTCCACCGAACGCGACTTTCTGGCAGACGGGGGCGGGCCAATTACCGACTTCGAAGACTGAAAGGCAGCCAGCACTCTCGAATTTCACAAAAGCTCGTCAAACGTGACGTTTCGACTGTTCTCCGATACACCTTGAAAGCGTCGCCCGTTCTGATATGGAAAACCTGGGGGCGCGCGGCCCAGCGCTTTTCAGAACACAATCGGCGCTTGCAAACGGCGCTCTCGAGGCCAAAATTAGACGCGGCAGCGCGCCCGCTTCCTGTATAATCAAACCGTCGTATCTCCGAGGAGGACGCGACGGACTGACATTTCAATACCTCGAAAACGTAACAGTAGTTAATCATGAGTCTAAAAATGCAGTAGCAGAGCGCGATCATTCATCTTGGGAAAGTGACGACGCGGCGATGACGCTGCCGAAAATTCTCAGGGACCCAAATCAAGTCCTTTCGGGCCCTGACATTAATACGCCCGAAGTATTAATTTGGAGGACTGCAATGTAATCGTTGACACGTCGGCATTCCGCCTTATGACACTGAAGGCAACGCGGACGCTGTAATTTATCAACGTAAGGAGGCGCAGATCGCGAGTTCGACACTCTCAGGTAGCGCGGGCGTGGGAAACTGCATTCGGGTGACAATATAATAATGCTCTCTTGTGGTTTACTTAACTTTTTATACATAATTGTAGTATTTTATTTGTCAATAACCGATTATTTCACAACAAAAACTTTAAAAAGATTCGGGAGTTTTTTAGATGTTATGGTTATTATCGACCATTAGAAATTGTTTATTGTCATCCTTCAATTTGTGAAGCAAAATTTTTGAAGTAACCTTTTTTAATTAACAATCTGAACATATTCACATACACTACAAGTTTCATGAACTAATTTGGTGTTCATATAAATGTCATGCTAAAAATAATACCCAGTGGCGTATTTTTAAGAGATTTTAATGGGGACGCAGGAAAGTAAACAGTATGACACAGGCGCTATGTTCTTTACCATCCAGCTTCAATTTTTTTAATTTAAGGTTTGCCATTTTTTGCTTCGGAGTCATATTTGATGAAAGATTGCGTTAAAGGGATTAAAGAACATTACAAAGATGGTGAAAAAATAAAAAACACCTATCAACCGCGATTATTTGGTCGTCATAACCGTCCAAATTAGACCACCATAGATCGTTTGGTGCGAAAATTTGAGGCAACTGATTCTGTTGGTAATATGCCAAAGACTGGGTGGCCTAAAAGTGTTCGCACACCGGCAAATATTGCTGTGGTAAAGGAGAGTGTGAAAGAGGACCCAACACTCTCAGTAACTCGTCGATCGCAAGAAATGGGCAATTCAGAGACCAGCTTACGCCGTATTATGCACAAAGATTTACACGCTTACAAGATCCAATTGATTCAAGAACTTAAACCAATTAACCATTTCAACCGACGTGTGTTCTTTTATCAGTTCCTCCAACATCGTGCAATTAATCCGAATTTTCATCGAAAATCATTTTCAGCGATGAGGTGCATTTGACATTGAATGGCACTGTGAACAAACAAAACTGTCGCATTTGGGCAATCCAAGAGAATAATAATAATAGTTCCCCGTAATAGGCCTCGAAGGCCCTTCGGGGTCGTAACAGGATAGATCTGTTACAGTCTAGAGCCTACGGTACACAAGGGTAGTAACGTGGCCAGCGCTACGTACCGACCGCCTATTATTACCCCAGAGTTTGATCTCCAGGTACTCATTTATTGCAGCCTGAGTCGAGCTGGGCCGTAAAAATGCCAGCGATCGAATTGGCGAGAGCGGGATTCGAACCCGCAACTCTTGGTTTCGTAGTCTAGCGATCTATCCACTAAGCTACCAAGAGAATATCAAGAATAATTAATACATCTTCAAAAAGTGACTGTTTGGTGTACTCTGTGGTTAAAAGGTGCCATTTGGGTTTTTTTTCGAAAATGAGGTTATAAATCTGATTTGTGTGAGTTCTCAACGATGCCACGGCATGAGTAATGATTATTTTCCCGAAACTTAGTCAAACTGACATAAATTATATTTATTTTCAACAAGACGGTGCAACATGCCACACAACACGTGCGAATATCGAGTTATTGCCGTCGATGTTCGGTGAACGAGAAATGGAAATGTTAATTGGCCTGCTCGTTCGTGCGATTTAGCCTTTTTTGTGGGGATATCTAAAAAGTAAAGTCTACGTCAATGAACCAGCCACCATCCAAGACCTCAAGAACAACATAATTGCCGAAGCGACTCTATGTGTAAATGTTATCGAAAATTTCCGCCATCGTATCTACATCTGTAGTGTTTCGTGGTGGACATTTTGTGATATTGGTGTGGCGGCCTTTTCGCCCTTGAACCGCTTGCGTATCGTGGCGGCATGCTGGTGGCTTTGATATCTGCCGTCACATTTTGCTATCGCACACAAAACGGCATATGGGCTTTTGCTCAGCCGGCGAGTCTGCATACGCCGTCGGCGGCACCCTTTGAAACGAAAAGTGCTGTCGAATTAAGATTTCCCGAAAATGACCTACCGCTAAGCCAGGCGCGAAGCCCGGCGACATACTCGACCCGCAACGCGGCCAATTCGGTCGTGTTTAACCAATCCGCAAGATATACTCGATCCGCAACGCGGCCAATTCGGTCGTGCTTAACCAACCCGCAAGAGATACTCGATCCGCATCGCAGCCAATTCGGTCGTGTTTATTTTATCCACATTTAACCACCCCGCAAGACTTTCGCATCGCATCCCGGCCAGTGCGGTCGTGTTCCAGGCACGAAGACATCGCAACAAGGTGGCCACCGTGAAACCAACGCCGCCGAAGCCGATTACAGGTGAGCGATTTGGCAATTACTCATCGGTTGACATCGGTAGCCGCCCCCATCCGCTTTCGCACCGGCCGTTTAAGGGACTATTTGGGCCTCAGCATTTTACTTTTCAAAACGGGCCGTACTTAGTTCCCCACACCGCACCACGAGGGCACGGCTATTTACACGCCTGCCTCTCCAGATATCATCTTTTATATATAAATGACATAGATTAATGTTTAAAATAAAATACCCTACTTTATTATACACTAATTACTGGAGTTTCAAGCGTTTACTTTCCTGCGCCGAAATTGGCAGACCCTTTATAAATTAATGCAAGTGTTATTTGCAAGTATTTTCTACGCAATGAGTATTATTTAATATAATTTTTTTCCGTGCGTAATTGGTCTATAACTTTTTTTGACGTATGGTCTTGTAGGGTCCGATTCGATGTGTAGCACGGAGTATCTTCTATGATACGTAAAGTTTTAGGCTGGAACCTTTGCAGAATGTCAAAATTGGAGGAACTAGAACACCCCTCCCCCCAGCGTTCAATTCCATATACCCACATTTTGTACAGTAGGATTTTATTTATTGTATAATATTATGATTTTCTGATCTATTTGCTTTATTTACTTTCGGATATGTGCTTTCTACGCAAGTCTGCTGTTTATCTGAATTATCAGGTATTTCCAGTCATTTGATTGTAGAATTTCAATGCCATTTACTAATAGTAATGGACAGTGTTTCCTTCTCAAGGTAAAGGTGACTTGAGTAGAATTAGTTTCATTGACTTTTAAATGCCATTTGGTCATCCAGTTTCTTATTGAGTCTGTATGGTTTTGTACATAACGACTAGATATTTAAGGGTTTTTGTGGCAAGAAAGGACGGCAGTATTATCCGCGAAAGTTTCTATCACGCTGTTTTTTGAAGCAGGAAAGTCAGTAGTGTACATCATATGGAGCAGATACTTTAAATTGCTTTGTGGAACGCCAGAATTTAGTTTTTTAATCTTATTTCATTATTGAATTTACCTCGAAATAGCGATCTGTAAGGAAGAATTTAAAAAGGATGAAATACTGGCGAAAAAGAATGTTATGATTTTGAATGAAAGACCTGGAATCCATTCATCATCAACTTATCAAAAATTTTCCCTTCCATAGCTTTATTTATTATATCTACTATGCGATGGCATTGTTGGATAGTCGAATCCTTAAAACCAAACTGCTATTGCTGAAGCAATTTTTCTAAAAATTTATTTTTATAAATTCCTTTAATTAATTCTTCCATACATAGGACTAGACGAAAAAGATCTAAGAATTATTATAAATCTATATTGGAATCAGACGGCATCAATGAAATTAAAAGAAGAAAACATCGTAGATATAGAAATCCAGAGAGGGGTGAGACAGGGCTGTGTACTGTCTCCGCTATTGTTCAACCTCTATTCAGAATACATCTTCAGAGAAGCGTTAGAAAACACAAATATAGAGATTCTTGTAAATGGAGAAAGATTAAATAACATCAGGTACGCAGACGACACAATCATTTTTGCTGAAAAGTTAGAGGACTTACAAGTACTATTAAACAGAGTAACAGAATGTAGTCAGAGACAGGGCATAGACATCAATATAAACAAAACAAAATTAATGATCATCAGTAAAAATAATATCCCCAGATGTCAACTCATGATAAACCATATACCTATAGAACAAGTGGAAAAGTATACTTACCTTGGTAGCACCATTAATGACCAGTGGGATAACTCACAGGAAATAAAGATCCGCATTGAAAAGGCTAGAGCCGTGTTCAACAAAATGAGTACCATCTTCAAAAGCCACAATTTAACAATTAATTCAAAGATGAGATTTCTGAGATGCTACGTCTTCCTATCCTTCTTTATGGAGTAGAGTCATGGACCCTGACAAAACAACAGAAAAAGGCTGGAGGCATTTGAAATGTGGCTCTATCGCAGAATGTTAAGAGTGTCATGGATAGAGAGAGTCAGGAATGACGAAATTCTGCAAAGAATGAAAAAGAAAAGAAATACTGACTACAATAAAAACAAGAAAGCTCCAGTACCTAGGACACATTATGCGGAACGAAAACAGATTCCAACTACTTCAAGTTATACTGCAGGGAAAAGTACAAGGCAAAAGAGATCCGGGTAGAAGAAGGATATCATGGCTTCAAAACCTGCGAACATGGTTTTCTATGACCACAACACAGTTATTCAAGACAGCAGTCAACAAAATTATAATAGCCCAAATGGTTGCCAACATCCGGAACGGATAGGAACCGCAAGAAGAAGAAGAATTCTTTCAAAAGTTTAGATATTGCAAAAAGTAAACTAATAAGCCTGTAAGGAGTTATCTTGTTTACATTTTCCTGGTTTTTGTATCATACATTTTGCGTAAATTTTAGCCGTGAAGCCAAGCAAAGGATTGTGATAAATAGTAGTGTTAGAAAACATACCTTTTATTTCAAGACTTGATCAGTTATGGGATCATAACATCTGCTGTTTCTTATGTGGATAAAAAAGAGTCAAACTAGTAGTGATATCTGCAATGGCTCTGTTAAGTAGTTTTCCAGGTTTATTGAATGGGGATTAAAAACTTCTATTAAATGTTCAGCGAAGGTAGTTGCTTTGTTGACGTGGAAGTGTGTCCAGCGTCTCGTTTGGTTCATTATAAGTGGATGATGTAACGGTGCTCTTTTAAGAGTTTTGTAGCTTTCCAGACGAAGTGATAGTTTCTTGACAACGTGTTAAGATATGTTTCAAACTGTTGATTTTGTACTTTCTTTAATTTTATTTTTAACTGTTTACTTAACTAACACTAACAGGTTTCTTTTTTAAGTAACCAGATACTACATGTACTACTAATTGTGAGTTACCAATCTATCTAGTAATAGAGTAGCATTACTAGCTTCTGCAAATCTTTTTTACTTTTTATTTTCTTATCAATGAAATAGGTATACTTTTAGAAAAGTTGTTTGCATATACCTTGCAGTTCTGACTAGCAAGACTATGGTAAAACCTAAGTACCACATTTGCAGAATGAGCCTGAATTTTCCCTTATAGGATGTTCACTTAGGTACAGATCGAAACAATTTTTATGATCTAAAATGGCTGTTCTTGCCTATATTTTATAACTTCTTGTTTTAGTTTCTTTGTAGGTATTATTTAAATTGTGAAATTGTTTTGAAAGGAATCATCGTTTTATTTCTTCTTTATGAAACTTTTACAGCACTAGTCTTATATGCACTCTTTGGTGTTTATTATTGACATGTTTTGTGTTTTATGTCTTCTCGTCTATTCCCGCCATAGCATCAGTTTTAACATCCATGAGCAGTTCATAGACGGAGGATCAGTGTTTCTTTATACATCGTTATTATGCCTCAGCAACTACAATTTTAAGGCAAAGTAGTAAGTTATCTTTGCTTTTAAGACATTCATAAAAATTTCTAATTGTGTTAAATGAATGACCTTCCTCATCAAACTACACTGACGAGCAATAACTGTAATTTCTACATCAGCTAAAATTTGAGTAAAACCGCATCCTTAAAAAAGACGATAATACTACTGCTAGTGATCTTCAGCGAGGACAAATTTATTTCAAGTATGTTTTATCAATATAATAATAAACATGAGCGCCAGTGTTAAAGATACTTGGTTGAGGTATGGGCGGACCTGGGCCAATGCTGACCTTCAGATGTCTGGCGGGTGATCTACGCAATCACTACAAATAATTGAGTACCTGCGTTCACTTCAAACAAGGGGTAATAATATGCTCATCTAAGGCGTAGTGATTGTCATATCATAGCTTTTTATCATAGATGACTGTGAGAGTCGTAACTCCTTAGTTTGTAAACCATGCTTTCACGCGAAGCGTTAGGGCTTTACCATTATTAATAACAAACAAATATTTAGACTTTATCTAAAATATTTAATAGGTAAAACCATACTAATGCTTTTAGAAGCAGCACATATGCACCAAAGAAAAATCTTTTTGATACCATCATTCATTATAAAAAGTGATACTCCCGTAATTCTATTGAAACTATTGTTATCTAGCATGTTTTCTAAGAATCACTTGAAGTCCTTAGATAAAGACTATAATAGTCTAAATTATATCTAAATCATTATTATAAGGCACAATATGTGGTATCCTTATGTATAGATGATTTGTCCTTATATGAAATGTAAGAAGTGTACTGTTGTTTATCAATTCTTGTTGATTTTTTTATTTTTTAATCCATCTACTTTGAATTTTATTTAATATAACTTCCTAAATATCTTATTATTTTTTATATTGTTGTTCAGGATTTGAGCACAATTTTAGCCGAATCATAACTTTCCTCACAAAAACGTTACTTCCAGTCGTACTTAAAATTAGTTTTATTATTATTTAGTTTGAAAACCTGCAGTTGTAACTTTATATTTAACGTTTAAAGATTAAATTGATAAATAAAACGTAGTGTACTGTTTTCGAAAACTACAATTAGTATGTAGTGCTCTTAACACTAGACCTCAAATAATGTATATTATGTTTTCTAATTTTTTAGGGTTAATGTTAAATAAAATTCAAAACTTTTGTTAAATTCAAATCTGCAGTTCACCAAAATCAAAATTATACTGGGTAGCTGATAGACATTCCTTTATAAGTCTGATGAAGACGACTACTTTAGGGAAACGTCACTTCCCACGCGATTCGCTATGATTTTATCCTCGCTCTACAGTGTGAGAAAAATAATAAACCAACTGTGCATCCACGGCACACTTACTGTTTGTTTCTACATCATACTCACTTTCCAACTCAGCTTACCGGCTTTGCAAGTTAAGACTGATAACCTCAAAATGCGAGTGAGTTTTTAAAATGTATCACCCAGGCACGTAAAAAGGAAGTCTGCATTGATGAATTAGTTAACACCATTGATTTCAGGGGGCGGGAACAAACATTCGACCAAAAAGCTAAAGCTTCAACAAACAATACAGTCACATAAAAAGTATTTAACGATGTGCAATGTTATGACTATCCGCAGAGAAAAAAAGAAGAACTGAAGAAAATTAAATGGACATAGGGATGTAAAATATTAAATAATGGGCATATACTATTCTATAAGGGTAGGAAATAATAAGAGAAAAAGAAATAGAGCAAAACATTATGCAGTATTGGAGAGAATAACTTCGATAAACATAAAAATCAACAAAAGACTACATAAAAAGTAATAGCAAGTGTATGCCTCAATATTCGGACATAAAAATGAGAAAACTGAACAGCTGCATAGAGAAGTGAACAAAAAACACCTAACAAAACACATCATGCTAATGAGCGATTTTCATACCAAGAAACAAAGCTGGATTGAAAATGAGGTTGTACCCTACAGATTGAAAAAAACAATAGGAAACTACGTGACAGTGAATGACTGATATAGAATGAACTCCTTTTTGAAAAAGTCTGAGAATAGACGGGTGAACATGGCCTAGATCAGACGAGGTAGTTAAAAATGAATTTTACTAGATCACAAAGGTTAGTAAAAGTACTAAATGCAAGAGTAAAGAAAATTATAAAAACCCGAAACAACAGGAGACAAGTGATAAAGAATAAAAAGTATAGAGAGACTTCGAACTACTTAAAAAAAAAGAACCAAATACACATTATAACAGAAAAATAAAAAACAAAAAAGTGATATAAAGGAGTCCATTACAAATTAAAGCAAAACTTCACAAAACTTAATAAAAAAAGGACGATAATAGAAGGAAATCAAATAAATAACAGAATAAACATAATGGAACTAAACAAAACAATTATAAAGAACATAAGTTCAAACCTAAAAACTATAAAAACCCAAAAGTTAAAAAAACTTTAGAATAAAGAAAGAGCTCAAAAGGTACCGTAAAGAAAATTAATGAAGATAGATAACAAACAGTACCGCTAATAGATGACAAGAAGGAAGTAACACAAATATCGCAAATTGTAGAAACTATAGAAAAATACTACAAAGCATTATAGGAAACAAACACTATCAATAGGAAAAACGAACGATCAAAGGGCTATAGAAAGAAATTTGAGAAATAACAAGTAAAGAAATAGAATTTACTATTAAAAAAATGCCTAATAAGGAAGGTCGAGAGATGATAAAATACATATAGAAAAACGCTACAATGTAAGGTAAAATATTAGCACAAACCAAATTAAAATACAGCACAGGGTTCGTCAAGGAGATTTGATCTTTCTCAAACTTTTTTTAAAGAGCTAGAATGGGAAACAAAGAGCATTACTATGACAGGGATGAACTGTAGAAGATGCTCAACAAACTAAATGAGAAATAAAAATACCAAACAAAGTAGAGCACAATCACAACCATCAAATAATACAAGAGAAAAATATTGGAAAAATTGAATCATGCATATATCTAGATCAAGAATTTTAGCTCTCTAAGAACAATTTTAAGAATTGCACTACCCTGGTCAGCATTTAGCTTGCTAAAAAATACTGAGTTCTTATCTACCAAATAAAATGCATGATGCCGGCTCTCACATACGAAATAAAAACGTGAGTATTCAGCAAGAGCATTATATACAGATTACAGAAACTTAGGGAGCGATGAAGAGGAGAATGTTAAACATAACACTACGGGATCACATACCCTATATAGAAATTAGAATAAAGTCCAACATTGCAGGTACAACGAATATGCACCTTAAGGTGGATTTGGGATAACAACAAGAGGCAATAGGTGGATTCGTAGAATAATAGAATGATGACCTCGAATAAGAAGCAGACCGCAAGCAAGATGGTCGGATGATATAAAAAGAACAGTTTATTATGACTGGTTATAGAAAACAACCGATAGGACAGAGGGGACATGAAGTTAGTTAAACAGTTTTATTATTGATCTTCAGGAAGGCATTAGGTATATCTATTTCTGCTCTAATTACACCAATTCGACGAAACATAGTTTCGATTAAAGAGAATATTAAATTCTGTGTGGCACACTCATCACGTATCGCCGCCTGATCGATCAGCCCGGCGATTCGCCCGCACAATTCGCATCCGCATGATGGCGCCCATTAATCACCGGGAGTGTTTAAAAAATTCCGGCCGAAACAAGAGCAAATCGTATCCGGGAATCACATTCGGATGCTGTCATCGTCGGAACCTTTCAGCGCCGTGCCAATCAAAACGAAAACGGCGGGAGCCGAGGTAGCCCGCAGTCGCCGCTTTGAACTGAATGAGTGATCATTTTTAAATATCCACACTTGCTATTTATCTTTGTTGTCTCGCGGGCCGCAGACGCGCCTTACAGAACCGCTGACAACCGCGAGTGTTTACAGTTAAGTCGATTTTTCGGAGCGTTCGCGGCCTGATCCGGCATTGAAGTCTCCCCGCATTATTCTAATTTGGCGAATCGGAACGGAAACAATGCGGCCTTTGAGGAATGTAGAGTTTTATTGTTACGTACCGCTCAGATTTACAACTGGTCGCTTCATTAGAAAATACAGAATTTAATTTTGTGTTTCAAATTAGATGCTGAATGTGTTTTATAGTTTTAATTAATTCTTAATCTTCCGCAGCTATTAATTTTTAAATTTATGATAATTTCATTTTACTTTATTCTCAATTTATACAAACTCATAAAGATTTTCAAACGGTTTCACATAAAAAAGTACTTAAAATTGTAACTTGTAATATACTTTGCCTTTTAATTATTAAATCTTATAAATTCTTAACTTATTTTTATTGATAATATTCCGCTGCTATAATTTAGCTTTCGATTTATAATCTTTATTAATTAAGAAATCAGAAAAAAGCACTTGATAAAAACTTTAAATACTTTATTTATACGGAAAAAAAACAATTAAAATTATTTTTGAATCGAGCCCGAGTTTAAAGAAAGGAATAAAAAAATTTAATCTGGAAATAAGAAAATTTCGTCGGCGCACATATCGCTGGTTTTGTTGTGTCTGCGCCGGTAGCAAGGGTACGTTAATCGGGATTGTTCGCAATTAGTCACATCCTTGCTGCTAATGAGTTGACGCAGATTAAGCGCTCGTTATTGATCTTTGATCAGCCGAAAGCGGCCGACAAACGCGCGATGGATGGCCCTCGGCCCGATAAAAGAATTACATCTCCCGACCTCGCCTATCGGTCGGTTGCAAATTAGCGGCGAGGGCGCCGGCAGCGAGGCGAACGCCGGCGCCGCGAGGCCGTCTCCGCGTCCTGGGGGCCCGTCTGCACGCTGCGGCCGGGCGATCGCCACCTCCCACTTGGCCGCCGGTAATTGGAGGAAGAGCAAAGAAAAAGGCCTGCGCCTATCTTGTCAATTAAGTGCAATTAGTGCGTGCGTGTCTCGGCGCAGCGACACTCCTGCGCCCAAATGACAGACTCGGCGGAATTGCTTCCACGGAAATCGGCGCACGACATCTCCGTGACGTGATTCTGGTCAATTTCGTTTTGGGGGTTGTTTTGCCGAGCTGTGGTCGCTTTTTGCTGCTGGATGCCAAGTGGCGGTTTGTGGTCAGACGTAGGTTACAAGAGATTAGGAACTAATCTTAGAAACTATTGCTTAAACTTGTAGATAAGAAAATGACTGGCGCAATTCACAAACTGAATCACATAAGACAATTAAAATTTGAGTTGGACAATTTGGCACGATGATAAAAAAGGTGATTTTAAAGCAAGTGATTTTTTATGTAACAGTGACGAGCATAGGATTTAGGATAAACCAACATAACATTAGAGAAAAACAAAAATATTAGAACAGCACCAAAAGGGATATTTATCACAAATTTAATATATTTAATTTTAAATTTAATAGAACTTCTGTTACTTTATGAGAAAACTTTCTTAGGCCGTCTATAATATCTTATTTGGGGTCGTCTGATGTATCGCTCGTAGTCTTTTTTGGATATTTGTCCTCTCCAAATTTGTCATACGTGTCCAAGTCACTACAATCTTTGGGCTTTGATTCACTGCGCCAATCGTAGTCCATTTTGTATGTCTTGTAGATTAAAAGTCATTCTTTATCGCTATCCGCCCAGGTTTTTATCATATACTGGGTCATATAACTTTCTGAAGTGTAACTCTAACAAGTAACTAAGCAAAATTATGCATGTGTAAAAATAAAAGTATTTTGGAGTTATCATGTTTTACTATTGCAGCCATTACAGCGCATTGTTAATGAGAATTTCTTAAAACATATTTTAGTTACTACAAAAATTGGTTATTTTTTACATTTGTTGCATTTATACATTAAAATAACACATTAGTATTATTTTAGTAGTAAAATATTGTGGTGATTCTGTTCGCTTTCAATACAAAAAACTTTACTTTCTGGAGGCATTAAACAAAGAAAAATAATAGAGACGATCAGTACTCACTATAATACAGCACACTAACTAGAAAATGTCTTTTCAGGGACAAAGTACCGGAAAGATTGAACCTTCTATCCGAATTTTTCAACTAAACATTGACGGAATAAACAAGAATAAGTCCGATTTCCCTTCCAAACTTCTACGATAGCAAAATATTAACGTAGTCCTTATTCAAGACTGTAGACGATAGACAAATCTCAACCAGAGGTCAATTTAGTACAACAAAATTCTAGTATTAGTTAATCGTTAAACCCATGGAATCGTAACATATGTTAAGAGTGATTTGAAAATAGTACATCCATTTTCAATGGAAACAACAGGGAGGTACAAAACACCAAACACTGTATGCGTATGAGCATTATAATATCCACCCTACTGAGTGGAAGTACAGAATATTTGACAATAACGGTATAACAGAGCACAGCTACATAAACTACAGTTACTATTTGATGCAAAGGATAATGGCACCTTTTAGTTTGCCAGATGACAAGTACACTACAAAAACATGTGAAAACATAGACTAATATCAATAGCAAGAAGAGTGCTATCGGATTTTTCACATGACCAGCTTGCCCAATAATATAAGAAACTGGCACTCAAATTCCATCGATAACATTTTTACTTAGGGTTAGATGTAATTTTCATTGCATCTAACTGAAGTCTACTAAGAAGCACATTTCAAAGCAATTTAGAATAATGGGATAAAAAGAGAGCAGCACTTTTTATTAAGCAAAAACACCAAATACCAAAAGACAAATAGAAGAACTCGGGTTCAAACATGAATTGAAAGTAGTTGCTGCGGTAAATCCTAGTAAAATTGCTTGTTAAATAGTTGCCCTTCCTAAAGTCTCGCGAATAAAGACCTTGCCAAACCAGATACTGACTTAAATAGCAAATGAAGGATACCGCTTCTAACAAATCATTTTCGAAACCTTATTCTATAACTGAAATGCCAAAAGCAATCGCCAAATTAAAAACGGGAAGAGCTGAAAACAATATCTTTCCCACACTAAAAAATGGCTGGCACATTTTTATTCCAACATTGCTGAAGCTTGAAAACTGCCACCGGTTCTAAAAAACTTAAAGTCATACCTATACAAACCTGGAAAATGAGTCTCAGACACTACCAGTTATACATTCTAAAGAGACTAATATACTACATAATCTTAGGAACCATAAATCAATTATACATCCGGAGTAAACTAGCTTTCCACCAAACCGAAGCTGTGCTGATGAAGTAAGGGCCGTAACAACCTATATAATGTAAGATTTCCAGAGGAAATTTAAGTCTTCGTCTATTTTTCTTAGTCGCGCTGGTTCATAGACGGAAGAGCAATGCTACTGTCTACTACGTCAAAGCGATAGCTCTTGCATCATAGTTATATTGGGGTTGTGTAGTAGTTGATAAATTAGCTTTTTAATGTTTTGTTTTGGTTTCCAAGAAAAGCGTGTAATCTTGAACAACATTAATAGGTTTTAATTATCTACATTACAACGAGGATTAAAGAAGGTATACTTATATTTTTCAATTTAGAAGGAGTAATACAATTATGGCAAGAATGATCAAATGGTTGATAGAGGGAGAAATATTGTTACCTCATAAAGCAATTATAAATTTATAAGGCTGTTCTTTAGTATATTTAACTATAAACGCGTAACTTTTTAATAGATGTTTTGCTAATTAAATGAAACATTAAACAAAATTAAATAAAAAAACCCACTTCAATTACTAGAAAATTTAAAAAAATTTAAACAACATTTGAACTACTCGTTAAAGTTTCTTAATGCCAAACTTTAGCAAATTTAGTTGCTTTGTAACAAAAAAAACGATTCTTTTGCATAAAGCTGTACTAACCTAACGTACAAGAAGTATTTTAATAATATGTGTCTTAAACAAAGTGCAGCACAAGCTCCTCTATTCGTTTAAGGGGTTAGGCCACTGTAGAAATTTCAAAAAATCGATTATCATTTTTTTCTTAAAAGGTGCCACAAAAATGATATAGGCAAAGGATTAAGGCGGGGATATCTAAGTACTTCTATTTTCAATTTTGGCGCAGCCCCTCTCAGTCATTTGCGAGTGCACGCTACGTGTTTTTCTCTGTTTTATTTTATATAAGTTTGTGTATAATAACATTTTTTATCGTTTGTCAGTATTTTATTTCATTTGCAAAACATTCGAGTTTTGTAGCTCAAGCAGTGCAGACGTGTGAATTTCAGAGTGTTTTCAGAGTGTTTCCTGCGATTTTCTCGCGCGGTATCGCATCTGCACCGCGCCATCCGCGCCGTGCCATCGGCCCAGCCACATACCTGTGATTAAACAGCGCTAGCAAACAAAAAAAATGGAAATGGTTCAACAATCAAGCATCGCCTACGGACAACCTAATAATTCTAACATCAACTACGCACAGGGTGCTCCAATGCAACTTCCACTTCCAACCAACCTTCAATTCGTAAACCAACCGCTATCAACAGGTAACAATTTTAACTTACCTAAAAATCAGTATCCTTCCACCAATCTCAACAACAATCTCAATTGATGGTAACTACCTCACAATCTTTAACCAACAGCGACAGAATTCTCTATCGAATGACGTCTACTAGTGACGAAGAAATTCATGAAGTCGTAAACGATAATTCCACTAACACTAACAAATGGCAAATAGTTAAACGTCTTAAACGTAGAAAATTATCCCAACCTATGAAAGAAACTACGCAAATACCTTTAACAAACAGATATAACCAGCTAAATGAAGAAGAAGAGGGAAGCACCCTTACCAGACAACTAAACAATAAAACCATAAAACCTCCTCCGATATTTGTGTACGGAGTTACACACTACAATGACATAATCAAAAGTTTAAATACAGTTGCGGAAACTGAACAATTTAACACAAAAACTTTAACAGATAACACCATAAAAATAAACTGTCATACTCCGGAAACCTACAGGAAACTAATTCACCACATGAAAGATGCCAACATTGTTCACCATACGTACCAGCCAAAAGAGGACCGTGCCTTCAGTGGTTATCAAAAACCTACACTTTACAACCGACATAAATGAAATTAAGCAAGAGTTAGCCAATCAGGGACACCAAGTCAGGAATATTTTAAATGGAAGAAGTAGAGTGTCTAAAGAACCATTAAACCTATTTTTTGTAGACCTCGAGCCAGCGGATAATAATAAAGAAATATATAATTTACGAGGTATTCAGAATAGAATAGTACAAGTCGAGCCACCCAGAAAAACCAAGGGCCTTACTCAATGTACACGTTGTCAGCAATATGGTCACACTAAAACATATTGTAACAGACCTTACTACTGTGTGAAATGTGGAGCAGCCCATAATTCCACAAGCTGTACAAAACGAAACAACACCCCTGCCACATATGCACTATGCGGTGGTCCCCACTCTGCCAACTATAGAGGATGCGAATTCTACCATACTCTCCTCAAACACCCAATAATGACAACAACAGGCTTAATATTCAACAATTACCAGCACCGATACACCCTATCCCACGACACAGAATACAACCAATAATTCAGGCACAACAGCCTACGTATTCGAATATACTAAGAAATCAAAACCACCAAAAACCACTAGAGGAAAACTCAATTACTCTCAGCACTTTTCTAAATGAGTTCAAAAAACAACGCTCATCAATAAAATTCGCTAAATTTGTACAAATTGCCCAATGGAATGCCAACGGCATCATTCAACATAAAAACGAAGTAGAGACTTTTCTACATCACAATTCAATCGACATACTACTTGTTAGCGAAACACACTTTACCGACAGATCCTTCTTTCGTATTCCATCCTATTTAACCTATAATACAAACCACCCGGACAACACTGCACATGCAGGTATTACAATTTTAATAAAAAATATTATAAGTCACTACATATTACCAAAGTATGAAACAAATCACTTGCAAGCCACTTCACTCAAAGTGAAAACGTCCTCGTACGAGATAACAGTTTCTGCAATATATTGCCCTCCTAGGCACTATTTGAAACTTAACCACTTCAGGGACTTCTTCAACACACTGGGCTCCAAATTTTATTGCTGGAGGTGATTTCAACAGTAAACATACCCTCTGGGGCTCTCGGCTAACAACTACCAAGGGTCGTGAGCTAGCTAATCTAATCCAGGAAAAATATTACTTATTTCTGTCCACCGGTAAACCAACATACTGGCCCAGTGATCCAAATAAAACTCCTGATCTGTTGGACTTCTTCATCACCAACGGAATCTCCTTACCATACATGGAAGTATTTCCTAGTTATGATCTGTCATCTGACCATTCCCCGATAATTGCAACTATTAGTACTTTCGTAATTATTAAGAATTTTACACCTAAACTTCATAACAACAAAACCAACTGGGATAAATACAAAAATGAAGTGGAACAACGGATTAATCTAATAAAAAGCCTCAAAACCCATAACGAAGTCGAAGACGCTTTGGATGCCCTCACAAGTACTCTTAAACATTCAGTTATAGAAAGTACTCCATCTCTGCCAATAGCTAATACCACAAAATCAATACCACCTGAAATAAAACATTTAATTGGTAAAAAACGGAAGGCACACAACCCAGGCACCCGTGGATAAAAATATACTGAATCGCATTAGCAATCAATTAAAGGCGCAACTTAGAGAACTCCGTGAACAATCCTTCAATGACTACGTGACAAGACTAAATAGATTCGACAACTCTATCTAGAGACCAATTAAATCCAAGAAAAAACCAAAAGAACACAATGCTCCAATAAAAAATCTTGCTGATCACAACGCTAAATGGGCGAGAAGCGACCAAGAAAAGGCTGACCTTTTTGCAAATCATCTCGCATCTGTCTTTAAGCCCAACAATCAAGATATAATTAATGACATCGTAACAAGTTTATCCAACATTCCACAATCCCCATTTTGAATTAAATCCTTCACTCCACACGAAGTTCAGAACGAACTTAACCATCTTAACATCCGAAAAGCACCAGGTACAGACGGTGTGATGCCAAAAATGCTCAGGGAATTGCCGAAAAAAGGGATACTCTTTACTACCTACATTTTTAATGCCATTTTAAGACTGAAGCACTGGCTAAAAACGGCAGAAATAATAAATTAAGCCAGGAAAGAACCCAAATGACGTAACCTCACACCGTCCAATTAGTTTGCTCCCTACAATTTCCAAGGTATTAGAACGCTTATTACTGCAGAGACTAAATGCCGATATTTCACCATATACCTGCCTTCCTCCCCATCAATTTGGTTTCCGAGCAGGACATTCTACAGTTCAGCAAACACATCGATTAATCCAAGTTATTAATCACGCTTTTGAACAAAAACATTATTGTACTTCAGTTCTGCTGGATGTTAGCCAGGTCTTTGATAAGGTCTGGCATACAGGTCTCTTATATAAAGTCAAGGAAACCCTCCCACTAAAGTATTTCGACATCTTGAAATCCTACCTTTCAGACCGCAAATTTAGAACCAAAGTAGGAAATGCCAAATCAGACTATCATTCCATAGAAGCAGGTGTACCACAGGGAAGCGTCTTGGGACCGACCCTCTACAACCTATATACATCCGATATCCCAACAACCACTGAAACTACTATCTGTACTTTTGCTTATGACACTGCCATACTAGCAGCTCATGAAGACCCAGCAATAGCATCTAACCTAGTACAAATCCACTTAAACGTAGGCTTGGTTGCATCTCTGGAAAATTAAAATAAACGAAAACAAATCATAGTACATAGACTTCACTCTAAAACACGAACGTTGTCCTCCGCTTTTTCTCAATAACGCCGAACTCCCTCGAGCTATATCTATCAAATATCTTGGATTCCACCTGGACACTAGGTTAACATGGAAAGATCACATTACCAAAAAACGGAAGCAGATTGACTTGAAGATCAAAGAACTCTATTGGCTGTTAGGGAAGAACTCAAAACTTTCCCTAGAAAACAAAATACTGCTATATAAAACAATCATCATCCCTATTTGGACGTATGGAATAGAAATCTGGGGTTGCGCAAGCAAATCCAATATAGCATTGCTTCAAAGAAGCCAATCTAAAGTTCTACGAATGATAACTCAAGTACTGCGGTATGTCTCAAACCAATTGCTACACGACGACCTGAGGATTCCCTATCTCAAAGATGTGATCAAGCTACGAAGTAGAACCCACCACGATAGATTGGCAGCCCACTCAAATAACCTGCTTCAACCATTACTGGAAAGACAACACCCACGACGACTACATAGACTTTGGCCAGCAGACCTTCTTGTGGATTAAGAGAGTCCTTCACTGGGAGAGCTCTCGTCACGTCATTTCAAGCTGAAATTCTGATATACAATTAGCCCATAGAATGTAGTAGTTCTGATTGCTAATAAATATACATCTATAAAAAAATTGCAAAACGAGTAAAAAAGTAGTTTACAACGAAAAAAATGGTCAAAAAGTACTTCCGGTAAGAAACCAAAAATTTATTAATGATTTTCAGTACCGAAAACTTCAAACGCGTTTTTCTCGAAACTATATTTTTCAAGTCGACCTGACTCATAACTCGAACAAATCTTGACCGATTGACTTGAAATTTTAACCGTATATTCACAATTACATTTTGCATGGAAGTACGTAGGATTTTTGTGGTATATTGCATAGTTTTTTTCACAAACTTTCTGACAATTTTTCATGAAAAAAAAACGCTTTATTTTTGCAAAAATCTACGTATCGAAAAAATACTACGTACTTTTTGGTCAACGTAAATTAAAAATTGCAGGAGCAGTTGGTCCGGCCGTACACCCTTAAAAAAAACAGCTGTGTAAACGCCATTTTCTTTTATATTACTTTGGAATAATTAATTTTTACAATTTATGACTTGTGCAATAAAGGACTTTTCTCAGAATTTTGATTTATTGTATTGTCCCGCTGAAAAAAATTCCCAAAATAAGCTTATTTTGTTTCGCCGCTACAGTGGGCTAATACCTTAAGTCGACTATATATCTGAAAACTACAAAAATAAAATCGAAATAAAAACGAGTAATGTTAGAAAATACATTTAACGGCACAGTTCTGCATTACACTCCCTTTTAAACATTTAAATTTTAAAATTTGCTCTGCACTACCTTGCAAGGCTGCAAAATAATAAAATCTTTGAATTAAGCATACTTAAAATTAGTGCTGGTTTCGAATATGGTAGGTCACGGTTAATTTTATAAATTACTTCATAGTAATAAGGACATATAGGATGCCTTTTATGCAAATTTTTTGTGAGCTAAAAAGATTTTTGTTACTATAAAACGAATAATCTGAGTCGCACTTTACTAATTTATATACTTGCATTCTGACTATATAAAGAAAGGCTTATAATTCCTGTCATACAGAAATATGATGAAAGCGATAAAGGAGAAGAACCACGAGTTTGCAAAAGTACATCTTTTCAGTAGCTCAATCTACTGCAAAAGCTCTAAAGTTATTTTAATTACAATGGAACTTTAAACAATTAGTACGCTGTTAGGTGCATTAAGCTATTTATAATCTATTAAACATCAATAATATATTTTTGATAAATGGGACACAGGTACAACTATCGATTTGTTGCAGGATGTTCATGTAGATTTATTATACTGTCCCATTTACCCTACCAGACACTGTTACCTAAATGAGTCAAATATAAAAATAAAAGTCTAAATATACCAATAGGAGAATAAGATTTTAATTTCCAGCATTAGTTAGGGTCTTGTACTTTATTTTTAAATATGGTAATATCGCACAAATATAGGACATCCACAGAACTTGTGTTTTTGGTTGTAGCCTTCTATATAAAAAAAAACCTCATCAATTTTATCCATCTCTTTGTTGCCCATACACTAACAAAGAAATTTTAATGTCACCATCTAGAGTGTGTCCGTATCATTTAATAATAAATATGCAAATAATGATTCCTTTATCAAGAACCAAATTTAGAGGGGGTAAGTCTCACTCATTAGTAACGAAGTTCAGTGATTATTTAATGAAATAACAAAACTAGTGCCCTCCGCTCCTCAAAAAAAAAACAAAAAGAGAAAACTTAGACAACATGCTTAACAAAATGACCCAATCCTAAATGGAAGAATCAAAATCGTTGCCGATTAAACAATCTTTTAGCCGTTAGGGTCCCCTTAACTTATAGGCTATTAGGCTCTATTACTCTCTATTACTTTTTACATTGCTATTTCTAGATTGGCTTCTCATTCAATAGCTGCATATTATATCTAAAAAGAAATCTATGTAACGGCTTCAAATAATAATTTTCACTTTCTAAGAAATTCTTATTGCAACCTGACAACTTGTTTTTTTAGTACAGAATTAAACTGTTTTAAAAGAAGATAGTCAGCACATTATACGTGGGAAGATAGAGAAAACTACGAGTTTTAAATAAAGTTAGCGTAATTCTTCCAAACTCATGGAAGTGGATGATAGTACACAACAATAATAGTACTAATGGACATTATTTTTTTGGAGGATGTGGGGAAATTTTAAATTTTTTTCATCCTTTTTCATCTGCTGCCAGCGGTCCAAGTGGCTCACGGTTTATTTGTTTTGCCTTCCACCGTCTTTATTTACATTTCTCTTGCATGGCCTTTTTTCGTTTCCTTATAGATAATATTCTAGATCTTTTCTACATACTTTTCCTCTTTCTTTTCTTAGGATGTGACCTAATCATTTATACTTTCGGGTTTTAATTTCCTCATTTACATCACGCTGTTCCGTTTCTACCCAGAACTCAACGTTTGTCATTGTCTCTGGCCACCGAATTTTTAAAATTCACTCTAGGTACTTGTTTATAAAGGTTTTCAACTTATGTAGCATTAAACATATTTATTTCAGCTTTAATTTGATTTACATTCCAGTCCCCCAAAGAGCTGTATGAATACACTCTTTAGTTTATTTGTTTAATTTCCTATTTTCCACGGCCACAGTACTTGCCCAATACATGAGTTTATTAACATTTTCTTAGAATGAAGTGCTGTGGTGCCTCCACGTTTATGTACATCACTTTGGTCTCGTGTATGTTCATCTTTAGACTCACCTTATCTACATTTTCTTGTACTGTACTAATTTTTTCTTGCGCGTGTTTGGTAGTGTGCGCAAGAAGACATGTCATTTGCGAAGTCAAGATGTTCCAAGATTTTTTCCATGAATTCCTTTCTTGTACTTTGCGAAGGCTTTATATAAGATATTATTTAGTACTCTAAGGAACAATAATGGCGTACTCCCATATCTGACTGGAGCTTTGGTGATAGCGTCCCATCGTAAATTACTTTGCACGAATAACTACTGCATCCCTCCTTAATAATAGTTCTTTCTGTCAGTCGTGTACTTCATAATTGAAATATTATGTTCCCACGGTTGTAGTTTAGGTTGTAGTTTCGGAAATATTCCTCCATTTGTCTTGGTCTGAGGCATTTCTAATATTTTCTTGAAAAAATGTACCGGTGAATTCCTTGAGTTGGCCGTTCCAACGTTTCCCTTCTATTTCCCCCTGAACAACCAGTTTTTCTAGGTTGTCGTCCTTTCTTCTAGTGATGTGTCCAAAGTATTTCAAAATTCTTTATTTTACTGCACTTGACAATCTCTCCTGAATTTCCAGTTCTTCTAATATGGACACATTGGTTCTGTATGCTATCCAGGATATCCTCAAGAGTATTCACCAGACCTACATCTCAAAGGCGTCTAGTTCATTAATGTTTGTGGCCTTTAAGGTCCTTGCTTCTGCTCCGTATATGGCAATGGCAAACAAGTGTTCTAACTAGTCTGCATTTTGTTGTCTTCGTTTTTTTGTTTAACTTAGTCATAGTTGTTTTGGCAAGCGCTATTCTTCTTTTTATGTCCGCTAACGCATTGCCACCATTATTTGTACGGGAACCTATACAAACTATTTCTTTGACATTTTCCACTTCACGAATGTTAGGTGCAATTTTTATTTTGTTGGGGCGATCTGTTACCATACTTTTTTTTGTCGATTAAGTTTTAGGCCGAAGAGTAAGCTCTCCTGCTTAACCCCTTCGATCAGCTCTGACATCTCTTCTTCCTCTTTCGCAATTAGTGTGGTGTCGTCCGAAAAGCAACGATTGTTTATTGTCTTGCCACTAATAACCATTTCACCTTCCCAACCATCCAGAGATTTTCTTACTATGTATCTTCTGTAAATGTTAAATAACAAGGGCGACAAGACACAACCTTGGCGAACCCCGTGTTGTTTATTAAAGGGTTTAGATATCTTGTTATCAATTTTGATTGTTCCTGTGCTGTTGTTATTAAGTACCTTAGTAGTATGACGAGGTGTTTTCATGTCCAATAGCACTTTCCAGAGTTGTGCTTAATTTAGACAATCAAAGGCCTTATTATAGTCGAGAAAACATAGATACTACTCCTGCCTTCTCGATGATTTACCCTACGTTTATAATCTGCTGTCTGGTGCCCTTCCCACTAATGAATCCAGCTTGTTTTTCTGGAATCTGCTTCCCTAAGAAGTTTTTGAGTCGATTTAGTAGAAGCAGTGCTAAGGTTCTGTAGTTATTACATTTTTGCCTTGATCCTTTATTATGCAGTAAAATAAAAGTGGATGAACTCCATGTCAATGTTTGGTCAATGTTTGGTTTCTTATATCTTATTACAAATAAGAGGTCAACACCTTGCTTTAGCATTTCTACACTCAGAGTATCTTTGCCTGAGCTTTAATTATTTTTGAATAACGGATAGCTCTTAATATATCAGGTTCCTGTTTGATTTTCATGGTAAAAGGAAAGTGTGCTAATTCTGAATCGTTTGTTTTGTTTGTGTCTAAGTTTTCACAGTATTTTTGTGATACTTTATGTTATCTATCTCAATAACGACTTTTCCTTTTTTGTCTTCTATTTTCCGTGTTCTTGATTTAAATTTTCTTGTGATTTCTTTACTGCGCTAGAAGAGGTCTTGGGTTTTGTTGGTATTTGATTTCTTAACATGTACTTTGTATGTGATGATTTTTGTCGTTGTATTTTTCGGTTCAAATTCCTATATTCGATTTTTCGTTCTTCTGTGTTTATGCCTGTTTATCCAAGAGTTTTTATTTGTTTTATTGCGCTCCAAGTTTTGTCGGCCATTCATTGTTTGTTTTTTATTTTGTTGTAATACTTGTTAGTTAATAAAGTTGTTTTGAGGCCTTGTCACATTTCTTCTATGCTCGTCTGATTTCAGTTATCCGAATTGATTATTAAGTTTTTTCCAGTTTTTGTTTGAATTTCGTTTCAAATAGGGAATTCTTTTTCTATGTTCTTTATTTTTATATGAGTTCTAACTTTAGCTAGCAAGAGTTTATGATCGAAGTCGCACACATGAAAAAAATGAAACAACTTGGCATATTGTTTAGTAAGCATTACTGATTACTAGGCAGGACATCAAAACTGTCCCTTACAAGCAAACTTTTAATTTACCGCGCGATCTTTAAACCCATATGGACATACGGCATTCAACTTTGGGAAACAACGGCTAACTCTAACATTCAAATACTTGAAATATTTCAATCTAAACTGCTACGGTCAATTTGTGACGCACCATACTTTATGAGAAATACAGATATTCTGTGAGACCCGAAAGTTGACACTGTAAAAGAAGTGATAGTTAAGTTCAGTGCCAAATACCTAAGTAAACTAGAACATCACCCAAATGCTACTTGATAATAGTGAAACCCTATCCAGACTAAAGAGACACAAACCGCTAGACCTACCGAATAGATTCGATTAAACCAGTATAATGTAGTTCGCAGTAAACTGTAAGTTGTAAATCGTTGGATTTCAATAATGTCACTGTTTATGCCCAATAGTTACTAACATACACATATTTTGCTTATTGTTGTATACAGATTGCAAAAAGTAACAAAATATAAAAAAAGTTTCCGATCACTTTCACATTCCATTCCGGAAAAAGTTTTTACATTATTGACGTTTGATCTCTATTTGGCAACTATGTATGAAGAAGAAATTTTATTCTTGTATTGTTCTTCGGGGATGTTGAGGAAAAAACTATTTGTGTTCGTTAAATTGTTTCTATGCAGAACTCCACGAGTTTTTGACCGAAATAATTCTTCGTGACTAGTACACTTGGATGTATTTGTTTGAGAATGGTCATCGCCACTTCGTGTATCGGGTCTGTTCGGTGTCCAGTTAAGTATATGGTGTAGTAGTGTTTGGTGTAAAAATGTCTAATGCGTTTCGCACAGACCAACTATTGTAATGTTTGATATTTCTCATTTGATAATGTCCAACTTACATAGTTATAGAACAAGTTCTTAAACATTCCAAGTGGCAATTGATATGCTTATAGTTAGATAGTTTTGTTGACGAAGTTTGTATATTTACATTATTTGACCTACTTATAGCCCTCCAAAAGATAACTATAAGACAATCCATGAGATTCTCTTTGAAGATACTAGAGGTGGTCATCCCCTGGCTTTCTCTAGGGTTGAGATGTGGGTAGGGATAGTTGACAAAGGTGGATTGAAGGTGCGGACTTAATTTCTCCAGGGAAGGGCGTTAAAGAAAATTTAGGACTTGCTAGGGCAGGGTCACCTCTCCCTGAGGAAGTCTGTTCTTTACCGCCAACGTAAAGAAGTACCTCCTGCTTTCCTAATTGATAAGACCACTTCATATATATTCTTTTATCAAAAAGACAAAAGTCTTTATCAAAATCTATAAAAGCCAGTACAATCTATTTTCATAAAGGTTTAGAATAATTCTGTAGAATATCTTGTTTACAACAATAGGCATTGCTAAATTTTGTTGCATTTTTCTTTTCAATAAGATGCGCCTTTATTAATTTAAGTTGTGCTGGACAAAACTGTGCTGAAATAACTACTGCATTAGGATATCGTGATTATTATAATGGATCACTAAAAAGTATTCTGTACACTGTCAAAATAATCTCTTTGTACCTGTAAGGATCATGTCTTCAATTAGACTTTCTAATCTAGATCTTGAGCTTGACTAATAAAACGGTCTCATTTGAGGATGTTCTATTTTAAAACCTGAACAATTCTGCTACTACTAAGTCTATAGATGTTCTTGAGTTGTTTCCATTTAATCAGGTAGATCTTGAAAAAACATACTCTCGTGGTCATTTCTCAAAGTTGTTAGTGAATATCGTGTTGAAATTGTCAAAACTAAGTCACTTTTGGAGATTGTAAGATTCAAATAGTCCAATTGAGATTCATTCTAAACACAGTGAGTACAAGGAGTATCGCACATTTGTTTTGTAAGAAAAGCAATACAAAAGATTTAGTAATACTACTGTGTGAAGCCACGATTACTAAATACTTAACTCATTTTACGTTCACCATCTGATATCTTAGAAAATTATAAACATAATACAAAACTACCTAAAGAGCCTATGAAAAACCATATTCTGGTTTTATTGCTCCTCTAAAATTAAGAAAAAAATAAGGACAGGGATTTAGAATAAGAAAATGCAATGCTCCAAACAGCACTATAACAACAAATTTAATCATAGCTAACATCATCACTAATGCCACTTAATAATTAAATGTTCAAAATAAATCAACCGTAACTGTTTATATATGATTTTTATTTTAAAGGGTACAGAGAAAAATAAAAGTTATTATATCGCAGGATTGCGGTAGCCTCTGAGAAATAACACGACCGGGAAATTTGGTTTGAAATAAAATGAATGTTTTACGTATTGTGAAACTACTTGTCATTTTATTGTAAAAAAAATTGATTAGCATTTTCTAATAGCGCATACCATTGATAACAGGGTTACCAACAAAGTATAGGCAAATGATTCCTCCAGTTCACAATGCACACTAAATGGCGTTTTTTTTGTAGATGCATTGGTTTTTTGTAAATAGCATTGAAATTTTCACTGCCCCAGATGGTTTATAAAGCCATTTAAATAAAAATTAATTTTATCGCTCAATATTTTAGCAAAAATCAGCATTAACTGTTATGTTCTATAAAATATAATTTACAAATATGGCGTTTCTGGTAGTCTTTGATGAAGTTTGCCATATGATTAGATATAAACTATATAAGTGCAAACTTCCAATGTTTACAGACGTAAGTCCAAAGTTTATTTGCGATCACTTTATAAAATATTTAGTATTTCTAAGGGGTTCCATGGCAGATTTTATTTGGAAGTGAGGTTTTTCTTAAATTTTTAAATCTTTAGGTGATCAGAAGGCTCATTATCCATGGTACCCTTCAGGAAGGAGCCATAAGGACCATTAATCAAAAAGTAATTTGTTTTTTGTCGTTTACTTTATGAAGTGCAATTAAGTATTTCATTTACCATGTTTATATAAGCACAAGGTGTGCCATTCTAAAAATCTGCACTATAGAACACCTACGTGGTGACCCCATAGTCATCACTTCTAACGGGGCTCAAATCCATCAGTCATTAGTTAAGACTACTGTCATTATAGGAGAAGCTCATAGATAGATGGCTTACATAAATGAACTACAGATAAAAGTTTTATTTTTTATCTTTTTTTGGAACTACCAATGATTATGGCGGTTATTTTGAAATTGTATGAAGCGAGTTTTCGGAAACTTCGTTTGGACCTCCGCTCCTTAGCAATACATTAGCAGCATTGTTGGTTTAACTCTTTCGTGGCTTAGCTTCGGACGTAATTTATGTGGGAGGCGTGCCCGACTCCCATAAAATTATATTTTCGTTTTCACTCTCTGCCTTTAAGACCTCTAGAGGCTTTAAAGTTTATGCCTTTCGCCGCGCCAATGTGGCCCTTATGGCAGACGCTTAGAACATCCACTCGCGGGCCCGTTGCGAGCACTCAATCTCCGCTATTAATAAATAACAAACTGAACAAATATTATGGACGAATTATAATTTTAATGCATACGTAATCGCCGCGCCGGCCCATAAATTACTTCTATTTGTTCAACGCTAGAATTAATTAACCCCCGAAACCGCCAAAAATGGCGGGCATTATATAGAAGCCTGAACAAATAAAATTAGAAGGCGTTCAGTGTCAAATGAGAAGGCAAGATGTGGCCTGAACTTCCGAGCGGCTCCGCGTAATGATAGGGCGCAGGCCGGAGCGCCTCAGGGTGCGACTGTGGGGTCCGTCACGTCACGATAGGCTCGGCGAGCAGCCTCAATTCTGCGGCGCGCAGCATTTCGAGATCGCATAAATGAGTTTTTCATTCACAAACGCCGCGGTGATTTATACGGCACTTGCATGCTCAGGCTGAACTCTCGCACTGCGGCAGTGCTGCTGGGATGCTTTTCGTGCGCGTAAAAAGCTGGCGCGCGGTAATAGAAAACGCAAACAAAAGGCGGGTATTGACGAATGAGTAGCCTAAAGAAAGCCGTAAATTGCTTTGTTTAACTAAGGGATGGGATTCAATTTGTGAACTAATTTTACTGGCGCTATAAAAAGCGCTGGTTTAGAGCGCGCCGGAGAATTTATGTTTGTTGCTCGCTCCCGCTCGGCCCGAGATCACGTATCGCGAATGAAAAAATCCCAAGGCACGATGGCATTGCAATCACGAGATGTAATTACGATAAGCAGAAGTTAATGACTTGAAAAGTTTATTGAGGAAGTGTAACGTCTCACTCTGCAATGATTAATTTTCGAGACTATTCAGTAGAACCGAGAGGAAGATACAAAAAGTTATTTTGCAATTAAGTGGCAGAGCAGATGTTTACATCATATGTATAATGAAATAAATTTTTTTATATATAGTAATGGTGAGTGCCTAAACTATTGGCATGAGAGCACGGCCTGCGAACTGAAAGATGAAGGCATTCATATGTTTGACTTCTTTGTTCGGTCATCGCGCATCATCTCTGACATGGGGCGACAACCGTATTATTAGCTTTTGTTGGAAATGAACAGAAGTATTCATTTATTTTTAGCGACTAAGTAGGCTACCCACCAGGCATTTAAATCCCTGGAATAAACCCGAGCCCGTCTGCACTTCAGTTACGCGCCTCAACCACGCAGCCACACTGGCTCTGTTTTTTTTATATGCTCACATTGTATCAGGTAGTTTCACATACAATTTCGGATTTAGTAGGGTAAAGATAAAGATCTGCAAATTTAATCAAAAACATCATTAGCATCAATAGTTTATTGTTTGAATTTTTATCACTAAACAGGTTTGGATTATGATAATACAACAGTTTCGATATATTTGCACAGATAACAAAAAAATATCTAAATTTGTTCTTGAATGGTTAGGGGAACAAAGCACCTGAGACTAACTTTTATAGCTCAACTCCATTACCTCACATCGTTGATCATACTACATGAGGTCTGGGGTTGCCACGATGTTGTATATTGGCCAAACGTAATTCCTCTTGCATAATGCCTAATCCCATGCAGCAGGAACTGTTCTGTGCTTGATTCACCAGGTTGTAAGAAGAAATAGTAAATGGTGCTTTTAAAATATTCACTTTTTTACTTTTTAACTTTTTCAATATTACGAAAATGATCTATAGACTACGTTGAAGTTCTTCGTAAAACAATAAACAGAGCCAATAAATTTTGTCCAAGTTCTACCGGTAATTCTTCTTCATCAATATTAGGCGTTGGTAGTACACATAATTTATTTTTGACTTAAAATTGCTCTTCCAGAAGTTTTGATGCTGACGTTATTTTTTATTTGTATATTATAATAGTAATAAGTGACTTATTTTACCAAAAAATCTTATGAATGAAATCAAGATCTAAAAAGTAAGAAGAAACACCTGGTATGGACCTTATTACACCAAAAATGCTCCAGTACTTTTGACTTACATATATAATGCAATCATTAGAATTAATGCTGGCACAGACAATTAAAAATAGCAGAGATACTTTTAATACTAAAACCTGATAAAGGCCCAAAACAGGTCAATTTCTATCGACTTCATTGACTGTGATTTTCAAATTATTAGAAAAACTACTATTTCACAGAATTGACACATAATTCACATCGAATGACTAAATACCACTACATTGAGATGTGGGAAATGTGTATTTGATTGAATAATTGTTTGATTCTTCAACATACTTATTTGTAACGTTTTGACTCTTAGTTTTAATGTTATTTTCAAATGTACATGAACAATAACGATTGCAAAGTATATTTGCCCTAGAAGACAAAATAGAAGGCGTTCAAAATACTTTTTCATTTTATTTCATGCTTATTTACAATCTACTCTTTAATTGAGTAATAAGTAAATGGTAGAATATTACATGTCATGTGGGGGGATATAGCCAATGCTACTCTCCCGAATAATGAATGTTATGGTTGTGGAAGCTAGTGGATGAGGTCCTGTGGCAAATTTCGCTGGAATCTGGGAACAATTGCAGGTGGGTTGGATAGCTGATCAATGAGGTTGTTTTCGTGCCCTACGAGCTGGTGGTGGTAGGTGGTAGCGAGTCTTTGGATTTCATATGCAACAGTTGGGATGTTCAGATCTGTGTGGAGGGTATCGTTCCGAATGTACCAAGGCGCGTTAGTAATCAAGCGAAGAATTTTAGATTGAAACCGCTGTAATAATTTAGCGTGAGAGGTCTTTGTGCTGCAGCCCCAAAGTTGTACTCCATAGGTCCATATGGGTTTTAATATGGCCTTGTATAGAAAGAGTTTGTTTGTGAGGGAAAGTTGAGAGCGGGGCCCCAGAAACCAGTACATTTTCTTGAGTTTTAGGTCGAGTTGTTTTCTTTTGGCTTTAATGTGGGTACTCCAAGTGAGTTTTGCATCGACATGCAGCCTTAAATATTTTACTTCAGTTTTCAGGGGAAGGGGGTGTCATTGAATCTGACTTGTGGGCAGATTGCTCGTCTGGTGGTAAAAGTTATTTGGGCGGATTTTTCAGTATTAATTGATACCCTCCAATGATTGGTCCATTCTTGTAGTAGGTCCATATGGTGCTGAAAGCGATCGGTTGTAACCTGCGGTGTTTCACTAGCTGCTAGGATAGCCGTGTCGGCCGCGAATGTGGCAATCACTGTTTCGTTTGTGGTTGGCAGGTCGGAAGTGTAAAGTAGGTAGAGGAGTGGCCCCAGTACACTGCCTTGCGGGACTCCTGAAGTAATGTGGTGGTACTCAGAGACCGTGTTGTTGATTTTCACTTGGAATAGCCGGTCAGCAAAGTATGATTTGAATAGCAAATAAAGCTGGCTTAGAAAGTGAAGTTTAATTTTGTACAACAGCCCCTGGTGCCATACCTTGTCGAACGTCTGCTTTATGTCTAGGAGTGCAGTCGTACAGATCTTTTTGGTTTCAAGCATTCCATTATTTGAGTGACGATTCGGTGACCTTGATGTATCGTCGAATGGTGCTCACGGAAACCGAATTGATAAGAAGGTATGATCTGGTCGAGGTCAACTGTACCTTTGATTCGTTTAAGTAATAGTCTTTCAAATGTCTTGGATAGGAGGCTTATTGGTAGATAGGAAGAGGATTGGTGAGATGGTTTTCCAGGCTTAGCAATCATTATAATTTGAGCGAACTTCTATTGCATCGGAAAGTAGGTTAAGTGTAGTATGCTATTATAGATGGTGGTGATAAGTACCATCGCTTTGCGTGGGAGGTGGTGTAATAGTTCTCCTACTATGAGGTTGTGTCCGGGAGCTTTTCGTTTATTGGTGTGTATTAGCTTATGACGAACTTCAGCTGGAGAGAATGGTGCGATGGGTAATGAAGCTTGCAGGGGGCGTCTAAGAAGGAGTCGATTTCGTTGCTTTATCAGTTCTGGCTCAGCTATTGTCGGGTCTTTTGATGGGTGGTAGTGCTACTATCGGTTGTTTGAGTTTTTTCGTTGCCTTCCATAGAGTTTGCTCGTCTGGGGAGAGTTTAGATAGGTAATCGTTGAATGAGTGATTGCGAACTTCCAGTAAGGCGTTCTGCAAGAGGTGGACAAGTCTGTTATAGGAGGTTTTGTCTTGTCGGGTTCCTGTTCGCTGCCACTGTTTTCGAGCACTGCGTTTTTTAATTATAAGGTCTCGGATATGACAAGGAATGTTATTTGGATCAGGATTGGTAGCTTTATGAGCAGCAGTAGCTAGCCAGGTAGCTGTTTGGAGCATAGTGGTCAAGTACTGAGTAGCGACATCGAGATCCTGACTGTCCTGAATTCGAATAGCCAAGTTGCAGAGTCTTGGAGGCAGTTCTTTAGCGATTATGGTGGTGCTAAAAGTAACGACGACTGGAGAATGGTCAGTAGATAAATGTTGATTTGATTCTGCCTTGGTGTAGGCGTGTGCTATATCGCTTGTGATTGCGCAATCTAGTAAATCGGGGAGTTTATTCGGATCACTGGGCCCATAAGTGCGTTCTCCAGTTGAGATGTATCCAAAGTTGTTGTTTTGTATTGTTCGTAAAAGGTTGCGTCCTTTTGTATTTTTTGCGTTCCAGTCGCCTCCTACTATAAACTTGTTTCCTAGCAATCTAAAGAACTGTTCATATTCGTCAGATGAAATGGAATGTCGTGGAGGACTGTAAACTGCTGCTACAACAAGTGGTTATGGAAGGGTGTGGACTTGAATGATTGTGCTTTGAATTTTTTCTGTTAGATAGTGTAATTTATGGTGAACTACGGTGTTTTTGACAATTACTGCTGCCCCGCCGTGGGCCGTTCCATCTGGGTGATTGGCGTAATAAATACTATAGTGAGGAATTTTTAGAAATGTTCTTGTTGTTGCATGCGTTTCTGAGATGAGCATTATATCTATGTGTTGTAGTTGTAGAAAGGTAGAAATTTCAGGAACATGGTTTGTGATGGCATTGTCGTTCCAGAGTGCAATGCTTAGTAAAGTTGCCATTTTGAAGCTATTTTATTTATGACTGTAGAGTGCATGTTTAAGATTATCGTATTTTGTCTTAAGAGTTGGGAAAAAATCTGAGAACGTGTTATGCATGTTTGTGGGATGGTCAGGATTTGGTGGGTTGGTAGTTCTTCTTGTTCATGTGGGATGAAGGACTGAAACATTTAGCTGGACTCCTTGGTGTTCGGTAAGGGGACTTGAAAGTGACGTTGGGAGAGGAGGAAAGTCAGTTGCGGTGAATGTTACTTGGTGGGGGCAATGCTTATTTACTGTTCCTTTGAAGGGTGTGTTTCTGGCTCTTTGAAGGTCCTTTGTAATTGGCTGGATGGTTACCGCCGCATAATGCGCACTTAGCTGGGGTGGTAAGATCTTTCTTACAAGTAGATGTTTGATAGTCACCTCCATATTTGACGCAAATAAAAGGTTTGTTACAATATGTTTTGGGGTGTCCGTAATCCTGACATCTCAGACATCGAGATATAATATTTTTTTTAACATTTATTTCAAATTCTCCTTTTTTGTAGATTTAACATTTATTCTAAGAGACATAAGAACAAAATCATAGGGTAAAGTTAATGCTTTTGTTTAGAATTTACCCAATTTAAATGTACAATGGTTAAAATTAAAAAGCATGCCATATTTACAAGAAAGAGCGTATGTAAGTATGACGCCAAAATCTTTGTTAAAGAAGTCTAACTTTCTGTGACCCAAAAATTTTTTTTTGTTTACTGTAAACAAAGCAAGCGGATGGATGATCAGAGCTCATCGGGCACTTGTTTCGATACGCCTTTAATTCCCATTTAATTATTATCATCAAATGCACTAGAATCATCTAACTAATACTACTAATCTTTCTACATTTTGGTAAATATGCAGAAGACGCTTCCAGTTCTTAGCTGCTTAATTCCAAAACTCGATTAAATATGGTTGGTCTTTGTTTGCAATATTTCATGAGAAACTGCATGTTGTTTTGTATACATACTGCAGAATATCTGTAAATATTCGAAGAATTAGAAGTATTCTACAAATGTATTTTAATTAAAATGTGATTTTTTGTTATATTTACGTTGTTATAGAGCTTTATATATTTTGCGCTTCAAAATGACTGCAAGGTTTCATTGTTACACCCACCATATGTGTGCTTCCTCCTGCCTTCGGTTACGCAGACAAACCTAGTCATAATGTTCAACATTGCTGTCACGTAGATAGAATTAGTAGTTAGTAGAATAAGTAGTTTAACTATTTTAAAACTTTATTATCGTAGTAATCTCACGTCTTTGAAAAGAGGGGTGGGTGTATTTAATATTTCCATTATATAAGGATCACGTGTGATCAGGCGTTACTTTACTGTAGTTTTAGAAAGGTAAACCTTAGTTCAGATGTTATAATTAATTTTGACAAACTTTGTTTATCTATTTGCTATATTAGAAAGTAAATTGAATAGTGAGAGTCTACTTGCAGATCATCTATAAATATCTGGGCTACATTATTGGTAAAACTGCGTCTTGGTACATTATAAAGATTACTTTTAAAATTAAATTGCAATGACAAAAAGTTTGACGAAAGATGATAAACTCATTTGGAATTTTTTTTAAGTATCTTGTTGTAATGCGCTTTGTTTTTAGAGTCTATAATTTAATACTTAAGTTAAAGAACTACAAGATTAAAAAGGTTTACGAATTTTAATACGAGAAACCTTTAGGTTTTGATAGTTATTTTAGTAGGGGGTGGGAATCATGTTTTTGCATTTTTGTTAATGTACCGAGCAAACAATAAAAAGCAAAATCTTTTGTGCAAATTAAAATTTTTTTAACCAATTATACCAACAATAATGAAAAAGCTCAGTACATTCTTTAGCGTTTGCTTTCTTAAAAGCCGACTACGCGCTATTTTCCTTTATTAATATTACAATGCATCAATTTTCTTCTAAAGTACTATGGAGGTGGGTTACTTAAAACGCCGCTGAAATAAGACATATCAAAGGAAAAATCTATCTTTACTTTTTAAAGAGGATTTTTCTTTTCGATGTCTATAACTGTAATTAAAGAAATAATGCTTTCGCCGATATTAAGAAGTATGAAGTACGATTTTTTTTTTATTTTCATTCAAAAGAAAAGAAATATTTTTATGGTGAGGTTTAGGCACGTTACTGCAAATATTAAAGCGACGACGTCTGGATTGAGTGGGATTCAAAGTATGCCAACAAGAAGATTTTGTACTTAAATCGTTAGTTTGCGTATTACATATTTACGATAGTTTCTATGCTATTACAGATATTAGGACATCAGATTTCAGTTAAAAGAAGTAGGAAACAATATATTATAATAATAATAATATAAAAAAAAATTGTTATGCACAGTAAGAGATAATGAGTCGGATTTAAGCAATAATGATGATGACGACACAACGAAGAGGTTGACAAGTTTCTTATTGAAGATAAATTTTGAAGATAATATTATGCAAAAATTTGTTTTTGACTACATGAAATATTTTTCTTCCCCAGGTGCCGTCTCGGTTACGAAGGTTGGCAATCATCACTGCTATGCGAATTTTTGAAACAGCCGATCTAAACAGTTGGTTTATGTAACCATGAGTGTCGTCTTCTTCCAACACTTCTTTTCCCTTAGATCTATCCTTGTATTATTACTTGAAGCAAAATATATCTATCACTCCTCATTATGTGGCCAACGTATTGTAGTTTTTTTCCTTGATGGTATTAATAATTTTTTTTGTATTCTTCGCATTACTTTTGCATTCCTTATTCGATCTACCCATGGTATTTTTAACACTCTTCTGTATATTCATAATTCGAACGCTTCTAATCTTTTATTATCCATGTTTTCATTCCATAGAACAGCACTGATAGTATATAGCAGCTGATTAATCTTATTTTCAGTTCAAGACTGATACATCTTCCACATAAAACTTTACTCATTTTGATAAAAGTTGACCTTGCTATTGCTATTCGTGTTTTTATTTTCTCTGAGAAGTTATCGGTGTTATTAATAATTGTACCTAAGTATTTGTAGCTTTCTACTTTCTCTATTGATTCGTTGTGTATATAGATGTTTCCATTATTTTGCATTATTTTTGATATTACCATAAACTTAGTTTTCTTTATGTTTCGCTGATATCTTGTTCTAATTTTTTATATATTCTACGGTGTATTATTTTTAGAAGGATTTTCAAGGTGTGGCTCGTAAAAGTTATTGTGCGATTGTCTGTGCATAGCTTTGCATTCGGCTTTTTGGAAAGAATTGCAAACGTTGATATTAGCCATTCTGTTGGTATAATCCCTGTTGAATAGATGCTGTTAAATAGATCTACAAGAATGAGGATATTATCTTCTTCGATTAGTTTGAGTATTTCCGATGTTAACTCATCTGGTCCTGGTGCTCTTCCATTTTTCATTATCTAGATGGTCTGAATTACTCCTCTCTTTTCCTCCCCATCCTTCCTACTTCTACCTTTCTACTCATTCCTCCCTCCATCCCTCTCAATCTTCTGAAAACTTGCACATAAAACAATTTTCATTTAATTTTTAAACAATACAAGACCAGTCACGTATTATTAAAAATATATTATACTTTAAAATGGTGCTAAATGGTAAAGACAATACACTTACAGCACCATATTAATAACCCTAAAATAATATTAGCTTTCTCAAACCTTCTAATTTTAATCAACTGGAGATTTACGACAGAAAATATTTTACATGGCCAAAAATTGCACTTCTTGTGTTATTAATTTTTCTTCTCATTTATTTAAATTGTCTTAAAAACAAAATAAAGTTTATAAATCATATTTTTTATTTTTTTTAACTTGAAATGAAAATTAAATAATAATTTCTCTTGATTTTTAAAGTTATCTATATAAGAAGTACATAGAACCTTAATAGCTAATATCTTAAGTCAATGCTAATTTTTCTAAAAGCTTTAACTTCCACCCTTTTTCTAGTTTTAATAATTTTTAAGTTTCTCCTCAAATATGTTGTGTTGGTTAACAAACATAAGTAACTATACTATGTAGTCACTTAGCGCTAAAAATGCATCATTCATCATTATGTAGGTTAATATAATACAACTATTGTAGACGAATAAGGGTTTAGACACGTATAGTGTCAAGTTTTAGAACTTATTACTAATGTACTGAAAATCTAAGCGTGGAGCTCCCGAATAACTGGTTTGAGATTTTAAATCTGTTTTTGTCTATTGATTTCTCACATCAAGTAATGCATAATTACAGTTGACTTTTATTCGCGAAATACGAAGCAACTGCTTCGAACCACATAGAAAATACATTTATTAGTGCATTTGTCAAACATTTTTTAATATCTAAGGACGAATTACATGTCTGACTGATCTCTATTGGGTAATCAAATACTTCTTTAGACACGGTGAAAATAATAGTGCATTTTAAAATTCGTTCGAAGCACGTACAATTTAGCCTAGCAGCAGGTAATCGTCAAGTTTGATGTCTGTTGTGCAGTTCGATTTTGATTTCCGCATGGCCACAGCATAGTCGCGGCGTATTTTTTATTTTATAAAATTACGTCTTTATCACCCGATAGGTATGTCTCTCATGCAAAGGCAATAAAATCGCAAAGAAACAGTAATGCGAGTTAAGCAAATGGTAAAAGTACTCAAAAAAAGAAGAATGAATGCAGATTATTAAGCTGCTTTATTACAGCATTACACCTTTCCCTCATTAAACCTTTTTTCCTATTTTACAGATACTAATCCGTGAGATATTTACGTTTTGAAAAATATCGTTGGTTCTAAGGCCGTTTAACGGGAGAAGATACAGAAAATTTTGATTGAGTTCTTAATCTCTCGCAGAATTACAATAGTATTGAGTACAGGATCTTTATATTCAATAAAATCCTTGACGTCCACAGTGACGATGGGTTTGGTCACTACAGAAGAAACATAAAAAAGAAACGTATGGTATCTTTCTATCACCAAACTGTTTCAGCCTACAAGTTCTAAGCTTTGCCAGAGTGATTTGACAAAGCAAATAGAGTTCCTGACGAGAAGTTTCGTCTGATATTGGGACACCAACACCGACAAAACAAAAAAATAAGCAAAGAAAATATACCAACACAATTAGTATAAAATACAAATAGGTAAAAGATAAGAGGCAGTTATAGTAGTATATAGGGAATGAAATAATCAGCACCAGAATTCTTCATGGAACTTATTAAAAACTATTTCATAGAACGGTACTTTGCAAAATAAGGCAGAAACATATACAAACCTTTATTTCAAATTGTCCTTTTTTGTAGATTTAATATTTATTTCAAGAGACATAAGAACAAAGTCATAGGCTAAAGTTAAGCTTTTATTTAGAATTTACCCAATTCAAATGTACAATGGTTAAAATTAAAAAGCATGCCATATTTACAAGGCAGAGCGTATGTAAGTATGACGCCAAAATCTTTGTTAAAGAAGTCTAACTTTCTATAATCCAAATAAATTTTTTTTGCTTACTGTAAACAAAGCAAGCGGATGGATGAACAGAACTCATCAGGCACTTATTTCGATAAGCCTTTAATTTCCATTTAATTATTATCATCAAATGCACTAGAATCATCTAACTAATACTACTAATCTTTCTACATTTTGTTAAATATGCAAAAGACACAGTTCTTAGCTGCTTGATTCCAAAACTATATTGGAATATTTCATGAGAAACTAGATGTTATTTGTATACATACTGCAGAATATCTGTAAATATTCGAAGAATTAGAAGTGTTCTACAAATGTATTTTAATTAAAATGTGCTTTTTGTTATACTTACGTTGTTATAGAGCTCTATATATTTCATTGTTACACCCACCATATGTGTGCTTCCTCCTGCCTTCGGTTACGCACACAAACCTAGTCATAATGATCAACATTGCTGTCACGTAGATAGAATTCTCTTATAAGTAGTTTAACTATTTTAAAACTTTATTATCGTAGTAATCTCACGTCTTTGGAAAGAGGGGTGGGTGCATTTAATGTTTCCATTATATAAGGATCACGTGTGATCAGGCGCTACTTTACTGTAGTTTTAGAAAGGTAAACCTTAGTTCAGATGTTATAATTAATTTTGACAAATTTCGTTTATCTATTTGCTGTATTAGAAAGTAAATTGGAAGATACATATATTTAAGAATAGTGAGAGTCCACTTGCAGATCACCTATAAATATCTTGGCTACATTATTGGTAAAACTGCGTCTTGGTACATTATAAAGATTACTTTTAAAATTAAATTTCAATGACAAAAAGTTTGAAGAAAGATAATAAACTCATTTGGAATTTTTTAAGTATTTTGTTGTAATGCGCTTTGTTTTTAGAGTCTATAATTTAATACTTAAATTAAAGAACTACAGGATTAAAAAGGTTCACGAATTTTAATACGAGAAACCTTTAGGTTTTGATAGTTATTTTAGTAGGGGGTGGGGATCACGTTTTTGCATTTTTGTTAATGTACCGAGCAAACAATAAAAAACAAAATCTTTTGTGCAACTTAAAAATTGTTTAACCAATTATACCAACAATAATGAAAAAGCTCAGTACATTCTTTAGCGTATGCTTTCTTAAAAGCGCACTACGCGCTATTTTCCTTTATTAATATTACAATACATCAATTTTCTTCTAAAGTACTATGGAGGCAGGTTACTTAAAACACCGCTGAAATAAGACATATCAAAGGAAAAATCTATCTTTACTTTTTAAAGAGGATTTTTCTTTTTGATATCTATAACTGTAATTAAGAAATAATGCTTTCGTCGATATTAAGAGGTATGAAGTACAATTTTTTTTAATTTGTATTCACAAGAAAAGAAATATTTTTATGTTGAGGTTTAGGCACGTTACTGCAAATATTAAAGCGACGACGTTTAAATTGAGTGGGATTCAAAGAATGCTAGCAAGAAGATTTCGTACTTAAATCGTTAGTTTGCGTATTACATATTTACGATAGTTTCTATGCTATTACAGATATTAGGACATCATATTTGAGTTAAAAGAAGTAGGAAACAATATACTATAATAATAATATAAAAAAAAAATTGTTATGTACAATAAGAGGTTATGAGTCGGATTTAAGCAATAATGATGATAATGACGACACAACGAAGAGGTTGACAAGTCTCTTATTGAAGATAAATTTTGAAGATAATATTATGCAAAAATTTGTTTTTGACTACATGAAATATTTTTCTTCCCCAGGTGCCGTCTCGGTTACGAAGGTTGGCAATCATCACTGCTATGCGAATTTTTGAAACAGCCGATCTAAACAGTTGGTTTATGTAACCATGAGTGTCGTCTTCTTCCAACACTTCTTTTCCCTTGGATCTATCCTTGTATTATTACTTGAAGCAAAAGATATCTATCACTCCTCATTATGTGGCCAAGGTATTGTAGTTTTCTTTCCTTGATGGTATTAATAATTTTTTTTGTATTCTTCTCATTACTTTTGCATTTCTTACTCGATCTACCCATGGTATTTTTAACACTCCTCTGTATATTCATAATTCGAACGCTTCCAATCTTTTATTATCCATGTTTTCATTCCATAGAACAGCACTGATAGTATATAGCACCTGATTAATCTCATTTTCAGTTCAAGACTGATACCTCTTTCACATAAAACTTTACTCATTTTGATAAAAGTTGACCTTGCTATTGCTATTCGTGTTTTTATTTCCTCTGAGAAGTTATTGGTGTTATTAATAATTATGCCTAAGTATTTGTAGCTTTCTACTTTCTCTATTGGTTCGTTGTGTATATAGATGTTTCCATTATCTTGCATTATTTTTGATATTACCATAAACTTAGTTTTCTTTATGTTTCGCTGATATCTTTTGTATATGGAAGAAGGTGTTTATTATAATTAAGTCCTTTTCTTGGCAGAATTATATTAAACGTTCTCCTCTTTCGTTTCTTATTCCGAATCCAAATCTTTCCACGTGTTTACCATATTCTCCATTGCCAACTTTGGCATTAAAATCACCTAGAACTATGGTGATGTCTCTAGATTTGACAGATTGAAATATATTATCGATTTGTTTATAAAATGCCTCTACCTCTTCATCTGATTTCTTTTCAGTAGGGCCATATGTTTGAATTAAGTTGAGTTTGCAGAGTTTTGTTTATACTTGTAGCAGCAAGACCCTATCTGATATTGAGATGAAGTTTATTACTGATTTGTTCACTTCTTTCGTGACCATTATTGCAATTCTGTTCCTGTGATTAAGGCCATTATAATTATTATCTGAGTAGTAGATCGTACCGTTTTCTGTTGATTGTTGTCCCTTATTAGGCCATCTAGTTTCACTTATACTTAGTACGTTCAGGTGAATCTTTGCATTTCCTGAATTACATTGTGTGTTTTCCGGCTTCGTATATACTTCGTACGTTCCATATACCAATTTTTATAGCGTTATTTAAATCTTTACCCTTCGGCGATCCGATTGGGGGATTTTTATCTCCGGAATTAATTTTAATCTTGAAATTAGCCAAGATGATTTCTTTACTAAGGACATTCGTATAGAATCTTTAATGTAGCGGTTTTCTGTTGTCTTCTGCATCTTTATGCCGTTGACTATACTGGTTCTTCCGCCTTTAGGGACAGTTTCTCATCCCAGGGCAAGAGGGTGCTCTGATCTTGCTAACTCTTCCACCCTAAGCTGTTGGCTAGCAGAAGGGACTATTTATTCGAGTAGTTTTCAGTTAATTATTGCTGGTTTTTGTCCGCCCTAGTATTTTATTTTCCAGGTACCCACCATACCTGGTGAGTGTTCCTCATTCGCCACCTGGGGAGGCGCCTGTTGGAGGACTAGCAACCCCACATATGAAGTATATATACCAGCAATATCTAATTGTCACAATAGAAAGGCACCATCAAAAGATGAAAATTTGGTAAATAATATTATAATAATAAATTTATGGACAGTTATCGTCTTCAATATAATCATATTTAACCTACTTGTAACTCCAAATTATTAAAAACTAAATTGACCTCCTACCCTCGCATTTGTAATGAGTATTTTAGATTAAATTTTACATCAGTCATAGTGGAATTGTACTTGTATAATGTAATGTTTTTTGGGATCCGTAATTTTAAATGTTCCTTATCTGTTTGGAACATTGAAAATTATTTTAATATAGCAATTTTTACTTTGTCAATGGATTTTCAGTAGAAGTTTAGCCTAATAATTTTTGTAATTTGTATAACCATAAATGTTTTCTCCCGCCTTGTCTTCTTCTACCTTACAATAAAAATTGCAGTACGCGATATTTACAATGCCGAAAATACTGGAGTCTACGTTGTTGAATAGTAGATTCAATTTTCTTTTGCTTTTGAATTATTCCTTAATATCTCGTTGTTCGTGATATAATCCTGTCCATGATATGCGGAGAATGCGGCGAAATGCCCACATCTTAAAAGCCTCTAATTTCCTCAGCAGCACATTAGTGAGGGTCTTTTTATCTTCACAAATTCCGATCGAACTTTTTCTATTCTTCCACGAATTTCTATTGTCTGCTGCCAGTCTGCATCTACTATAGTATCTAGGTAAATATATTCTTCTGCGCATTCTACAGGAGTGTTTACTAAGGGAAATATGGTGGTGAGAGGTTTTTGCCGACAGTCATATATTCAGTTTTGGATGTGTTTAGTGTAAAACTGTAATTCGCGCCAATTCAACTGACATTATCCAATAAGCTTTGGAGTTCTAATAAACTTACAAGTTATTTATTATTTCACAATTTATCTTTATACCGCCGACACAATTGTTCAATGTAAGTGATAAACACATCCATGACGTACACATTTCTGAATTTCTGTTGTGTCTGTATAACTATTTTGAATCTTGACTTTTGCTACTGCGCTCCGATACGATTTTGATATTATTCTATTATATTCTGTCTATACTAATGAAAATTCTATGAAAATATTTAAGGAATCTTTATGTTTGACTCGGTCGAAAACCTTTGAATAACCTAGAAAACAAATATAAACATCATGGTTTACGTCTCTGCAACGCTGTACAGATTCACATCTAGAATAGATAAATGATTTATTAAGCTGATAAGTAAATATCATGCTAGATGTCTTAGGAATTGCAAAAATGTTAATTCCAGGTAGTCTCAGATATGTTTCCAGTATCATAGACATTATTATATGAAATAATTAGTACAGCGAAGAAATTCGTATCAATCTCACACAAATTTTTAGCATTTTTCTATCTATAGGTGTATTATTAGGACCTGATAATTTATTTTTTTGTTTTTATACGTCACTTCTGAATTAGGGCAGTTCTTCTTAAATATTTTCTCTACATAGACTTTTTACGTCTCCAATTATCTTATAATTTACAACAATTTGTTTTTTTTCAATTACCTGTTTTGTCCTTTTGTTTCTTTTTTAATTTCTCTATTTTATTAATACACTTTTCTTTAGGATATTTTGTTTCTTCTTATTTTAACATGTAACTCGTGATACTTGATTTGATCTTTATTTTTTATAAGTTTTCGTTTTTTTATAGGAGTCGGTATCTCATCCGTCATACATTCTTTCTACTTGTCTTTCTAATTTGCGTTTGTTTCTCTGTTGTTTCAAATATGAAGCGTAGTACTACCTTTTATTTATTTAAGGGGATTTTTAAAGTTTTTTATATGTACCCCAGGTAACTGTAGGACTGTCGTAATCCTTTTTTGTGGTTTGTTGTTTTAGTTTATTTATATCTATTCTTTGGGAATGCTTTGTGTGATTTATCTTCTTTAGTTTTATGTTAAATTTACATACTAAATGATTATGGTCTAAGACAACGCCCGCACTGGGATATGTTTGGCAAATTTATTCGCATTGTAATATCTCTTTCTAACTGCAATCTAAGTATGCAACCTTTGTGCAGGTAGTTGAGATAAAGTATTACTGAAGATTCATTCCTTTTCTCTGCAAAATTATATCAACCGGCCACCTCTTGGATTTCGTTCGCCCAATCCAAATTTCTGACAGTAGCATCTTTTACCCCTTTTACCAACTTTACCGTTAACATTTCCTATGACCATTTTTATGTCATTGTTTTTAGTGAGTTTCTATAATTTATTTGGCTTTCTTTAGAAAGATTCGATATTTTCATTTCTTTTATCAGCCGTAGGTTGTAGATTAATATGATATTTAAATGTTTTCTTGAGGCTAACTGCATCTGTAATAACGCCATGCGTTCTAGGTAAGGTCCAAACCTTGGTATCTCATACTTTTCCCACAGTTACTTTCACTGTTTAAAGCATTGTTCTGCATTCGATTTACGAATAACTGCGTTGCTTTATTGATCTGAATCTCGTTAAGGGTTAGGAATCTCTTCTCTTTCAAACGTGATTTGGAAGCACCCAGAAATCTTGGAGAGATAAATGTGGACTGTAGAATGACTAAATATACTAATAACAAATAGTTTTGCACAAAATATGATAAATGAATGGACGCATTGTCATAATAAAGCTGTCAATTATCAGTTACCCAGAGTAGAGTTTTCGAACTGTCAGTAGCTGGTCCTTGTTGACAATAGTTCTTCAACATTTTCTGGTATTTTGCTCGGACATGAATGTTCCAGTTTCACGCAAAATGGAGCTTTAGTTAAGACAACTCAATGATTGTACATAACATAAATTTAAGAAGAAAACTTTTTTGTAACATTAATTCAGTTAACCTCAAATAGCCAAAATAGCCTAAGACAGTTTGTTGCAGAATACCACTATAAATTTTAGTTTGTTTTTTTGTGAAACTTATTAACGTAACATAATATAAACTCATACTTTACTCAATACTGTGATAAAATAAGATTTTATCAAGAAAAACGTTTTCAATTAAATTTTTGCCAGCCGCAAATTACAGTCACGTTGATTATGATCTTAACTAACCGCGCTACTCCAAAGCGATCCTAATGACGGCCCGCGCAGATAGGGGCGGGCCAAATTGATTTCAGAAGCCTAAATCAGCCGCGAACTTTTATAATCCGCGCTATCGTAATTCAAGCGATAAAGCGGTGCGTTAATTTCAGTGTAGGATTTGTCATTAAAATTCCGAGGCGCCAACCGCAATGTTCCGATACTATATTAATGTGGAAGTGGGAGGACGGGCCCCATAAATCCCCACACCTGACACCAATGATCCCGGCGGACTAAATTATATTCATAATTTCCATATAAAACAAACACTCTTTTAATGCATCGCGCCCGTAGTATTCTATTTATTTATAATTGCTTTCGGATTATACGTATTGGATTTTTATTCAAATTTTCATCATAAAGATGCAAATTGCCGTGGCGATTTGAAATTAATCATCGGAGTGATCGCGGCCGGGCCGACAAAAAACACAATATCTCTTAGCCAAATTAATTAAAAAGGGACGAGCGCCGCTTTTCGGATTCTCCGCGGTCATTACATAAATTCCTACGGAATCGGGATGGAAATAACAGCCGCCAGGAGGACGTAAAGCCTAAATAATGAAATGAAAATTTACCACCTTTGCTCGTACACCAAACGTTAACATATAAATGAAGCGGTCATAAAGATTGGCATCTGTGATGCCAACTGAAGATACGTACAGACGGATACGTTGCATCTTAAGTTACAAAAATTGTGTTTTTGTGTTAGGGTATTGTTTCAAAGGGGCAATTACAACACAAAAGTAAATTAAACAAAAATACTATAAAAAGTTCCAGTACTCTCTGTGTGTTACTGTTAATAGTAGATCAGCACATCACAAATTTTATACAAATTTTATTGTAAGAATATTAGAACTTCAATGAGAATAGCAAATGTTAAATTTCTTATTAAATTTGACAAGAGTGAAAATGCAACTAGATGTACGTCAGTCTAATATAGGGATAAAGCCGTAAAAAACGGCAGTTTAAAAATAGATTAAATGTTTTTTTATGGGAGAAAAAGATTAGAATATAACAAACATTGCAAAATTTTGTCAAATTGTACGTCAACATAGTCGGCAAGTCGTGAGAAGTATAGCATACAAGTAAACATCTATAGAAAAATAGACAATTTTTACTGGAAATCTTGACACAAGAAAGGTATGCACAAGGGTAACCCTGAAGAATTTACCACTGGAATAAAGTTGCCCAATACTTTTTATACAGAATCGTCCCGTACTGCGGGAAAGCCAGAAGTCCGTCTTATGCTCATACGCAATCCCCTATTAGGTAATATAAGTTAACTTCACATAATTAACGATAGTCGACAAAATGAGCTCTTATTCTCAAATCCTTTTTCGACGGAAAATTGCTGGCAGATATTATTGTCTAAAAAAGACCCAATTTACGACCAAGAAGTACCAGAAATCCGGCTGCCAAGGCAATCTCAGCAAATAATTTGATCTTAGAAGAAATGATGAGTTTGTCCTCAAAATTTAAACAGAAGATCAATTAGAATCCTGGGCAAAGCATGACTGACCTGGCAAAGAAATGGGCCTTGTGAAGTCGGCGATTAGTGTAGCGGTGCATCAGACCCGCCAAATGTTGACGAAGTAAAACAAGATACAGAGTTAACTGCCCAAGAATTGCTGAACGACAAAAGTACTGGGAGTGCATCTAGAATTGGAAGGTGAACCGCTGAAATGACTGTTGAACCTGATGATAGAAGCTACAATGAATAATATGATTTTCAATATTATTTACTTTAATTGTCCCAAGTTTCATGTAAATAAATTTAATTTTTTTAATGTTATTTTTATTGTGTACTTATTTAAGCTATATTATGGCTTGTGATAAAACATTTATTATTCTAGAAAACGAGTTCTAAATTGCTTTTAAGGGCGGATTATGTGCTGGCAAACAGATTCCAAAAAGGAGTAATTCTGAAACATCGTATGATGATATGAAGGTTTTATAAAATAAAATTGAATGATTCCCGTAAAAAACGACAAACTGTAAGACCCGTTTTCTTGCAAAAAAATTTATATATTTCATATTCCACCGGTAATTTTAGAATAATAAAAATTGTAAGCGCGCTTTTAGTTGATTTAAAGCAGCCGTTACTCTTAGGGATATTTTTACTGTTGAGGTGAAAATACAATGAAAGGGGATAGGACTTGGTGGTGATTTAGACGCTCTAAGTTCAAAAACTTAGAAGATCAAACCGCTTCTCAAAAGACCATTAGTTCTTGATCAAAAAGTTTTGAAAGTGACTACTGAATTATCTCCGGGAGCAAGCACCCGCAAATTAGTTATCGGATTGAGACACTTCTTTAGGGATGTTTTGTCCACTAGAAAATCTCAGATGCAACACCGACTTGTTTGAAAAACGAGCGGCCACGGCGAGTGTCCTTCATAGTCGTAAATTTATTTGGCATCGTGTGCCAACATGTCCTGAGATATTGCTACTCGCGCAGCCTTGTGTTCGTCGGTCCGCATTTGTGGGACCCACCTTGAGAAAACTTTTCTCATTTGTAGGGCATCATGTAAACTAGACTCCATAGATACTACGAAAATGCTAAGTTTAGAGGTAATATCGCGTACACCTAATCGACAGTTTTTGATAACAACTTGCTCCACTCGCACAATTATAGTTTCGGTCGTCCGGCTAGTTCGTTGCCGAGGCTGCTATGGTTCATTGCCACACAACTCTCAACCTAGTTATACTTTAGCACCTACGAACGCACGTTTTTAACACCTCTCACTCAAATGGTGATGAATTTCTATTGGCGTTTCAGCACGCAAGAGAAGAAAACTGATGATTACACGTAAATGTCGCCATTTGAAGTATACAAACAACACGCAGTGCAATGGCGGTAATTCGGTATTTGTACATTATATAGTGTTGCCATCTCTATTACAAATTCCCACGTCTTTTAAAACTAACCACATCTTTCTACTTACTTTCATTGCTGAGAACACTACTTTAGAACTTGAACGCACCTCATAGTAGCGTTTCTTAATATAACAGATCTGCTTAAGGGGTTACAATTTCACTGCATAACCAATTTAGGTCGAAATTAACAAACTACAATTACATATTGGAGTAAATAATTAAATTGAAGACAAAAATACAGAGTTCCTTCAACAGTATTAGGGATCTGCACTTAAAGACGAATAGAATGATAACAACTCTCTTATCTTAAAATAAGTGTAGTAAAAAGCGATTGTATAATTGTAGCTGAAGATTTGAACGTTAGGCTCGTAGCAACTACAGCACTCGATGTAATGAAATTAATAAATTTAAAGAATCGAGTACAAGCACTATGGATGTTCTGTATGGCATCTAAAAAGAGTATAATACGCTTGGATCTAGCGATATTTACAGCAAACACAGAAAGGCCAGTTTGACTTTTTCTATTCTACATTGGTAACAATAAACACCTCTCTTAAACGAATAATAAGAATAAATTAGATAGCTCATGTCCACCAATTAGTGATGTACAAAAGTATATGGATTACTTAAGATATCTTAGCGGCTAACATGAAATACTATCTGCCATGACACCTGGAAACCTTCTTGGTAGACACCTTACTGTCAACTGCCAACAATAAGCCCCAAAAACAAACACGACATAATCAAGATTTTGTTCATTTATCTGCAAAAACTTGCAACAAGTACCTATACGATTTACAGTACATCTGCACTATTAACAGAAAACTAAGACTTTCAAAAATTAACATTTTCCTTAGTTAACAAAAATTCACCGTTTCTCTTACAGATCAGAAAATAAAAAACAAACCCTCCAGAATGTAACAGTTTTAAAAGTAGTGAGAATATATACTAAAGAAAAGAACCAGTAGGCAAAATGCATATTTTCATTACAATAATCAGTAGTAACCATTGAAATCAGAAAAAAATGTAAGAATAGTGTCATAGATGCCAAAAGTACTGCCACACTAAGAATGATATTGCATCAAATCCTGTAAGTGATTATTTACGAGGGTTATTTTTTTCAATGTCTTATAGCGCTGGTAAGTGACCAGACGAGTGATACGAGGCGAATCTGTACACTACGCTATTGTGCAGATTCTTTACCATAACAGCTTTTACTGCTGAGTCCAAAACATTAGTTGGAGCTGTAGGCCCGTCAACATAGCCTGCATGATTAATTCTTTCGCCAAGTGCAAATTTCAGCATTAGTGAATTGTCTATGGATTTTCCGGGCATTTCAAAGTCAGCTCTGTATACAATCGTAACGGAACACCTATCCTACGGGAAACTTTGTGCACGTTGGGTTTCCAAAATATTGTCTCTTGCATTAGCCTTAATCTTTCTCATACGTTACGCTGAAGAGGAGAAAGAGTTTTTGGAATCAATCGTTTAGGAAAAGAAATTTGTATTTTTTATGACAATCCAGAATCGACCGCGTTTGCGCACTAACGAAGAGTTTCAAGACGCCACGGAGACATCTCAACACACTGGCGGTAACCTTTATAAAGAGGGTATTGGAAAATTCGTCCACCGATTTGATAAAAAATAAAACTACCGACCCACCAAAATGCGGAAATTTTTGAGGAGATCATAGTGCAAAATATAGTAATTAGGTCCAATATATTAAGCTGTTACAGCACCGAATAAGAATTTAGATTACCATTTCCAAAACCATTCATGAAAGCACACAGACTTTTGCAGAAAAACTTAAAATTCCAACTGATTTTAATGGCAACATCCTAATATTTTTATTAATTAATCGCACTTATCTCATATAAATTAAATCAACCACAAAAACAATATAGAACTTGCCTATTCTTCATTGAATTGCAAATTGTATTAACAACCCTTATTTATTACTTTCTTAGAATATATAAAGTCGACATAGCATCTATTATTGAAACACGCGTGGACAAAATAATTAACTTTAAAATTCCTGGTGGAGTAGCGATTCTCATCAAAACAAAGTCTGTGTACATTTGACTTAGAAATTCTCATTTAATAAAGGTAAAACTCAATTACAATAATTATCTAACACTAGTCTACAAACAGCCAAACAAAAAGATAATAATAAATACATTAAGTACATATTTGGTAAGAACTAACCACTACCGGTCATAGGTAATATAATTTTAAGGGCGCAGAAGCTCGGTGTAGTCCCCAGTACCAGGTGCTCATTGTGAAGCACGAAGGAGGGTCGGTGATTGTGTAGGTGCGTTTTCATCAAAGGAGTCTACCTCCTTTACGGTATTATGGGAATAACGGACCGCCATGTCTACAAGGGCATATTGAAGACTGTTATGCTCTCCTACGCACGTAGTACCCACGGCAACGTCTTCACATTTCAACAAGACAACGATCCCAAGCACACGGCACAGGACATGAAGGACTGGTTCAGGCGGAAGAGGGTCCGGCTTCAACCGGCTCAGTCGAAGTCCGGACCTAAACCCTATCGAGCACTTGTGGGAGGTAGAAGGAGGAAAAAGGCTAGGAACCCGGATGAGAAGTTTGCACAGCTTCAGGAAGAATGGAAGAAGCTTTCTCAGTCCATCCATCTACAACCTCCTCAATTTGATGCCCCGTAGGTACCAGGCTGTCATTAGGAACAGGGAGTATGCTGTCAAATATTGACGTATTTGAGTTGTTATGTTTTGACAACAATTTGTTATGTTTGAGTAGGTGTAAGAATAAAAGTGTTCAGATGAAATTGTTTGTTTGATTTGTTGACTGGTAACTTTGGTGTTTTTTTCTTGAATCTTCTGGAAAACATCCCATGAAAATAGTTTCTCCGAGTGTCTTCGTTCGGAAAGCAACCGAAAATATTGATTATGATAGAGTTTTTGCCGCTATTGTGCCTGAAAGTCTTGATGGCTAACAAATGCGAAGAAAATAGTACACTCGACCTAAGGATACCAAAGGTTATTATTTAAAAGCAAAAAAAGTATTCAGAAACAAAAAACTCAGTTCCTTACAAGTTAGGACTAAGGACAAAATTAACCTAAAGATGTAAAACCTGAATTATAAACAAAAAAAAGAGTATTTTGTAGGAAAACCCAGTACTAAGATTGAAAGAAGAATGGGCAGAAGGTTATGTAAACTGTTTTGAGAAAATTCAGTGGAAATATTTTAAAAAGAAAAATTGCAGTTAAGTCAACTGAAAGGAAAGACCGTAGAAGAAACTTATAGAACACCAAAAGGAAAAGAAAGAACTACAGTCTCAAAAAATACTGATGATTTTTCATTGCAACTTTTCAGTATAGTAAAGTCTAATTTACTTTGACACGTAATTATATAAAATTTTGCAAAAATTGGAAAGTTAGTATATGAATATATTAAATAATTTAAAATGTCAGTTTTTTTATTAAGAATTGTCCGATTGTGAGTCTTCTTATGTAATCCTACTGTTTCATGATGTTATAAAAACGTTTTCATAACAGCAAAGTAATAACTTGATTTTTAAAAATATTTTTTGTTGAATCTAGTATTATGGACTGCCATAAAATACAATAATCGCCATAAAGAAAGAGAGATTTGAAAAAGAAAGTGCCAAAAGAAAGTTTGGAAAAAGAAAGAAAAGAAGTATGAAGAAGTTATAGCCAAGTCACGTCGTATGACCGATTATATAAATTTTAAGCAAAAAAATAATGGTGATAATAATAACACACGTTTACCTGGGTCAGTATCAAACTTTGAAAGCGACCAAGTGGTAAGTTCATTAAAAATAATTATAAAAGGGCCGTCTTCTGTGTCCTGATTGTTAGCATTGCTATCTTCGGACGCAGTGGATTTGGGTTCAAACCCTAGCTGACGAAATAAACATTATTTATTTTCCCTTTCCTGTACCTTTTATCCTTTCTGGGGCTAATGACCATAGTTTTCCACGCCCTCCCCCTCCAAAAAAATAAAATAAAAAGTATTCAAAAAGTTCAGAGCCCATAAAATATTCCATAGACGAAGGGTTTTAGAAAAAAGAATTGACAACAATTGTAGGGAATAATTGTAGGGAATTTACTGGTAATCTTAAATTTGACTTGGACATTGGGTTCGATTATTTCTTAGATGCATTTGAAAATATTGGAGCCCCGTGGTTGCGCCCCCTGGGGGAAATTTGGGAGTAGTGCTCTTAAACATGCCAAATTTCAAGTTCCTAGCTCTTGTAGTTTAGCTGTGAAATTTGACCGCACCGAAAGTTTTGTAGATGACCGATCCGGTCAAAATGTGCAATATATAAATTTTGTCAAGCGCCTAGGTCAAAATCACTTCCTTTTATTAACTCTACAAATTTCTGAAAAACATTTTAATGTTGTTACGTTTATTATTACCCAAGAATACGCAAAAGTGGTTTTGGAAAATTTGTTGTGCAAAAGTAAAAGACGCTTTTGCTATTCCTTCTCTCTAAACTAAATATTAGCAATTTTTATATATTTTTTCAGGTTCTAGAAACTCCAGCAAAGCTTGACGATTTATCACTAGCACCAGCGGTTTCTCTTGGATCTGCCTTAAGTAAAAATGTTTGCTTGGAAAGTGACATTGGTTTGTGGCCGGAATTTATGACACCAAGTAATGTAGATTACTCCATAAAAATGGGCGCCGAAGCACTTCAAAATTGTAACGGCGATCTAATTGAGTGTAAATCCTTCACGCAAAGTGAAAGAAGTTTTACAAAAAAGTGCCAAAAAGTTTATTTGAACGGAAAATACGGAACGGTAAAATCATAAAAAATTTATGCTGTATACGTAAACTTTTTTCCCGAACACGCTCACAGTTTATTTTACAGTTTGATTGTATCGAAATTTGTAAAAATCACCTGAATGCTATAATAGATTTTTCTTTAAAGAAATAGAGTGTATTAACCAAGAACTGACACGACAAGCAGAAGGTATGGTAATATACTGGCGAGGAGTTCTTAGCAGATTGATAAGTGTGATAGTTTTTATTAGTGAAAGAGGTCTACCATTTAGAGGTGAAAATGAAACACTTGGGTCACCGAGAAAAGGATAATTACCTGGGACTACTGGAGCTTATAGCAGATTATGACAATTTTTTAAGCAATCACATAAAAAACCATGAAAATCGGGGAAGTGGTTACACAAAATACCTATCATTGACGATTTGCGAGGAAGTTGTGCAACTAATTGGCAAACGAGTTCATCAAGTCAAATTATTATTCCATATTATTAGACTCAACTCCAGACGAAGGTCATGTCGACCAGCTCACATTGATTTTCAGATATTTAGAGAAACACATCCCTGAAAGATTTGTAACATTTATGCCTAACCAGTGCCACAAAGCCGGAGATGTTTCAAGGCTTGAGCAAGTTTTTGAAAGAGAATAACAAACATTAAGAACTGCCTTGGTCAATCTTATGATAATGCTTCTTCAATAAGCGGGAAGTATAATAGCCTTTGAGCGTTGGTACCGGTAAAAAATAATTTAGTAGTATGGGGTACCTTGTGGCTGTAATGGCTCAGGTATCAAAATCATTGTTTCTCTGTCCTGAGCCGGTGTAGGCGAGTTCGAGTCTCGCTCGGCCTATGGGTATATGTGATTGTCCTATTATTAAGTGCATGTTAGAAGGCACAATAAGCCGTTGTTCCTGTAAGTGCGCCAATAATAAATAAATATGGGTACCTTGCGCTGTGCGCTTAGTCAGTCTTGTAGTACAGAATGCTGCCGAGTGTTGCAAGCTTTTTTTTATTTAATCAAGCCAATCTACCAATTGGTATAGGGTGTTACAGTGTTTACTTAACTTAACTAACTACTTTGTCAGAATATTTGCTAATATTTAAATAATCAGAATTCTTAACTTCATCACTCACTTGTGTGTTTTCATCTACCTCTATCAGTTACCTCACTCGCATTGTTCACGATACACAAATTTCGCCACTCTTTTCTCTCTTGGGCTAACACTTTTGCTTCCGTCCATGTTCTGCCTCTTCCAGTACCTTCTCTATCGTCTTATCCCACTTCTCTTGTGGCCTACCCCTATTTCTTCTCTCAATAGTCTTTAGCTCCCATATTTGTTTCAGCTTCCTCTTTTTATCTATTCTCTGCATGTGTCCCCACCAGCTGAGTTATCGGTTTTCTATAAATTTTGTCACCGGGTGTATTTTCAGATCTTCTCTAATTTGCGTACTCTATCTCTAAGTGCCACTCCTATTCTCTTCAAAAATTTCATTTCGACTGCTTCCACTTTTCTCTCGACATTACCCATGATTCAGCTTCTATGTCAATATTGGTCTGAATATTGTTTTAAACACTCTCACTTTTATTTCTCGCGACACTTCCCCCTTACTTATAAACGACTTGTTCATCATTTGGAATAGTTTTTTTATTTTCTTCATTTTTTCTGTTATTTCTTCTTCTTGTTTGCCTTGTTCGTCTATAGTCACTCCCAGATAGTTAAATTTTTGTGTTTGTTCTATTTGTCTGTCATTAATTTTCATCTCGATGTTTTGCCTTTCTTTGTTTATTACTAGTATTTTTGTTTTACCTGTATTTATTCCCATTTGTTTTCTATCAGTATTTTATTCCATATGTTTAGGTTTCTCTGTAGGTTTACTTCATTTTCAGTTATGAGTCGTCTGAGAACGCGCACTCTGATATACATAATGGCTGAAGTTTTCTATATCCCTCTAGCATTTATTTATTATTTCATCCATGAAGAGATTAAACAGTATTGGGCTCTTCACCCCTCCCTTTTTTTTAAATTTCGTGGAGCTTCGACTCTACCCCTTTGTTCTTTAAGCTTTTCCATACTTCTTTTCTGGGGACTTTGTCAAACATCCTTTTAAGATCAAGGAATGCTAAGGATGCCTTTTTATTGTATTGTAATCTTTTTGCACTTATTTCTTTGATGGTGAATATATGATCTTGTGCTTTAATTGCATTATCCGCTCGTAGACTTTGAGTGGGGTACTAAGCATTGTTATGCTCTTGTAGTTGTCATACTGTTTGTTATCACCTTGCTTATGTGCAAGATTTTTTGATTTTTTTATATATTTTACAGCATCAACTAACATACATAAAGTTACTTGAAAAAAGCCGAAACCTACAAACCCATTCCCGAGGCAAAGAGGACAACAACACCCCGAAATAAAAAATGAAATTGGAATTTCAAAGGACAAAGAAGATTTAGGAAAATCACGTGTTACCGTTCAAAGTTTGCATAACAAATGTCAAAAATAGAAACGGGCCTCTTCGCAGTATTTTGGGATGATATCTTGGGTCAAGTAAACAAAACTAGTAAACTTTGCAGATTGGATGTGAACACAGTCGCCTCAGCATTGACTTTGCTAACAAACATCGTAGGAACGAAACAGGATAGCTTTGAAGAATGAAGTGAAATCTGCCGAGTTAGCTAACTGCATCGAGTATGGAGTGGATCACAGCGCAAGTGCAAAGTAAACGTTCGTTTGGCACCTCTTGATTGTGTTTAAGCACCGGAAATTAACCTGACCAGAAAATTTCGAACCCAAAGTTTTCTTCCTGCCATAGATCAGTGGAATCTTCATTGTGGCAAAGACTCGAGGCATACATACTATAGATACCCGTTTTGGGTTCCTCAACAATTTGGATACACTCACTAATGAAGAGATGATTGCAGCAGCTCAGAATTTAGTAGAAACATACAACAATGATCAATTCGGAAATGAATTGGTTCAGTTCAAGGATTTTTATTACGAGTTTCAAAAAAAGAATGAGGAAAATGAAAAATCATATCAGGGAAGGTGAATGTATGGACTTGTCCTAAAAATAAAACGTCAAAGATTGTATAATATCAAGGTTGCTTTAAGAATGTACCTGCCACTTGTGGCAGCAGTGGAGGAAAGTCATTTGCAAAATTGAAGTTGGTTAAAAGCAGGCCCCGAACCTGGATATTAGGGGACAGGCTCAAAGTCTTGGCGTTGCTCAGCATTAAAAGTGATATTTTAAAACAAATTCATTATGAAGATATTATAAGTAGCTTCATTAGTTTTGAATGTAGGCGCAAAAAAGGCACTAAGCTATTTCTTTCAATTCTTTCTTCAATTTATTGTTGGGCCTGCACTTAATACTACTGAATTTATTTGTCTCAAAATATCACTTTACGTGCTGAGCAAACCAAAGTCAAAACATTGGTGATTTCGGGGCAACAATAAATTTATTATTAACACTTTGAGAATAATTGTAGTTAAGTGAATATAAGATATTTAGTGGAATTTTTGTGTATTTATTTAACTTGATCAAGTAAAATTTGCTTGTTTGTACATTTGTTTTTTCATCTTGCGTTGCCTGACATATTTACTCACAATTACAATATGTTATGTTATGTATTCCATACCCCTAGAGCCCCCCCATCCCTCCCGGTAGGATCCGCACCGCCGGTTTAGCATAAAGGTCTGTAGATCCTTAACATACAGCGGAAGAAATGGTTTTGCTATAGTGATCGCCAACGTTAGGGAGACCGACGTAACAAGAAACAAAATAAATATACAAACAATCTTACGGATTTCTAATGCTCTGAAAAGAATTAGAAAAAAATGTAAAAAGCAAAATTTTCAAATTACAAAAATTGTGTGCGACAGGTATATATACTTTGTCAATGTTATTGCAACTGAAAAAATAAATGTAGAAACCTGTGTATTGGGTGACAGCTAGTACCAGCAAGAAAAAATCAACGTTGGTTTTGTCCTTACAAATTACACTCATGTTGCGCTATGACTTCTTCCAGGAAGCCAAATGGTAAGCAATTTTTCGGAGACTCACATCGAGCCCATTCCATATGAGGACAGTGTCGAGGAACATTACAATATGTCTTGAAGCCGTACGAAGCTGACAGTTGGAATATCTTGGAGCGTTAGATCCTGAAAAAAAGACAAATGTCTCCGTTCGTTACTTTTATTATCAGAGCGTCAGTCACGTTCACTCCAGCAACGCCCCGCTGAGAAATAACCTCCCGAGTAAATTATATCACCTCGCGCTACCTCCCAGGAACTTTAATATTTTAATTATTACGAAATTTTTCGGCCCGGCGCGGCTGCCGTATTCGGCTGGCAGACGGCTCCTAATTATTTAAATTACGCGGAGCCGAAGCATCCCGGAGACGTCTGATTGGCTTTTTTACGGCGCTGGGCGCTATTTGCTGCCTGAATTATAAGGCCCGATTCGTAGGCATTCCTTCCGCCTAATGGACGTCGCAGCTACTACAAACGTTTTATTGATGTTTTAATTTATTTTCGCTTTGATGCGCGCGTTAGCCCGATTATATAACAGCTTGATACTTTTAAATTGATTTTATGCCCCGGCCGCGGCGGCCCCCCTCATTAGGCGCGCCGCTGTAAATATGCGCTCCGTGCGCGAAGTGAATCATGCAAAAACCGAGGAACGGCCCTTATAATTCCTGACATTTATATTCCGCAGCCAGATGAAATAAACTAAAATTATGACGCGGCCGCGTACGTATTTATACGCCCAGAAATACCTCGGAAACATATTTTCGTGAAAAAATAGGCTTGGGTGAGCGCGGCTGACGGAATGCCATTACGCGCGGCCCGTCATCTGATAAGGGCACCTGGGGTCGCGGGTCACTCCGTAGAGCTGGACGTGGGCTAGGCTTTATTTCTTTCGAGAACGGCGCTCGGCTCGCTATCTGCTTCCTTCTCCAGATGGCTGCGAATTTTCGCCTGCGTGGGCCCGGACACGAGAACGTCGTTGCGGCAGTCGCCGGGAAATATTTTCGTTTCTGCGGCGCGGGCATTTTAACGAGCCGCGGGATCCTGCTGCCACGGGGTGCATGTGCAGCTGAAAATTTAATCTCTCCCAGTTGCCAATTCCCGCATTAAACACTTGTAAACCTCATTAAGGCAACTTTAATGATGTTTTGCTCGCCGGCACTGCGCGCCGCAAAAATTCTCGAGGTAACACGAGCGCCATCATTGTTATCGGATTTCCATTAAATTTACCTTAATCACAGAAAGTAAAAATAAAGTGGACATTAAGACTGTCAGCTGGAGGATTTAAAGACAAGTTGACAAGCAATTATCGGTATATTTCTAATGCATCTCGAGAAATGTCGGATTAACTCGCCGCAATTGCCGTATAATTTCGCTTTTTATTTAAAAATCTGACGTTAAAGCATGGGACAACGTTCAAGCATTAAATGGCACTAATCATGTCCAAGTAGTCCATTTAAAGTGCATAAAAGAACAAAACGCTCCCTATATAATAAAAATAATACTAAGACATATATTAAGGGACACATTTTTGTTTGAAAATTTTTGATTTTTGGATCAGATGTTCTAGATAAATTTTATCTGTTATTTTTAACTTATGTAATCTGCACGATATATATTGATTGAGAAATACCCACAAAAACAAGTATTTAGTGTTGGGAAACTTTTTATTATTTTCCAAAATATTCTTCCTGACGGTCAGTATATTGTTGCATACGCTGGAACCTATTTTCATATGATTTTTTCTATAGTGTAATCAGGTATCTCCGAAACGTGGGTTTACAACGCATCAACCACCCCTTCCGGAGCCGAAAACAGTTTTTTCTTCACATGTGGAGACAAAAAGAAATCATTAGGGACCCAATCAGGACTGTACGGCGGATGACCCATCAATTCGACATCTCGAGTGCTCATAGAGCCAGTTGTTTGCGTCGATGTGAGTGAGCTTGCATTGCATTTCTCCGACGTCTTTTGCCAAACAAATGCTTGTGTATCATTCAAAATTGATCGTTTTACAATCTTCTAAAACGACGGTTGCGATATATCCAGTTTTTCCGAAAGAACAGGCTACCATTAGCTTCGAAGTGCTTCGAACATGATTTGTTGGGTTTGGCTCCTTTTGGAAGACCCATACAGTCGACTGCTGTATACTTTCGGGCTCATACGAATAAATCCAGCTTCGTCACTAGTGACGATGTTGTAAGCGGTTTTTGAAACACCGCGATCGTATTTCTCGAGGATTTCTTGGTCTTCGAGCAATCGACACAGGCCTGTTCTTGGGCGATCGTTAACTTAAACGTAAACACAGCTTTTTACTGTTAAATGCAATATTAAATGTATGCTAGTCATATGAATACCTAAGGATACCCGAATTTTACGATAAGTCACATGGCTATCTTCCTTTATCAGTTCATGCACGGCATCGATGTTTGCTGGCACCACAGCCGATTGTAGACAGCGTTCTTTAAATTCATCCGCCAGCAAACTACAACCACGATTAAATTCATTGAACCAATGATGTGCAGTGATTTAGTGTGGGGCTTCACCACAGAAAATCTTAAAAAATCATAACATGGCAATGTTTACAAGTTAATTCCATTTTTTGGTCGAGAGGAAATTTCGACTTATTTTTTTAAATGACTGCTATGTTTACAATTAGTCGCAGGACTAACAAGCAAATGGGATAGTTTGTAATACTATAATAACATAAGAAGAGAACGTCGCCCAACGGCGATCCCCTATATTTATTAATCAGTAATTGGTAAGATCTAGTATTTTTTGCCTCTTTAAACGTAGAGCGGTATTTCCACCTTCTAGAAGATTTGCTAACTCACTAGGATAACTTTGTAGTCTGTTCACATAGTGGATGGCATATCTTCTGATTTCGTTTCTGACCCATGGGACCTTGAGATCGGTGTGCAGCGTTTCATTGGCGACGTACCATTTTGCGTTTGTTAAGCTGCAAAGAGTCTCGTTTTGAAATTTTTGTATAGTTTCAATATTGGTTAACACTACTCCAGCAACAATTTAGATTTTCTGCCCAAGGGCCAATTCATGTTTTTTATTCTGATGTCCGACTCTTTCCTCTTTCTTGTAAAGTGCGTTTTCCATGTGAGCCTTCTGTCTAAATACATGCCGAGGTACTTAGCTTCTTGTTTGCCTGGTATTTGATTGCCATCTAGTGGTAAATTATCGCGCTTTGTAGTGAATGTTATTGCTGTCGATTTACTCTCATTATATTTATGCGCCACTTGTGTAACCATTTTTGCAAGTTATTAAGTAATCTTTGCAGATGTACCGCAGTTTATGTAGGCTCTGTATGGCAGTATCGCCTGTGAATGTGTCCATGACTACATTTTCATTACATGAATATAGATATAGAATAGATTCCGTGACGCTTTCCTGTGGATTACCAGCGCTGATTTAGATAGATGGTTAGAATGACTATCACCATATTTCATCTAATAATACCTATCATGTAAGTATGATTTTATAGAGGGTTATAGATACAACGAGTGGGCGAATTAAAACTTTAATACATTTTTCATTTTTAATAATTATATACAAAAAACTGCTCGATAAGAGATCCCTCATTCTTACAGAATTTATAGATACGCTTTGGCCAACTCTGAAGTGCTTTGTTGACGAGTTCTTAAGGCAATTTCTTCCAAGTTTTCTTCAGATCCTTTTTAAGGACAGAGTTGTCTTGAGTTTTGACATTCCAAAGACGTCTTTTAAGATACCCCCAAACAAAATAATCTATCGGAGCAGCATTCAGAAACTTATCAGAGGCCTCATCCATTCCATTGTCTACTTGGATGTGTGACTCGAAGCCGAATCTGGATGGAAGATACATAATACTATTTATTATTGAGTTTAAAGTTCGGTTCTAACAAAATGAAGATCAGTCTTACCGTTGTAAAACACTCCAGTCTAGAGCATTAATCCTTCTGCGAAAGATTTTTTAGGCAGAACTTTACAAGTCTCAAATTGTTTCGCTTTTCTTGGCGCATTGGACTTTTCTTTGATTTTTGACTTTAGCCAAAGGAAACCAAACCTCATTCGTTGTGATGACTTTCTTCCACTTTTGGTTGTTTAGATTCTTGTAAAGAAAATATGACCTGGTCTTTCTTATCACGATGTTGGTGGCCGTCAAAACATACGCCTTTGACTTGATTTTCTTCCTTTTGTTGAGGCTTGATATGATAGCTGTTAGTCTTTAAATGTTGGCGATATATTCTTGTGCCGGCGGATTCTTTCTATTCGTTAAATTAGCCAACTTTTCGAAGTCTTGATTTAAAAGTTTGAGGAGAATCAAGCGTTTCGGCTTTGAAACATCTTTCTTTTTTGGCGTATTCTTATCTCGATTCTTTATATTGTAGATGAGTCCTTTACTTACATTGATGTCTTGAATCTAGAAGTGATAAATTATCCTTGATTCTGATCACTTGAGCTTCAAAAAGTTTCGAAGGTTTGGGATAAACTTTGTGACGTCCCATTGTTTTGATTTGAATAAATTTCAATTAATAATCAAAAAGAGCATTATTTTAGATAGTTCGATATCTGTTTTAGTGAGATGTGACAGTTTCTACATCAATAATTAAAATTTGAATTCGCCCATTTATCCTATCTGTAACCCTCTGTATTGATGTAATAATAACTGCTTGATTTTGAATAGTAAGCCAGGGTGCCATACTAGATCAAATGTCTGGTTTACATTTAGAAACACTGCTATACAATATCGATGTTCTTTAAGATTTTTTTAGATCATATCCACAATTTGTGAATTTGTTCTAGTGTAAAGTACTTGCGTTTAAATCCAAATAGATGTTGAAGGATTAGTTTTTGTTTATCTATTACGGGTTTTAGTTTTTTTAATATGAGCTTCTTCAGCAATTTTGATAATATTGGCAGGAGTGTTATCTGCCTATATGAATTAAATATTTGTGTAATTTCTTTTAATGTCAGTTTAGTCGGTTCTTTCAATGGTAAAGTCAGTAACAAGATCGTAACCAGACGCCTTTCACCATTAAGATTTTTAATTTCCGAGTTTATTTCTTTAGGCGTATAGTGTTATAGAGATGGACGTAGTTGCAATGGAACATTTAGATATCTCAATATTTAAATAATAGGTGTCTAAATAAGTTCTCAGCTTTAGATTTCACAGGAAACAAATCACCGTTTACATGTAACGTATTAGTCCGCCCTCTTGCGGTTTTAAAGCAATGACATTTGGTCTTTCGAAACATCATGCGATTCGGCGTTTGATGCACATAACTTCAATAATCAGCTGTGCTCACAATGGCAATCACAAAAGAGCATATTCGATTTTCTATCCACTTCGCGTTTTATCTTAAGAAAAACGCCGCTGAAGCCACCGAAATGATTTGTGCTGCATATGGTGAGAATTCTGTAAGTCATGCAACGTGCAAAAAGTGGTACCAAAAATTTCGCCGAAGAGAGTTTAGTTTTGAAAATCAACCACGCGCTGGACGCCCTCAAACATTTGACACGGATCAGCTGCAGACGCGTTAGGCTGGGAGCTTCTCCCACATGCGGCGTATAGCCCAGACATGGCCCCTTCCGATTATCATTTATTCCGGTCGTTACAGCATCACTTGGCTGATACGCACTTCAAAACAGAAGAAGAAGCCCGAAACTGCATCGATAACTTTATCGTCTCGAAGCCGGTGAGCTTCTATCACCAGGGAATTCGCGAGCTACCCGAAAAATGGCAAAAGGTCATCGATGCCAACGGAGAATACTTTGATACTTAAGCTTTTTTTGTTTGTTTTTAAATAAAACTTTAATTTTGCAGAAAAAAGCTGAGAACTTATTTATACACCTATTAGATGCGAAGGCTTTCACGGCCGGTATTATGATGCATCGTGTGGTTGGTTTCGGGTTATAAGGCCGTGGTCATGTGTTCGGAAACTCTTGATGTTTCGTGCTACAGAAAATTTTCCCCGCAGTGACGGACGAAGCAACAAACGTTTCCGAACTTTTACCGCGGCTTAACACCCGAGAATCAACCACACGATGTACCATTCCAATACTTCTCTTCTTCTTGAGATATAGTTCTTGAATGATGTGGTTGGGAAAATATTAAAGAAGTGTTCAGCAAAGAAGCTCTGCTTTCTCTTATTCTATTGTTGCTCATGTTCCATCAACTTTCCTAATTGGGAGATAGGTTTCTTAGAGTTTTTTAGCTTTTTTGTTGTTTTTCACAAAGTATAGTCATTGTGTGGAGACGGCGATAGAGTACTTGCATTCGTTGAATTTTTTATTTTTCAAAACTTTTAGTTAATTCCCCAGTTCTCTGGTTAACCTATTTAATATATTTTTATCATTGGGATGTCTGAGTTGCTGTTAGATTTTTTTAGATCTTCTTTGAGTTTGGTGCGAATACATGAGTGTCATTTCAAAATTATGAGCGATACCAAAATAACCCAGTTTAAACGACTAATACTCAAAGACTAATCGGCGGAGAACAATGGGGAGGGCAGCGTTCAACAGAGGAAGGTTGAAAGCGATAAGCAAATTATTCAAAATTTTCCCCATTTCCCCCGTTGCACGCCGAGTAATCTTAGAGCGCGCATGTCATTATAAATGGTTTGAGAACAGTAAATGAGTGTTTTGTGTAGAATCAAGTACTGTGGAAAATTTCAGGTTATTCAGATCTACTTATCATTAAATTAGGGAAAACTGTGACGCATTGAATTTTAAAATGTGGCAGTACATAAAAAGAAAGTGGAAACAGAATCAATGTAACGAACATCAAATTAAAGCGGTCCCGTTCGGAAATGCAAAGAAGTATCGGCGCCGTTTAACTATTAAAAGATAAATATGAATGTTGTTTAATAAACTATAGTCTCTTTCGAAAATATTGAGCTAATATTAATAATATAATGATAACAGTTTGCACCGACGAGAGTAGACTGTCATGCGCATGCGTTAATAAGGATCGCTTTAATGACTAGTTTAGTTAGGAGCTAAACTTCGGAGAGTGAACACATGTAAAGTGTGCTTATCGCATTTACCATGAATGAGCAACTACAGCAGTGGATCCGTATCCAATTATGTGCGAAGCTGAAACTATTTAAGTAATTCAGAAAGCTTTCGGTAACGATGCAATAGCTAAAGCACAAATGAAGACATGATACAAAAATTTAAAAATGGCTCGAAATCTGTTAAAAGTGATCCACGTTCTAGAAAAGCAGCAATTAACAGAATAACGAAAAATGTTAAACGTATAATAGACTACAAAAGAAAAATATTAGCAACTGACACTCCGAGAACTAAAAGGTAAACTGGACGTTTCAAAAACTATATAAAATTGTAACGAACGACCCTTGGTGGTTTCTACACCAAATAATTTTAAAAACATCTTCAACAAAATCTTAATACGGATTTGCCCCAGCTCTACAAGTTCCCTCGTCTAATTTGATATTAAAAAATAGCTTAATATGCAATTAAACCGTACCTTAACTTGCATCACAATTTACCTAGAATACTATTTCTAACGCCTCTGACGTCAGGATCAACCGAAAACTGTCAACTAACCTAATTTTTCTTGAGATTTGGGTTGTTTTTATTATCTGATACATAACAGTTAATGAATAAAGACCCCTCCCATTCCATATTTTAGTAAAAATATTTGCTTGTGGATGGTGGTTCGGTTTAATAACAAACAGTAAAAGTTAATTTAATGTACTGCTCTTGTAAGATGAGCACGTTTGTTAGGTGCATAATTCTTATTCAGAATATGTATAAACAAAAAATAGCAGAAATAACCAATAAATTTATTTTTTTAGTAACAGTAGTAAAATTACAAACAACTTTCAATTGGAGGAAGAAAAATGAAATTTAAAAATTAGATTTGTACAAAAAGTGGTGAAATTTGCTCCATACATAAACTCTCAGTAGTATAGACTTGTTTAGTCTGTACTCCAATAGAACAAACACTCAAACTGATACAAAAGTATTAAACAAGCATATCACACAATAAAAATATTGCCCCACAAGGACGGCTCTTTTTGACGTAGATGAGAAAAAAGAAATTAAAAGACGATTAAACAAACCTCTTACAATCGATGTCCATACAATTATTAATCCCAAAATAAATCTTCGTTACGTTTTGTGTTTTATTTTTACTTGCAAATACGCGCACAGTAGGGATAAGTTGAATTAACTATCTAAATATACGAATTACGTTGATGTTGACTTTATTGGAAAGTTTTGACGTTCCTGGGCTCAGCTCCTGATATCAGTTTACTTGGTCTGGCGTGGTTGTTTGGTTGTTTAAGCTGCATCAAAAAGGAATCAATGGCCACGGACGGTGGAATTGCCGTAGTCCTAGAATTCTTGGTGCTGAGGGGGATGAACTCCTGGATCGTAAGAACTTCAACATTGCAATGGAGGTCGTGATCTCTGACGAACCACTGGACGCCAACAGATGGACCTTAAGGCAGATTCTGGATAACCTGAAGCTTGTTGATGTGGGGTTTTGCGCTCCAACCCCACATTGAAGCCGCATACATCATGATAGGGCGAATGACCGTCTTGTAGATGGTGAAGTATGTGAATAGCAAACGCTCCATTTCTTAAAAAACTAATAACCCATTTCGTTTTGATATCGTACGTAGTATGTAAACATAACCGTCATTATAATTTACTATAATGAACTGGTGGGAAGGTATATATAAATCAACTTTAAAAAGTAATATTAAATGCTCTTGTAACTTCCTTTACAATATATCTAATTTTTGAGCCATTTATTTATACACCTCACTTTTAAAGATTAATATCACTCTGTTTAGTTTAATTAACTTTGGTTCGATAGTTTAAGAAGAATCGCAAGTGAAATGTAAATTTTTAGCGAGGAGGTATTTACTCACTTCCAAAAATAACATAAAAATTAAAAGCTTACAAGTATTAATATCAAACGATTTAATTTGCTGCACACAATAAGATCAAAAAATTGCAAAACGGTTCCCAAGTAATCAAATAAATTAAACTTTGCTGTCATTCGGCTATTAACTGTATCATAAAACTTGTTATGCAAATTACGCTACATCGAAAATTGCTTTTTTAATTATTTATATATACGTGTCTTGCTTATTTGCAAAGGAAATACCCATTAATACTCATTAATACCCATAAATACTGATTAAAAGATCAAATATTGACACACAAATTATTTTAATATAAAGTTCCGCTACTAATGGCGAAATGCCATATATTTTCCAGGTTTGGATATAAGGGGTCTCTCCTAAAAAAGTCAACTCTTTAAATGATAACAAATGCAGTGTTTATTGACATGTAGACAATTTTGTAGAAGATGCAACATATACATTCAAGTTTAAGCTGAATTTCTTCATTGAACCCCATTAGAACTTATTACAAATTAGAGTGTGATGTGGGATATCGGCGCCACTCCTTTTTTACCAAATTGTCACTGGCAATGTTTACCTAAGCATGCTACGGACACCCCTCGGTTCACACGTCAAAGAGTTGTTTAGTGAGAAATATGGAGCACCTCTTCACTACCACCGTAATGTAAAAACCCATCTTAATGCGAAAAGGTTGTCTTAAATTTTTTGCCCGTCTCCCAGACTTTTTATGAGAATACATGGAAGATAAATGTTGCTACACAAAATTAGCAACAATTGAAGAGTTAAAAGAGGAAATTAAAAGGTAATGTTCTAGAGTTCTATAATATTTGTAAATTTAATGTCATTTAAAAAGTGAGTACAATTTTTGGGCCGCCCTGCATCTTTCAGAATATAAATTTTGGAGAATAAAGTATACAATTAGAACAAAAAATTGTGATATGATGTCTTCCAATTAATATCCACACTTTCGCAAACGTGAATATTCTTTTGGAGAAATTTTCCATAATGCTTTCCCGTAAATGCGGTTCTATTTTAATAACTACATGTCTGATTTTTTAACCCAGGAATCGTAGCAAGTTTTGTTTATAGCCCCCATAGTCTAATGAGTTTAGATCCCAAAACCGCAGTGGCCAATCGATGTCACCCCTCTGCCAAATAGCACGATCACGAAATTTGAAATAAAGTGAGTGTTTTACGTGCTGTGTGATATGTAACTCCATATTGTTGTAACCACAAACAAACAGTTGTTTAGCATCTCCCGAGAGTGTAAACTATTGACAATAGCAGCTTTGCTAGCATCGTACGGGCTAATGATTACTTCATTTCAAAATATACACCAAGCAGTGAATATATTGGTTTTTCTTAAACAATACTTGGATTTATATTGCCCCAAATGCGACAATTTAAAAAAGTGAGTCATCGCGCAATATAAGCTTTTTGCAAAAATCAGCATCGACTGTTATGTTTTCTAAAACCCAATTTACATTTTTTTATATATTTAACATTGTTGTATATTTACAATTCACATTAACATAAATGAGTACTAAGTAAATTGGATAGATGAGGTAATGACTTGAAAGAGACCCATCCATTGATGTTACTCACAATTAGAAGGCTTAAACCTGGTTGGACCGAGGGATGATGGCATCGTAATCTTCTTGGTGTGGCTGGTTCTTGGGCTAGTTGATTTTCGACATCGGTTTTGTGTCCCACAAGAGTATAGTGGTAAGTAGATGCTAATCTGCTGATTTCGCTGAATACCATGGAATCCTCAGGTCTTCGTGGAGGATTTGGTTAATGATATACCAAGGGGCCTGTCAACATACGAAGCGTTTTGGATTAGAAGCGCTGTAGGATTTTAGTGCTTGTGCAACTTTATAATTGAATACTAAATTGGCTTTATAAAGAAGAACTGTATTGTCCAGGGACAGCTGGGATCGTCTTCCCAGATCGCCTAACCAGATTATTTGTTTGATTTTGAGATCAAAGTGTTTTTTTAGTTTTTATGTGAGGCATCCAGGTGGGTCTCTGGTCAAGTTGCTTAGACTTAGTTGATTGTGACTTGTGGACGTACATCTCATTTGTTGGTGAAGTTAACTTGGGTAGATTTGTCGCAGTTTACTGAAGTTCTCCACTTACTAAACCACTTCTGGTGGAGATAGAGATAACTTTGTAGGTTTTCAGATACTTCTAAAGGTTCATCGCTGATTGATAGTACTGCTGTATCGTCAGTAAAAATAGCTATCTCAGTATTGGCTGTAGTTAGAACCTCTGCAGTGAACGCCAGGTATAATAGGAGGCTCAGCACGCTTCCTTGTAATACTACAGCAAAAATGTGTTGATAGTCCAAAAACTCGTTGTTTATTCTGACTTGAAAAATTCTATCCCACAGATTTCAGTAATACATATATTTGACTTGGAAAGAGTGATTTAAGTTTGAACAATAAACCTGTATGTCACACTCTATCGAATGATTACTTAATATCCAAGAAGGCTGCGGTACTGTTGAGTGTCGTCTTCGGAAGCCAGATTGATGTCTTGGAATGATTTGGTGCAAGTCAACAATCTATTCTATTCCACAGTTGGCATGGCGGTCATCTCTTCTATTTTTTCTTGATTGTTATTTACCCTCAGCGATGGAGCTGTAAAAACTTCTGCAAGATGAATGGCGAATACGTTAGGTTGGCGGGTGTCGGTTCTGGCCCAAGTTCTGTCGGCTTTTCTGACTGGTGGAACGGTGGTTTTTGGTCTTTTAAGTCTCCTCGTGGCTCTCCATATTGAGTAATCATTGGTCTATAGGTTAGTTATGTAGAATTTAAAAGTTTCGTTTCGCTAATATCTGAGCACGGTTTGTAAGCAATTAGTAAGTCTGTTATATGTTGTTTTGTTATTCGTCTTTCGGCTTTTTTCTTGCTCTACGCTTTTCAATTAGTAGCTCTTTTATATGGCGAGGTATGTTATTAATTTCAGTATACTGATTGAATTCAGTTGAGATAGCTTCTCGGGCGACATTTTGGATAAGTCGTGTCATCTAGTCCACCAGGATTTTTGATTCTTAATGTAAGGTTGGTGCTTTTATTTAATAACTGTTGGGATAATTCCCAGTTTGTGCACTTAGGAATTAACCTCGGCGAATTTTCTTCGTGAATAACATTAGAACTTGCTGTTATAATTATCGGTGAGTGGTCGGATGATAAGTCATAATTGGATTCGACTTTAAAGAATGTTTTGCAATGCCTTTGATTTTGTGAAGCTCGGTAGGCCAATCAGTTCGTTTCGAAATTAAACGTGACTCCCATGCAGTGTGTTTGGCATTTTAGTTACCAACTATCATAGATTTGTTAATAAGGTTTTGGAAATACTCTTTGTATTTTTCGGTAGTAATGCAATGTCTAGGGGGGGCAATAGTTTACAAATGCACTGTGTTTCTGGTGTGGTTTTTAGTCCTCAATGGACTTCTCCGTGTTTAGATACCATCTTTACAAATACAAACTTCCAAACATTGACAGAACCCAAATGCGCACAATTCAAATAATAAAATTTGATTTGAATCACTCTATGTTTGTTTCAAACTTTTAACTTTTATCTTGTTTACTAGCAAACCATTTAGTATTTTAAATGATAAGTTAAATTAGATAACAATTTAAATTTAAAAATGTCTAAAAGCCTTTTCACCTCAGTTATATGAATAAAAATAACAGAACTTTTAAACTACACAAATTGTTAGCAATCTGCAAAAATTTGTAGTCGCCCCGATTACATCTAGAGTTTGGTGAATTAAAGCTGAGTTACTGTTCTTGGCTGGCGTGCTAATTGTTATCATAAAACTAAACGCAAGATTAGATCTCTGCATAAACTGAATTAATATGCGTAAAATTCAACTGCCGCATTAAAACACATAAAGTACTGCAAATTGCCGTTTGTAATTTGCTGCGTCGTAAAGATTAGCGGATCTATAAAATGCTGACATTGTGGACTACCGCCGCAAAAACAAGGGAGAATAGCCATAAAAGGCAATTTTGGCTAACAGCGTACAGCAATGTTAATTGGTGTAATTGCTACGATATCACTCACGTTATTGGCAAAAAGTGCAGCAGTAACTAGACCGCGTCCAGAATTTTTTTCGAAAACTCATTTGGAACAACTGTGTTTCTTAGTTACCGTATTATTTTGATTTAGATCAATAAGTTATAGCAACATTAAACTGAATATAATAGTGACTTTCAATAATTACTAAGATTGTTGAATTTATACTCAATATTTTTATTTTTCATTTACAAATTATTATTATTATTATGAAAAATAAAAATACATCTTATTTTAGAGAATTTTCTGTATTAAAATTGTAGAATTATGAAAAAATTGGAACTAGCTCTCACTTTCTAAGCTTTACTGCCATTTTACCAATGACTGTTAATTATTGTACCAACATTTTGCATCTTATGTTCAATGGGGTCTAATTTTGAAAGTTTGTGTTTTTACATATAAAATGCTTTTCTCAGCTTCTATTCGAGTTTATTTTTTTGTCATTTTGGCTATGCTTGAGTCAACAAATCAATTCTCAGTGCCAAAAGAAATATGCTGTTTATATTTTTTTGGACACTTTGTTCCTAGCTTTAGTTCTTAACGTAATCATGGTACTATAGTTCTGGCAACCTCACATTCTTCCATAAACATTTACAAAAATTATACAGGAGAGTCAAGGTAGCTCCGACAGTAAGAGACCAAAACAAGACGAATCAGGTGACATCTACATTTAAAAAAACAGGAAATTTTTGTACAGTGAGCATGCAAGTGACCCAAGAAAACTAATTCTGAATCGCTTTATTATTCAGCACAAATCTAACAAATCTTTAGTTGCTTCTGAATGTTTCCAATTCCAAGCATTTTTCAAAATATTGCAGGGATATATGGGACACATGTTCGGAACAAGAAAAGAGTAGACTTGATGTGTTGACCAATATATCCAAGGCTTACTGAGCTTCTGCTAACCTCCAGAAACCTAAAACTTTACCGGTCTAGACAAAAGATTGCAACAGGAAACAATTTTGTTACAAATTTCCTCACATTCAACCGATGCAAGCAAAAGCGTCGCCAATGCATCTCTTATCTTTGCCTGGTTATTACAGTGAATGACAAGCCGAAAATGCTAGAAAATATATCAATACCCACTTATCACTCCTCATTCTCTGCTGATTAAAAAGTAATTCCACCTCTAATGGTGTGTCTGCTAACTCCAAATAAAGTATCTGCTCCGTGTTTCCTTTAAAGTCCTTTCTAAAACCTTCGAAGTATTCTTCTGCGTTTATTTTCAGTTTTTCTTTCAGGTTTTTAGAATGTTCTTCTGCATCCACCCCTAATTCTTATCCTAAACTTTTAGAATGTTTTTTACGTGTATTTTTATATTTTCTCTTAGACTTTCCAAATGTCCTTTTGCATTTTTTAAATTTTCTGCTGCTTCCAATCTGGAAAACTTATACAACCTTTATTTTCAGAAAAGTGATTGCCATTAACTTATATCCCTTGTTATTATCAAGGCAACCGCATTACACTCATATAACAGGATAGTCTCACTTCTAATCTTTAGGCAACTCTTTTTTGAGACTGTTCCAGTTCCACCTACAGGCTTCTTCACTAGCACTTTTTACTGCTGTGTCCTTTTTTATATGAACTACGCAAAGGCTTTCTCCAGAAAAGCTTATGTTATAGAATTAAGATGTTGAGAAGAATCAAAGTAAATATAATAATATTTTTAATAGTATTTTCATTCATTTGTTCAAACGCAAGCGAAATTTTACACGTGTAGACATGTACTCTAAATTAATTATAATTACGCCATGTAATTATTTCTTGAATGAGACGTTGTCACTTTCTCAGATTACCGGAACGATTGCTCTAGTAGAAGTTTTTTTTCAATTTTGATCGGATCAATGGAAACAAGTATTCATAGACAGCTTCTGAATGGCCGAGGAATTTTTTCAACATACGTACACTATGGCTTTGAATAACCTTCTTAGTTTTAGAGCTCGGTTTTGCTGCCACCTTTTAGCCAAGTGGACAGCACTATATGTAAAATGCAACTTAAACTTATTATTTATAGGCAGAAAGAAAGATCTTCTTGAGAAGCAGGGGTATTCAATTTTATAGATAATACGGACGTGTGCGCCTTAAGGGGAGTAGAACTAATCGTAAGCTTCATGGGATCCTGTTTAGACGTACGTTTCGGCCAATTCGCAATGTTTTTTTCTGAACGCTTGTTTTGATAGATTGAAGCACAGACTAATTTAAAAGATTCTTGATAATTACCAGTTTATCAAAATCGAATTGCTCCTTGCTTTCTAGTATAAATATTTTTTTATTGAAAGACCGCTTCCGATGGCGATGAGGACATTGAAGGTGCCGAATATGTTACAAGAAGCGAGAAATCTGAAGACTCTGGGTATTCTGAAGAAGCCAAGGACGTCGACAACTTCAAAGTCCCTGAGAATACTGTAGTTGATGCTTTTTCCCATGACCTCTTTTATTCTTTTAGCGCCCATTTTCTCAGCTAGACAAGACCTTTTATTTTTTTTCAAAATTTTTCTTCTTTATTTAAAAATAGTTTACAGTAATTTAAAAACAATGTTTACAGTATAGGTCGTCTGTAATTTTATTCTAATAAGAAACAATTGGAAATATAAAATAAAGTGGTAAGTAGATGAAGTAAAAGCATTGTATAGTAAAAAATATACCAAAACCATTTATAGTTACTTTCTGTTGCTTTCGAGTATTGCTTTCAGTCAGTTTAATTGTTGACAAGGAATACTAAAGATGTCTAAATTGTTATATTCGAATACAAATCTCTGGAAATGAGAAAAAGGCGAACGATATGCTTGATCACTTTCTATGCAAATTATTATTTACTACCTTATGAGAATATGCAAGTTTGATTTTATTTAATATTAATATAAAGCCACTCAGCAAGCAGCAACTATACACAAATAGTAAAAAAATATGAAAAAAGAAAACATTAGATGCAATAAGCAATATACCATGAACAATTCTAGAAAAAATTGGCAGATGTCAGGAGCCCATGTAATCTATATTAAATAGGATTGTAAAGCTTGAAACGAGTAGCGACCAAAAATACAAAATAAAAATGACATCTGTCATAAAAACAGCACGGAATGCAAATATGGCAGCAAATTGTAAATATTCCTTTGGGATCCAAAAATAAATATTTGTCAAACTTTTGAAACTCGCTAAATATAAAAGTATATAAATTATGTTATTCTATGCTTCCTATAAATACAGCAAGGAATGAATTGATGATAATAATAAAAAAGAATATTAAACAAAGTAAAGTTAATTCTAAAACTCAAGAGACATAACCAACGGTTGTGAAAATAATTTTAAAGTTTAAATGCTAAGAAACTAATAATTGGAGGCGATCTTAATGTTAAGCACACCTACTGGGTATAAGATTTATTATCACCAAGAGAAATCAGTTGTATGAAGTGATTAAACAAACCAAACATGAATGTCAATTAATTGAAGTATTAGAAGACAAATAATAATAGAGATACAAAATCTAATCTATTTATTTATATTAAAGGAAATATCTTCCAAGTACACTAGCATTGAAATCAACCTATTTTAAATAATTGTCAAGCATCTACAACACTATATTAAAAATGACACAATCTCTAAGATTCTAAAGGGATTAACAAACTATAAAGACACTGAATGTTCTCTTAGAAAATACTCTAAAAGATTAAAACAGTCATAGTCAAAATTGGGCCACTGAAATAAGTGGGGCAATAATAAAAAAGCAGAATATTTTATTCAGGATGTAGCAAATACCGTTCGGGCATATTTCGCTGCTCAAAATAATATTCTACCGGAGATAAAAAACCTGAGTCATTAAACCTACAATTCTGAGTAAAATTAGCAAGTGTATCCAAAAGAATCTCAATTCCAAAAGGATTCTCCAGCTACTATTTAATAAATAGAAATGCTTAAAAAACTTGCAAAAATGGGATATTTAAACTTGCCTACTTGTTCAAAGCAACAGCTCCATTACTATATGTATCAATGCAATGGAAGATTGTAGAAGTGATTATGATCCCTAACCGGGTAAACCACTCAATGAAAAAATCATATCTAATTTATTTGAAAAGTTGCTCTTAAAACTCCCTACGCCAATTATTGATAAAAAGTAGCTTATTCTAACTCACTCATTTTTATTCAGAAATAAAGACGAAGTACATTGAATTGCCCATATACGACGAGGTACATTCAAGTTATAACACCTCTGAATTTTTTTTTGGGACTGAGAACAGATGGAAACATGCGGTTTGTTTTAAAATACGCGGAAACTCTTTGTCTATGCATTTTTGATACTTAAAGTGGCGACGACTTTATTACAAGGATAAGGTATAATCATCCGTTTTCTCCATTTGAGTGGTGTGGCACCGATTGAAATTCATCGCCAGTTGAGTGAGACATGTGGTGATGGTGTTATGGATGTGCCTAATGTGTGTTTGTAGGTGCGACAGTTCAAATAAGGCAGAACGTCGTGTAACAATTCAATAATCTATCTTCGGATAGAGAGAACATAGCAAAAAAAAGTAAAAAACATCGCACAGGATTTTAAAAAATGTAGAGGTTAATTGGTAGTCTTTCAAATCTACCGCTACACAATAAACTTTTGTTGTGTAGACAAATTTTTAAGATAATGTGCATCTATCACGCTAAACAAAGAAATTTGAATTTAAATTTTGCAATCTCTTAACCTTTGTAGCCTTGTCAGTGCTGCATGGTATATCAAAAACGAAGGCATTCATAAGACTAAAAATGTCGCCAGTTACTGAGGAAAGCGAATAGATCATGAAAGAACACGAAGTGAGACTACATAAACAGGAAAATCTTGAAATACTATAATTACTCTATGACGATGGGGACTTGACTTGATGTTGAAAAGATAAAAACCTAAGAATAAGTTTAAGTTAAATAAGTGAACAAATCTAAAACAAAACTCTTGAAAGAAGTAATATTTTAAATATATGTGAAGTATGCCAATGGAAAAACGTCCATCAATCTTGAGGATTTGTCTAAATTTAAATTTTATATAAAATTGTCCAATTAATCTAAAATTTATATAAGTTTAACATTTGACTAGGTAAACGTGGCGAGACGCAATAAACGTGGTGATAATTTCGCTCCGAAAATAAATCCAAATTGCGTCTTCGAGGGAATAAAAATCACCAACATTGAACTTAAGAGAAAGAAGTAGCCAGGAGAAGAGTGCTAACCTAAAAATAGGAGATAAACGAGAGTGACCTCCAACGGCAGGGGACCCGCGTGCAAGCCCGGATAGGCAACACATCTTGCAAAGCACTGTTTGGCAAGAGTTATAAACATACAAACAAAGCTATGAAAACACAAGCTGAACTGAGTGCCAGTGTGGAGGGAATGTTCAAACGAATAGAAGAGAGCATGAAAAATATGAATGAGAAACTTGATTCAATGTTATAGTTGAAACAAGTTAAAAGTGAAAATGAAGCACTACGAAAAATAGAGACATGAGGATCAATATGCTAGAAAGAGAGATCAGAAAAAAGAATGTTATAATAAAAGGAGTAAAAGACGAGGAGCAGGAAAACGACGAAGAGACCAAAATAAAAATAGCTACAATAATGCAGATAATAGACGCGAACGTAGATATGACAGAGGGCATTGACCAAATAAGAAGAATGGGGGGATTCGTAGAGGGCAAGTTAAGACCTATATTTATGAAACTAAACAAAGAGTCTACGAAATATGCAATGCTGCAAAACGCGAAAAACTCAAAGGTATGGATGTATGGATAGACGAAGACTACAGCAAGGAAGTTCAAGAGGACAGGAAAACGTTAACACCACACATGAAAGAAGCGCGTAGCAAAGGACGCAGGGCTTTCATAAAATACAACACATTAATAGTCGAGGGCGTAGCATATAAAGTAAGCGATATAAAAAGAGTGGAAGAATCAGGAAAGGAGGGCAGCAGTGGAAGTAACTCACAAAAAAGAACAATAGCAGATAGGTCACCAGAGGGAGGCAGCTTCGAAGAACAGACGAGGAAAATAACACATACGACACGAAAGAACTAATAAGAAAAGATAGCCTGTGTGATAACGATGACGAAACTGGCAACGAAAACGGACAAGATTTGTTTTCTGTGCGTCTGCCAGCTTGACACAGTATATTCGGGAATATTGCACATAGCTAAAGAATGGGCGGGCGAGTATAAAGGCAACGAGAGTAGAGACTTTTTCATGGTAAAGGGAATACTCTTGCGACTAAAACGACAGGTGCTTACAACCGTAACCGCTAAGATGACGTTAGTATTAAGCCAGTTACGGTCCTTGCATTTCATTCTGCAAAAATGGGGTACTTGGCCGAGCAAGATGGCATTCTATTCAGTAAGGAAGAGCTTAAGGCGCGTAAGTGCGCTGCTAGGCGGATAGATTGCGGACAGATGACGGAGAGCGGGAGCCGCGTTCGTAGTCATGAGAGGAGAAGAAGAGATCCACCACGGACGAGTCAAGCTCGCAGATTACAGCACTATCTTCTAGTGCAAGCTGGTAATCATCTGAAAGTGCTTAAGGTGTGTCAAAAGGTATCGATTAGTCATACCAAGATGCGCTGTAATACTTGATAACAAAATAACGCTATTTGCTCTCAAAATTTGGAACTTTGCAAATGCGCTATTGGCCAAGATCGAGATTGATTCCATTAAAATAACCCGCTTGTTGAAACTCTGTGAAACAAACGTAAGAACCAACCAGCCAAAGTGCTAGTGGCAGGATCAAGGTCGTCGATTTACAAAATGATTTCAATGGGGCTCCTAAAGAACCGATTACAAGCTACGACTAGAGCAAGGTGAGAGCAAATGTGGCAGCAGCAGAGACCAGCGACGTGCGCAAATATTCATCCCCACAGTTGATGCGGGACGACGGGCTTAACCAGCACACTGTCCAATTTATCACGGCTGTACCTAGTGAGAATTTAAAACTAGCAGAGAAGTCTACAGCGCTATGTATGTTTCGCTAGAATGTGAAGGTAGAGGTCAGGGTCAGAGGGCACTTATCATAGGCTGGTGTCAATTAAGAGACTTTCTGGCGTGTGCAAATGGTGGACGATTCTTGCGGACTGTGTGGGCGATTACGCGTAGACACAGACTTGTAATGGACGTGCAGGGGTTGGAGAAATTAGTGCTGGTACGAGATATAAATCTTTGAAATTAAGGCTAAATAGACAGAGATTGTGTTGTGTATTAAGGTAAATCAATACGTTCCTTTGCGTAGAATTGTCAAGCGTTAAAAGACTCGGGGCCATTAGTGGTTTTGAGTTGCCTATCCTAATTTGGATTGTTGTGGTTTTCCCGAATCTCGCATTAATGCGAATGCCGAGACAGGAAAATTGTGGCCGCGAGAGAAATTCAGCATTGTGAATTCAGGTTTAGAGTGTAAGAACAATATATTTAATAGCGCTGGTATATTCTCTTAAGACGGAGCACGAACCAATAAAATGTAAGCCTTTATCTGGAGTGCTTACTTGATATACTTTTTTCAATAAACTGAAACATACTGGAAACAGATTCTTCGTCTAGTCTAATTTTTGTGAACGATGGTGTGTACCGTCTCCTTGCTAATACTCAATAATCCCATCATCAATTCTAGAGCCAGTCGCCGATGTCTCGCCAGCATATAGCGCATTAGTTGCTCTATTACACTGTATCTCTTATACTCACTGCGTTTGACTACCATCAGCGGATTTTCCCTATTGGTTACGTCTATTCCACGCTAGGTGGTGATTTTTGCAGTATCTTTGGCTTATGTTACCGTGGATATATCCGATTATTTCACAAACTTTTTAGGCTTTCCTTTTGGAGTCACATAAAGTCTATTATAGAAATTTTTGGGGATACGAAAGATTCTACCACTTTTACAATATCTCGGATTTTGGCATGAGAAAATTTCTTCATTCAAAGAAAACTTATTTTTTTGTCTTTGTTATTGTGATTTGATTGTAGTCATCTATGATAAACATTTTCTTATTGATACGCACAATTTTGAAGTCTTTAAATTTAGATCGTATACTTCTAATTTATTTTAGTTGCTAGAATATTTTTCTATATTAAAGAAATTGTTAAGACCATCCTTATACTTTTATGGTATTTAACTTGACTTTACGATTTTGAGTTTTTTACTTCTTTTAGGTTCTTCACAAAGAAAATAATATGAATCTTAAGAAAAGTGGCGGTTTAAAGATCAAATGTTTTGTTTATATAAGTACCTGCTAATGACAATGAAAAAATATTTTTTATTAAACCAAACAAAAGTAAAAGAACTTTAGTATTTTCACTCAAGCATTTAACGTGACAATATAGAAGACCTTTATTTTTTAAAATTAATTAAAGAGAGAACTATATATTAGTTTATTTCCAAAACGTATTACGAATAGGTAAACATGTCTGTAAAATATAATTAATATCCTGTTTTTTTAATGAGCAATTTTCCTACAGAATGATAAAAACAAGATTAGTTTAATTGGCCATAACAATTCAATTATTATATTCTAACGTTAAGGAAAATTCTAATAAATGTCAAGTACAAAATTACAAGTTTGTGCATACATGTAGTCCTTCCAAAAAGGATCGAGTCGGATCAAATATAAGCTAATCTAAATTAAACTTTAGGATTTGAATTGTGCCTTTTTTCTGTTCTGTTAACGTTGTAACTTTGAATTTGTATAGTTGGTATCGAAGCACATTAATATCATTCAAGTTTATTATGATTGTGCGATTACTAATTTTTCTTTGAATAGGCCCTGCGGGTCCTGAAATTTGTTACATATGGGGCGAATCCCAATCATCAGAAATTTACAAAATCTTCAAAACGAGACGACCTATGCACAAATAGCTTCAGGCAATGTGAATTCACTCAACGATAATCAAGATATTACAACTCTCATGTCAGATTTCCTCAGTGAATTTGAAAACCTCTTCAATCAACTCCTTAACCAAAATTCTATGATCCTCAATATGTTATCTACCGTCATATCAAAAATAAATCACTAATGGCATCCTCAATACGCATCGCCGCTTGGAACGCCAACGGCATAACTAATCATATTCCAGAAATAACCTTATTCCTTAATTATAATAAAATTGATATCGTTTTAATTTCTAAAAGTCATTCAACTGATCGTACAGTAATCACATCATCCAGATGACACTGCCCACGCAGGTTCAGCAATTCTCATAAAATCAACTTTGAAACATCACGTTCTTCAACCCTATATCACACCCAAAATACAAGGTACCTTACTAAACCTAGAAACTCTTTCCTGGCCCCTTGTAGTAGCTGCCATCTATTTCCCCCCGTGATACCAAAACTCCACTCAAGACTATAACGACCTCTTCCAGACACTTGGATCACGATTATTAGTTGCGGGAGATTGGAATGCAAAGCATACGTCCTGGGGGTCTAGATTAATAACGACAAAAGGGCGCAACTTACTTGACTCAATACAACAAAATAATTTAAGACAGTTATCTACCGGTTAGTCCACGTATTGGCCTACCGATAGGAACTGGACTTTGCGATAACCAAAGGTATCTCTAACATTTACTATAAAATAGAATCTTGTCTGGTTTTGAGCTCTGATCATAGCGCTATTATAATAACGCTAAGTAAACACGCAATATCAAAAGAACCACTCTTGACTCTGTGCACAAGAAGAACTGACTGGGAACAATTCCAATACTTGGTAAATGCCAACATTCAACTAAACTATCGGATTAAGGAACCGACTGAGATAGAAAAAGTAATCCAACATTTCACGACAGTCATTCAAGATGCAGCCTGGAAATCCACGCCCTCGACCACCAAAACCACACACAACACTGATATATCCTTGTACATAAAAGAAATGGTCATCGAGAAGAGAAGAGCACGAAGCAAGTGGCATCGATCCAGAAATCCACTCGATAAGACTCGCCTCAATAAACTAACTCATAAACTGAGAAAGGTCTACAGCAGAACCGGAACGACACTTTCAACCTCTACTTAAGTAATCTCACGCCTCTCGCTCTGGAAAGCGGCTAAAAAGCTTCAACGACCAACAGTTCCTAACCTCCCTCTAAGAAAACTGGATCGAAACCGGGCCCAGAAAAGGCTGAAGTACTAGCCAAACATTTAGCATCTGTGTTTACTCCACTTCCAGGTAATAATATAGAAGACGAGAAAATAGATCTCAGTGCAGCTTGTCAGTTATGCTTGCCAATTAACCCATTCACACCTGCAGAGGTTCTAAAAGAAATTCGACAAATTAAACCATTCAAGGCATCAGGTTACGACCTAATAATCGGAGAAGTTCTGAAACATATACCTAAAAAAGCAGTAGTTCTTCTAACTACAATATATAACGGTATACTGCGTCTATGCTACTTTCCAATCCAATGGAAATATGCACAGATTATAATAGCAAAGCCGGGAAAACCACCTACAGAACCAACCTCGTACCGGCCAATAAGTCTTCTGCCAACAGCATCTAAAATCTTTGAAAAACTACTTCTCCATAGAATACATGAAAGCACACCCACTGATGAACTAATCCCTGAGCACCAATATGGTTTTCGATAAAAGTACTCCACTATTCAGCAATGTCATAGAATAGTCAATACAATTAAAGACAACCTAGAAGACAAGAAATATTGTGCCTCAGTCTTTCTTGACGTCCAACAGGCCTTCGACAAAGTTTGGCACGAAGGTCTTTTATACAAATTAAAACGATCATTGCCCAGCCAAATATACCTCATCCTCAAATCCTACATTCATGAACGTTACTTCCAAGTTAAAGTCAATGCCTTTCTATCTAACCTTTATCCGGTATGCTCTGGTGTCCCCCAAGGTAGCGTCTTTGGACCGTTCCTCTACCTAGTCTTTACTGCGGACATACCTGTAAACAATGATATCACTATGGCCACATTCGCTGACGATACGGCAATCCTGACCTACAAAGCTACCTGCAGACACTCCAAATGTGGTTAAAAAAGTGAAAAATTAAGGTAAACAAAGAAAAATCTACGCAGATAACCTTTACTACAAGAAAAGATGCATGCCCACAAGTGATGGTTAATAACTCACCCATTCCAATAAAACCTGTAGTAAAATACTTAGGGCTACACCTAGACCAAAAACTAAACTGGAAGGATCATATCAAAGCCAAAAAAAAACCCAACTAAACCTGAAAGTGAGACAGATGGACTGGCTGATAAGTAAACGATCAAAATTGTCATTGGAAAACAAACTTAGCGTATACAAGATAATTCTCAAGCCCATATGGACTTATGGCATTGAACTATGGAGATGCAGCAAACCATCAAATACTAAAATACTTCAAACTTTCCAGTCCAAAACACTCCGCATGATCACTGGAGCTCCATGGTATGTATCCAACCTAACCCTCCACACCGATCTTGGAATACCATTCATCAGCGAAGTAACTACCGTCCAAGCAACTAAAGCAAAACAACGATATGCAGCACACACCAGTCCCAACATCAATTCCATGTACCGCCCTCCGCTTGTCGAACGTAGACTTAAACGAACGTGGCCAGAAGACCTAATTAGGGATTAAAAATTGAAGAACTGTCGCTGGATGGTACTCAATACAAGTCACAAATCCAACATAAAATTTACTAAATACTCTATGTATATTGTTGAGTAGATTGTAAATAAGCAAAAAAACGTACTATCCAACACTATAAAGCACTGCATGGTGTGCATTATGGGTTGGAAAAGTCATGGGCTCAAATTTTTTTGTGACAAAGCTAGAAACGCTTTTACTGTCAATATTATGCTCTATCGGGAAACGCTGAACAACTTTGTCAATGAAAAATATAATTTTAGCAAGACAGAGCCACGTGTTACACAGCACATGAAATATTCACTTTACTTCAAACTAAATTTCCTGGTCATGTTATCTCACAAAGGGGTAACAGCGATTGGCTACCGCAGTCTTGTGATTTAGCTCCATTAGACTTCATTTTTTTGAGACTATTTAAATGAAAGGTTATATGCCAACAAACCTGCTACTATTACAGGGCTGAAAGAGAACATCAGACGTCTAATTGCTAAAATAGAGCCGCATTTATGGGAAAGCGTTATGAAGAATTTTGCTAAAGGAATGGTCGTATATCAATGGAGCTGTGGAAGGCATTTGAAAAAGTCTTACTTCATACGTAACTATTAAGTAATTAATTACCGAACTGTTGAGTCGCCGCTGATACCTTGTGATTGTAGTCTGTAGACTCTTCACATTTTCAGGTGTTTTGTTTATTGTGTATTAGCGGTGAAGTTATATGGTAGTCGCGCAAATTGTTTATATTATATTTAACAATGTTAGATAGTTTTGAAAGCAAATCACGAATATACCTTTTGAAAAAACAATAGCAATTATAGCTATCAGTATTTTTATTAATTTTTACTACGTCTCGCCGATATCGAAAACACCAAAGTGTCCGCAGCCGGGTTAACCGCAATATTTATCTAAGAAACCGCACATAAACACCAAGGATGGCTTGCGGCCACTAAATAAACACAGACGGGGGATTTCAGCCATTGAGAATGCGTGGAATTGTTTCCCAACACACGCTACTGTTAAATATTACTAAATTGTCGCTATAAAATCTGCACGCTAAAGAAATTTGTCACAGCACAATTAATAAAAGTAAATTTACTTATACATAAATAGTTTTATTTTAAGCTTTATTTTTTAAAGAAACGAATAAGCACTTTAGCGGTTACAAATAAAAACACTTGGATTAAGTACATAAAAATATTTAAATGTTTAATGTGTTTTAACAATTAACTTTTTTTTTAATATCACGCAGAAGAGATAATGAAGAAAGCGTTATTATACGAAACAACAGGCGTAAAAGTGAACGGAATACCAATTAACAATCTAAGATATGCTGACGACACAATCCTGATAGCAACTAGCCTAGAAGACCTACAGATAATACTTGATAAAATAGTAGTAACAAGGGAAGAATACGGACTTTAGCTAAATGCAAAAAAGACTAAGTATATGATAGTAAGTAAAACGCCGAGAATTTTATATGGATAAAGACAACAATTGCTCAGAAGAAATAAAATCAAGGATAGAGAAAGCAAGAGCAACTTTTATTAAAATGAAAAGGGTATTCTGTGCAAGAGAACTTAATCTAGAGACAAAAACAAGACTACTAAAGTGCTACGTCCTATCTGTACTATTTTACGGGATGGAAACATGGACACTGAAGAAAGCAGGTGTGAAAAAATTAGAGGCGTTTGAGTTATGGCTATATAGAAAAATGTAGAGGTGATAAGAAGAATGGGAAAAGAAACCGAAGTTGTCTTCAAATAAGCCCTTAGAACTTGTAGGTTCCGTAATATTCTGAGCAATGCAAGAGATTAAATTTTTTATATAATATTTTATTTATTAGCTATCAGAAATTAACATTCTATGGGCTAATGTGATAACATAGGACCTTAAAATTAAACAGTCCATGCGGGATGGGAACTCTTCCAGCGAGGAGTTCACCTACTTCTCATTCGAGATCAATAGGCCAACATCTCTTTAATCTTCTGGCATCGTGTTGTAGTAGGAGTGGTTGTATGAGTGGATTGACGTGAGATCCTAATCGAATATGATGATTTGCGCTACGCTCTTGTATAACAATTTGGACGAACGGAGTATTGAGGTTATCGTGTAACATTTTGTTGGTTACGTACCATGGTGCGTCAATCATCGCCCTAAGGATCTTGGATTGTGAGCGTTGGATAATATCTGTGTTTGGCTTACTGGCGCATCCCCATAACTCAATATCGTAAGTCCAGATAGGTCTGATTATTACCTTATAAATCAAAATTTTATTTTCTAGCGACAAACGGGATTTCCTTCCAATCAGCCAATTTAGGTCCTTAAATCGCAAGTCAATTTGTTTCTTCTTCTTTAGGATATGCTCCTCCTAAGTAAGTTTTTGATGGAGGTGTATGCCTAAATAACGTACTGAAGGTGATGCAGGTATAGGCATGTTAGTGATGCTAACTGGTGAACAATGGCCCTTTTTTAGCGTAAATGTTACTTGAGTTGATTTACTCTCATTGATTTTTATGTGCCATCTGTTTATCCAATCTTGTACAAGATTTAGGTGTGATTGTGCATATGAGGATGCAGTTATTGGATCTTCATGGCTTGCAAGGATGATTGTATCGTCCGCAAAGGTTGCGATTGTAGTATTAGGTGTAGTAGGTATATCTGATGTGTACAGAAGGTAAAGCATGGGACCCAACACACTGCCCTGTGGAACTCCAGCCTTGATTGGAAAATTGTTTGAGAATTCTCCATTTACTTTAGTTCGGAATTGACGATCAGTTAAGTATGATTTAAGGAGTTCGTAATAAGATGGAAGGACTTGTTTTATTTTGTAAAGTAGACCATTATGCCACACCTTATCAAAAGCCATGCATATATCAAGAAGTACGGATGTGCAATATTGTTTGTCTTCCATGCATTTGTTTATTGTTTGTACAACCCGATGGCACTGCTGGATTGTGGAATGGAAATGACGAAATCCGAACTGGTGATTTGGAATAACATCCAGGAGGGGACTGATTCTGGAGAATAGAAGTTTTTCTAGAAGTTTGGAAATAGTAGATAGGAGACTTATAGGTCTGTATGAAGAAACATTGTGTGGATTTTTGCCAGGTTTGGATATTAATATTACTTCAGCCACTTTTAGCTGAGTAGGCCAGAAGTGTAGACGAAGTATTCCATTAAATATGTAAGTAAGGAGTACAATAGCTTTTCTAGGGAGTTCTTTTAACATTTTTGGAGTTACTTGATCAGGTCTAATTATAATAAGGTGATTTTTTGGTTTTTAAACGAGTGAATTCTTTTTTAATTTCTTTGGGGGTAATTAGTTTTAAATTCCCACTATTTTCCACATGATTTTGCATATCTGCTAACATCTCTTGTGATGGTACAGCATTTTGAAGACTAAATACTCCAGCTAGGTGTACAGCAAACACGTCGGCCTTTTTTTTGTTGCTTCTAGCCCAATTCCCAGGTGTTGAAATATCAATGCGAATTGGGAGATTAGCTTGCGTTGGTTTTGCAGAAGCCTTTATTGGTTTCCAAATAGAATTGTCATAACGACTGAGATTAGAAACGTAATCCTGAAATGACTTGTCTTGCGTTTCTTTAATCTTAGTTTTGAGTTTATTGCTTAGTTGATTGTAAATAGTTTTGTCACCTGGTGAATGAGATCGATGCCATTTTGCTCTGGCTTTTCTTTTCTCTTTGATCAGTTTTTTAACTTCAAGTGAGATGTTGAAAAATCTTCCTTCGGCTTTCAATATCGTTGTTGCACGGCTTGCTGCTTGTAGGAGTGAAATTAGTGTATTTATGACTTCGTCTAATTCAACAGTATTCTTAAGGGATACTTTTAGATCTACAGTTTCATTGAGTATGGCTTTATAGACTTCCCAGTCAGTCCTTGAGTTGTATAATCTAGGTATATTTTTAACATTTACTACTGATGTGGCAATTGCGGCAATTATAGGCGTGTGATCCGAAGACAGGTCATAGTTCGGTTCTATATCCATATAGAAGCAATCAATTCCATTTGTTACAAAGAAATCCAGCAAATCTGGTGTTTTGTTTAAATCAGTCGGCCAATAGGTTGGGGTGCCCGTGGATAAGAATGTATACTTTTTCTCTTGTATAGTTTTAGCCATTTCTCTGCCTTTAGTAGTGGTTAGGCGTGATCCCCATAGAGTGTTCTTGGAGTTATAATCACCTCCGGATATAAATTTGGGACCAAGGGTTGTAAAGTAGTCTGTAAAGTTTTCTTTTTTTAGGTTATGCCGAGGTGGGCAGTAAACTGCCGAGATTGTTATATTGTATGGTAGTGCTGTGACCTTGATTGATGTAGCTTGGAGCTAGTCCTTTGCGTAGACCAGTAGTTCATGATGTTCAATTGATTCCTTTATTAATATTGCACTGCCAGCATGCGCTGTGTTGTCAGGATGATTGGTGTGGTAAAATTTGTAATTTGGTATCCTAAAGTATGACCTTAGTGAGATGGGTTTCGCTAATTAAAAGTATGTCTATTTGGTGTGGGTGAAGAAAGATTTTTACTTCTTCCTTAAGTTGTATTAAACCGTTTGAGTTCCATAGAGCTATTCTAAGTGCTTTAATCATTATTTATTTCTTATTAACATTGTAAGCATGTTCAAAACCATGCTGTTTTGTTGTATTAGTTGTTGGAATATGTTCTTAAATTCATCTAGAAATTTTCCAAGTACTGAGCACTTGCATTTGCATATGAATTTGAGACTGTTCTGATTCTGTGTAAAATATCTAGTATTTATAGGCACTGAGTTATTCGCCGATTGTGGTAGATATAATTGTGGCATTGCTGAATTTACTTTTGGAGAACACTGCGTAAAATTTGGTTGCGGCACAGTTCGATAATTATTGTTTACAAAACCAGGGCCGTTCCCCGTTGGCAACATTTTATTATTTGGTCCAATGTACAATGATAAGAAGTTAAATTGTATGTTCTTGAATAGGTATCACTTACCAGGCGATGACCGACCTCGCGGACAGCCTTTTATCTCGAATGGCACGGACAGCGTCGAATGCCTCGAGCTCCATTATTTTGGAGCGCACAAAACATACGTCCACCGCCTTCGAAATATAAGCGCGGAAAAGAGATTAAATAAAAACATTTAAAAAAAAGGTTTTTATAAAAGAAACTGGTTATTCATTAGCCTAAAAGGATATTCAACTAATCCTATACGAGATGCAATCTTAAAGATGCAAAAAACGGGTACAGATGGAAAAGTTCCAATAACCGATGTGTCGCGTCACTTCTGCTTAACTGATAAATACTTTTTTTACGGATGAAAAAGTTTTTTTAATTAATCAAATTCACAATAACGAAAACAATAAAAAGTAGTCTTGTGTGGTTATACATCGTCAAAGTGCATTATTTATTGTAGAAGAGTAATAAAATAATATAGGAGTCGTCGTCGTTGTTCATGCTGTGTTGTCGTCGTAGAGCAACGATCGTAATGCATCGCCTTCGATGTGCATCCCGCTGCCGTTGAAACCCCCGTAGTGCTCATAAACATGCGAGAATTAGAACAGTGTGAGAGTATTCCAGAAGAAATGTAAACAAGTTTCGAGTGCTCCAAGAAGACTCCAGAGCAGGTGTTGGAGGTATAAATAATACGCAGCCAAAGAGCAAAGTAAACTATTCTACTGCAAAATAAATTGTGTGGTAGATAAATAGTTAGTGAGATTTTATGTTAATATGCATGTTCTGTGTACATCAATATTATCAAATAATTTAGTTTCTGAAAGTAAATTAAATTCACTGCTTTAGAAATAAAAAATTGGATTAACGCAAACAACGAAGGAAAGAACTTTCCTTATTTTATTATTAGGGCTGCGGAATGGCTGCCTAAATTGTGACTTAAGCTCTGAAAACTAAAATGTCTTATCAGTTTTGAGATCGGAGCCTGTGGAAAATCTTATAAGCGTTTAGAATCGTTGAAGCGGTCTTTTCTAGAGGGTTAGGACAAGTTGAGAGCCAATGAGGTGCTGTTCATAATCAATACTTTTCAACATTACTTGGCGTTATATATTATGATCAAAAGAAGACTTTCAAAACTCGGTAATTACTTCTATTGGTTGTGTTGTAGGAGATCATTACAATTTCCGAATAAAAGTAATTGTAATAAAATTCAGTTGTAGATTGCAAGATTGAAGGTCATCGACCAAAACAAATTATTTGTCAATGCTCAACAAAAACAATGTTTAATTAAAAATTCCAATATTGCAGATTTAAGGAAAGGTTACAATTATCAGTGATTACATTTATACCGATTGTTTATCTATGGTTCAGAACATCAAGTAATTAGAGAAAACCTACTCTACAGTGTAAAGATATAACATAAAAAGTATCGTAACAAAAATAAGACTGGAAAAAGTTTGGTTGTATTAGAGGAAACAAAGATTCCCAAATATTTGAAAGGGGGAATCTGAAACTAATTATTCTTAAAAGGTATCAGATTAAAACTTAGTATATTTTTGCCCCTATCTTTATTAAAAATTCATGCAGGGAAAAACACGATTTAAAACCACCAATTTTAAGCAAAATAATTTTTAAGTCGATACATTAAGACATAAATAACGAAACCAAGATTTTGAGCGTATTTACAACAGTGTAATTTTTTTAAATATTTTCTTGTAAGTTGATGTTGCAGGAGCGCCCAACAAACTGACACTTTTCATTGGCTTTTAGACATACCTGTTGTTATTCGAAGGAACTGCTAAAAAAAGAATATTTGATGCGATTTCTTCAAAAGCAGAAAAAGAAGAAATAAAAATATGTAATGATACTGCAACATCTTAAATTAAAATATAAGTTAATGCAAAAATCAATTGACCTGCAAGTAACTATACGTAAATCAAAACATAGACACATTCTTAGCTACAAGTGTCATATATTAACAATCATGGTTGCAATGGTGCAATAAAAATATGAAATCATAGTTGTAGTACACTGGTACGTGCAAAGACTGCAACATAAAATAAAAATTGTCCAAACAACGCATAATTTAGCTAAACTAAAGAGAAAAGCCACCTTTAAAACTGCACCATTTAATTTTGGTTAATAGTTATGTGCAACTTTTGGTTTTCAGCTAAAATACTGCCACCATACAAAAAATATACCTAGGTAAGGACAATGTTATACTGAAAAGTATCCAAGTTTGCGATGACATCTAGAACTATCGACAGACTCAAAAAATTGGTAGTCAAAGGTTTCAATTATAAAAACTTTGTGAGCACAAGTAATTTATTGTTACTCTATCAGTCTGTATTCAACACGTATGGTGGGTTAGAAGCTATTTTGTTATCTAGAGCCAACCTCGAAGCATGTATCTGTTCACCACAAGAGGAAATATCCTAAACTATTACAAAGAGAAGCTTTTTAAGTCAACGCTATGTTATATACATTTGTATTTTTTGTAAAATGCCACTACACCCGTTGTTAGCACCATACTGCAATTGCTAAAGTTGATAAAGAAATTTGGAAGTGTTTATGATCTTAAATCTGCAGCAGTAGGCAATATTATCTAAAAATTAATTATTTATTTTCTAGTGTGCATTTATTCAACAACTACTTAAAATCAGCATATACTAGATAATTTTTTTACGTGGATATATTTTTATTTACTTGTTTTATGCTAGGGAATAAGTACAACAGTCGTCAAACAAAAAAGTTTAATTTATTTCCATATGTATTCGCTTATTAGTGACTTAATGAAATATTTTTGCCTTATTGGATTTTTAACCCAGTCTTACCTAAATCAAACCTTTACTTCTAATACATCCACTTTTCTAAATCCAGTATGCTCTTTCAAGACGTAGGTGTAGTTTTTGGTTATTCGCAAATGCAGCGAGCAATAGACAAAAGTTACCACAGAGCAAATATTACAAATTTAAATGCAGATAATAAAGCAAATAACTGTGAAAGGGCCAAGAAAAAGAAGCAGAATAATCCGATGTACATCTACGTAAAATATGGTGGTGAACACGACACACAGACATTTTATGAAACTAAAGATATTCTTGCAAAATGTGCTTTATGCACGAAGGACCATTCGGCAAATTACAAGAACTGCAGTGTCTACAAAGACTTAATGTCACAAAAATTTGATGCCAGACTACTAACCCTCTAGAAATCGTTGATCATACCCCATACAGTTAACGCTCAAATACACGCTGCAACATCGAAATTCAACCTACGCGAGAATTATATAAAAACAACAAAAATAATGCTACTGAAGCTATATCAAAGATAGGCGAGCAACTAGCAACGTTCCTAAATTAATTCAAATGTTTTCCGCCTAATCAAAATAACATGATTTTAAACATATCTACTAGCGTCGAATGAATAAGTAATAATATACTTAGATTTGAATAAAAACAAACATCGTCTTAATATCTGAGATCTGCTTTTACACGTTCTTCAAACCACATTACTAATAGTTGTATCTACCCTAGCGTCACAGCACATGGTGAATCAGCAAATATTGAAAGTTTCATATCTCACCATTAGTGAGATAAATATCAAACTAACGAACTCTAAGCTGCAAACGTGCAGATAAGCACCAAAGAGTGGAACCTGACAGTAGTATCCGTCTACTGCCCACCGATGAATATAAATAATCCTTTCAAACTTTCAGAAACCAATTTATTGAAAGGGGAGACTGAAAACCAAGCATTTTTACTGGGAATCAAGGTTCACTACAACTTACCGCCAAAACTTCTTACAGGCCTTAACTGACTATAGCTTTGCTCATATAACTAATGTAGAACTTATTTACTGGTCAACAAGCCTAAAGAACTACCGAATTTTCTGGATTTCGTTATAACAAACAGCATACCAGCACAAAACTGTTTAGTAGATTCAAAATACGATTTGCCAATCTAAATGCGAGTACTATAGTTGTAAAAAACTATATACCCAAGGCAACAAGATACACCGACTAGAGCATAGTTTATGTATAAGAAAATTTAAGACCAACGCCTTCAACGTTTTCTATAAAAAAAACAACAAACTTATCCCAAGAAAAAGGCGACACCGAAGTATGCTTATCCAATATCTTTGAAGCAGCTGATCCAACATCTGCCGTTTTATATAATAATACCAAAGATTTTTTTAATGTATTATGAAGATCTATGATCTATGTTATAACGTTGGTAAACTCAGCAATAGTTAAACTTTAAGGGGTAAAGTTAAATCAATACAAAACTCTAAAATGCTACCTCACAAAACTGTAATTCTCACAATCATCTATAAACGAATGCTGTCTGCTACTTTCCTATTAAAGTGGAGTCCGGTTATAGTAGACCCCTGATATAGTTGACCGTTTTACTAAGTCCCAGTTCCTTATATTAATGTTAAAAAAGTCCGGATAAGTTGACACCAAGTCCGCTTATAATTAACTACCAAATATTGTGTATATATAAAATATTTTAAGAAAAATTAAAAAAAAATAAAAATTATTGCGGATTGTACAGGTAAAAAGATATTCTTGGAACAATAGAAAGGTTGGTCATCCCTTTGTAACTCCTGGTTTGCAGCATTTCCTTTGTTTTGTTTGTGTTAATATTGTTCTTAGAAATTTGGCCAGTGCATGATCTGTAAATCACTGTTAGTTCGTGTTATTGGTTTTATTAAGTTGGTCGAAATGTCTAAAAGTGTTGTTGCTGGATACCAAACTGACAGTTATTCAAGAAATACAGAATGGTTCCTGTCAGAGTGAAGTAAGCAAAAGACTAAGATCAGAAACAGTGTGTAAGTGGCATTTACAAAGACCGGGAAAAATTTTAACGACTTCTGCGAACTGCAGTTCCCAGACAAAACGTTTGTGCCGTGCTAATAGGGATGACCTAGACTGTAATACTGAAGTGGTTTGAATCAAGAGACTTCAAGGGCTGCCGATAACCGAGAAAATATTAAAAGCCAAGGCAAACGACCTGGGCAAACAGACTTAAGCCTGAAGAAGAGTTCCAGTGCTCTCAAGAATGGCTGGACAGATTTAAAAATCGACATACCATCTGTTGTAGGAAAATTAGTAGTGAGACCAACAACGTTTGCCATGACACAGTGTTAATGTGGCTGAAAGACACTTGGCCAATGCTGTATGAGACATATCCTCAAGAAAACATTTTCAATGCTGATAAATCCGGATCGCTACATGAAATGAAGCCTGATAAGACTTTAAAATTCAAGGGAGAAAGATGCATAGGGGGGCAAAATTTGAAACAAAAGGTGATAGTGGTTCTCTGCGCCAACATGTCTGGCAGAAAAAAAAACTTATGATAATTGTCCGCTTTGAAAAGGCCAGGTGTTTCAAAAATGTAAAAAGATTTGCTGTTACATACCGGTGCAATAACAAGTCATGGATAGTAGCATCTATTTTTGAAGAGGAATTAAAGAGTTGGGGCTGAGAACTGCAAGAATAAATATTACTAGTGGTGGACAACTGTCCAGCTCAACAGTAATTCAAAATTTTAATATATTAATTTAGTGTTTCTAGCACTGAGCACTGCGCTTATCATACAACTGATAGATCAAAAAGTAATCCGCAGGTTTAAAGCCCAATGTAAGAAGCTTTTACTTTTTCACATTCTTAAGGAAAATGAAGCTGGAAAATTTGAATGCATTTTACTTCTAAACGGAATCCAGTTTGTGGCCAAAGCCTGGAATAGAGACACTGCAACAACAATTAGGAACTATTTTTGTCATTCGTAACTGCTGTATTACAAGCTGTTCGAGAACTAGATAGAGTATTTCATTCTTATAAATATTATTCTCTTTTTTCACCAATTTTTGATGTTCAATATTCTGCGGTTAAACTTAGATTTACCTGAATCTTACATTAAACTGTAATATTTTTTTTAATTGAAACTACTAAACTATGAGCTAATTTGTTGTTAAAGTTGATTGGCTTGATGAGGTTGGCACCCATTGGTGCTTCCTCGCAGTTTCCTAATCCTATTGATTGAGGATGATGGATTCACACTGGAGGATTCACGTTAGTTTGTAGGTCCCAAGGCCATTTCCGCTTTAATCGCCGAAAGTTTGGTTGTAACGTAAGTGGTTGTATAAGGTCGTTTGGATGATATGTAAGTCTATCATAGTGTCTGGTTGCCCGTTCCGTAATTACATCACGCACGTATGGTGTGTTGAAGTCGGTATGTAGGGTGAGATTTGTCACGTACCATGGAGCATCCATAAGAGTTCTTATTGTCTTGGATTGGAATCTCTGGATTATGTCTACGTATAATGCGTAATACGTATAATGTTGTTTATGGTAACAGGAGGGCATATTCCCCTTCGCATTGTAAATGTTATTTGAACTGACTTATTTTCATTCACCTTAATTCGCCATTTGTCTAGCCATTTTTCTATTAAATGTGTGTGTTCCTGCAGTAATCTTGTAGCAGCTAAAGGGTCTTCATTGCACGCGAGAATGGCAGTATCATCTGCGAACGTTCCCATTTCTGTGTACGGTGTTATTGGTATATCAGCAGTGAAAAGCAAGTATAGGACTGGGCCCAAAACGCTGCCTTGGGGAACCCCAGCGGTAATTGGTTGTAGTGTCGAGATTTTGTTTCCGAATTTTACTAGGAAATAGCGGTTTGAAAGGTAGGATTGGAAAAGGAGATAATATTGGTGCGGAAATAATGCTTTTATTTTAGCCAGTAACCCTTTGTGCCACACCTTATCAAAGGCTTGTCGGACGTCCAGGAATACTGCCGTGCAGTACTTCTTACTTTCAAAAGCTTTCTGAATTACGTTAGACATGCGGTGGCACTGTTGAATAGTAGAATGATCTCGTCTGAATCCAAATTGGTGCTTTGGGATCCAATCATCCAGTGGTGTGTCTTTATTTAACCGACTTAATATCAGCTTTTCTAGGAGCTTGGCAATTATTGATAACAGGCTAATTGGGCGATAAGATTGCACTTCATTTGGCGGCTTACCAGGTTTCAATATTACTATAATTTGCGCCATCTTTAGTTGCGGCGGCCAGTAGGTTAAGCGCAGAATTGCGTTAAATAATGCTAGTAGTTGTCTTTCCCCAGTTTCTGGTAGCTGTTTAAGGATAGGACCAGTTATGAGGTCGTAGCCTGGTGCTTTTTTGTTGCTCCTGACGTAATTCACCGATTTTAAGATCCCGTATTGGGAATGAAAGTTGTAGTGGGGCTTCGAGGAAGGTGTCTACTTCTATATCTATCGTTTCAGAGTTAGGTCTAAATACTTCTGCCAGATATTGTGCGAATAGGTCAGCTTTTTCTTGGTCAGATCTGGCCCACGTCCCGTCTGTGTTACGTAGCGGCGGTATATGTACCTGTGGCCTCTTGAATCCCTTTGTGGCTTTCCATATACTGTAGTCGTCCTTGGAAAGAGAAGTTACATATTGTTGAAATGTGTCGTTTTTTACTTCGTTCAGTTTTCGTTTAAGTTTATTAGTAATTCGATTGTACTTTGTTTTGTCGTTTCTATTATGTGTTCGTTGCCAGACTGCCCTAGCTTTCCTTTTTTCCTTAACCAGCTCCATCACTTCTCTTGGGAAGTTTTGTGAGCTGGGTTTTTGCTTTTCCATGCGCGGTGTAGCATACCATGCTGCCTCTTGTGTAGTAGTTATAAATTTGTTGATTCCACTGTCCAACTCTTCAGTCGTTTTTAGGCTTATATTAAGATCAAGATGTTGATCCATATACTCTTTAAAGGCGTCCCAATCTGTGCGTCTGTTACATAACATTGGTTTGGCTTCTTTTCTAATTACTGTAGCACTAATAGTAAGTATGACAGGTGTGTGGTCAGATGATAGATCATAACTGGATGTTATGTCTACGTAGTTAGATGAAACTCCTTTAGCAACGAAGAAATCTAACAAATCCGGAATTTTGCCAGGGTCCGTTGGCCAGTACGTTGGGCTACCTGTTGAGAAATATGTATAATTATTATCAGTTATGAGTTTATTAAGTTCTCTGCCTTTTGTGGTTATCAGTCTACTGCCCCATCTGGTATGCTTCGCATTAAAGTCTCCGCCAGTTATAAATCCTGACCCTAAGGAGTCAAAGAATGGCTGTAGCATGAGTTTGGTTATTTGGTGCCGAGGGGGGCAATATGTTGCCGCTATTGTAATTGGATTTGGTAGTTTATTTACTTCAATCACTGTGGCCTGTAAGAAATTTTCTTCGAATTTTGGTAGTTCGTGATGTGTTATTGATTCACGAATGATAATGGCAGTGCCTCCATGTGCCGTACCATCCGGATGTTCGGTGTGGTAAATAAGATAGTGCGGTATTTTTATGTGAGTTCTTACAGTAAAATAGGTTTCTGATATAAGGAGGATATCAATGTTGTTTATACTGAGGAATTGGAGGCCGTTGGGGTTCCAGAGTGCAATTTTAAGGAATTTGGCCATTATCGAACTAATTTATTTATAACCGTCGTAAGCATGTTCAAAATAATGCTATTTTGTTGTATTAGTTGATTGAACATACTTTTGAATCCTTCTAAGAACTGTGTGAGTGTTAGGTCTTGAGGTGATTGAGGTTTATTTGTGTTTGTTTGTTCACAGTTAGTATTTGGCATTTTCCAGTAGTTCTTCACTGGCAAGGGAGGAAAGTTTTGTGGATTTGTCTTGTAAGAGGCATGTGTGTTTTTGTGTTTGGGTTTTATTTTGTTTTGTAGCTCTTGGTAGATTGAACAGCCCTTGTAGTTTGCGGGATGTGCACCATTGCAGAGTGCACAAGTAGCAGGGGTTTCCCTTGTTCTTTTGCATGTAATAGAATTGTGCGGTCCGCCACATTTAACGCAGGCGTATGGCCTATTACAATATGACTTTGTATGGTTATAGTTTTGGCATCTTGTGCACTGGACCAGGTTCATATTTCTGTGGGGCGGTTCAACAGAAAGTTTTAAGTTTTGTAAGTAATTTATGTTATATATGTCTTTGTTATTGGTGGCTGGCTCCAAATCTACAAAGAATAGTGGTAATGCTTCTTTAGTTTTCTTATGTTTTATGTTAGTAATGTTTCTAACCTTGTGATTATGAGTAGCTAGTTCAGCTGTAATATCATCTACTGGAATTGTAGGATGTATGTGCCGTAGGACCACTCTGTATGCACGATCCTGCTTGATTTGGTAAGTGTGGTGAATGACACTGTTTTCCTGGAAATGTTTGACGAGTTTTCTGTACACATCCGGGGAATGCACATTAAATTTGACTACGTTATTAGCCATACTTTTGGTGGTGTACTGTTCCTGTTCCATAATATCCTTCAAGCTGTTTATCATTTCCTGATAATTGTTAACTCCATGTACGTAGATTGGAGGGGGTTTGGGTATTTTATTTGAGTTTTTGTTGGCACCGTTATCTTGATTATTGTTTGTTACGTCTGTAACTTCTGGTAAAATTGAGTATTTGTTAGTTTGTGTTAGATTAAATGATTGTGGCGGATTTTGTGTGGTTTGCAATTTCCTTCTTTTCTTTTTAGGTTATTAACTTTTTGCCAAGCATTTTTTTGTCTGCAATGTTTTCTTCTTCCTCTGCGTCGCTAATAATAATTTCCATTGGTTTTGTCTCGTGATTTGTTGATGCGATGGTTGGACTTGAGGCGGCATTACAAATTGAGACATTGAAGAGTGACCATATTGATAAGGTTGGAATGTTTGTATTTGTGGGGACATGGAGTAGCTATTGGGCATTTGCTGGCATTGCTCAGGTGTTATTTGTTGTGGGTTGTTATTTGGGATAAATGGGTATTGTTGGTAAAAGGATGCGTTTTGTTGTGTTATTGTTGGGTTGAATTGTTGCGTGGGGTTGTAGCCATTGCCAAATGGCAGCATGCTATTAGTTTTACTTACATGCATGCACTGAATTATGTAGTAAACAATACAAAAATGAAAACAGTTTATTCCAATTAATGCACTGGTTTATCACTGTTCGAGGTTCACTGTACGATAGCGATAACATGCAACGCGCATGACTTAGGCATGTGCTCGGCTTGAGCGCTCGAATCGTACTCAAACTGTAAATGACGCGTGTATCTACTCTAAGAGGGGAGGGCGCATGTATATATGAGAAATTAACATTGGACCTAAATGATGTACTGTTTTGCAGGACAAGGAGAACCTTTGAAAGTGGGTGACTACCAACAAAAATCGACTCCGTAATGAATGTCGAAATATTGGACGAGTTTGTTGAAGTGGATCTGAACATGGCAACAACAGAGAAAATCACTGATGATATGAATTTGTGAAATTTCTTGAGAGAAGAAGGAGAGTCATCTGACAAACAGGAGAAGCCGCTACAAAATATTATTGCCCCTTCCACGGAAATGACAAAACAAATTCAAGCCTTGCTAAGGCAGAAGAACTTAGATAAAAACCTTATCGAATATACAGATAAAATTAAAAATTGATCTGAGGTCTATGTACAATTAGACAAAATAACCAATTTTCATAATAAAAAAAAATAAATAAATATAGGCCTAGTATAGTATAATAATTATATTAATAATAAAAATACTAATATAAATAGTGTACATAAACAATTGCGTATAATATGTATAAAATAGATACTGTGTCAATAAAATATGTCAAAAGCGTGTAAATTCAAATTTACTTAGCCCCTTTCTGTCCCAACGGAATCTGTTACAGTGGAGCTTAGTTATAGTTGACCAAATTTGATGATCCCCAGGAATCCACTCAATCGGACTTAACTGTACTTGGAAATATTTAGAATTAATATTTCTTCAAAAAATATTATAAAACATTGTTATACAAATCTATAAACCTATCTCTATTGCTGTTACTCAAAAAAAAAATACAAAAGACTATCAGGTAATACATTTACGTCGCGTTACGACGCAATTTTCTTATTACTATTCCGCACAACCCAGTGTTCTGCAAGGCAACGTGCTCGGCCCACTTCTCTACCTTACATATACAGGTAAGACCATGATTGGTGCCTTTGTTGACGATGTTGTAACAGTAATATCGTCTGAAATCATGCAACTCCCAATCATCCACTTATGCTTGCTTAACGAATCGTACAATAAATGGCGAGTTAAAATAAGTGAATCGAAATCTGCGCTTGTAAAATTAGATGTTAAGTATCTGTATCGAGATCAAATGTACTGGCTCATGGGTCGAAAATCTAAACTGCCCATTAAGAACACAATTCTACTATACAAGAATATACTAAAACGTATTTTGTTGTATCAAATCTATTTGGTCAAAAACAATAAAAGCATCCCTAACACTTAGCAATCTCCATACATTAGAAAAAAAAAAACCGTCTTCACTTATTATTAGTAGCAACTTTTGGAGCATATAGTGCAAACCAATCAACAGAAAAGCCAAAAAATCCTGGCTAAATGAGCTACCTCAACAGCACTCAAATGATAGTGGACGTGTCTTTTTCAAGTCGAAGACTTGTAATATTCATTGTGAATTATATGGTAAATATATAGTAAATCTCCCTTTCCCACAAAAAAAATAATTACAGGTATTTTAGATTAAAAAGATAATCCGAAGAAATTTCATTTAGATTCTTTATGCTTTAGATGCTTCCGTTATGACAACATATGACATTTGTGGGACATGCTAACACTTACACAATAACAAGAACAAAAATTATAGAATTGGTTACTAGAAAACACACCAAACATAGTCTAGGTAACGGTGCTTTCAATATAATTAATTTTTCAATATAATTATCTATTCATTAAACAACTGGAGTAGACCATTTTAATATTCGTTTAAATTGATAACATTTTAATAAAAGAAGTGAAAAAATAGATCACCTTGCGTAATATAAGAAGTTCTGAGTTTACAGAAAAATACAATATTAACATAAGCATAAGTTATGAAAGTTACAATGAGTAACAGAATAGAAGATAACTCACTTAAAGATTTTTCAACTTGTAATAATCGACAACTATATAATCGGATGTCAAGCCTATCGTACTATCCTTTTTTATGAAAACATGTGCAAATAATAATGGTCCCTAACCCTGGAAAACACCTGAAGCAGTAATTTCTTATACACCAATTAGTCTTTTGCCCCCGAGAAACTATTTCTTAAAATATAGATATCTCACCCCATCTACCTTAACACCAGTTCAGATTCCGTGAAGAACCCTCCCCAATATAGCAAGTGCATAGAATAGTTAATCAAATCTCAAGGAGCCTTAAAGAAAAAAAATACTGCGGAGCTGTATTCTTACACGTTAAACATGAGTTTGATAGTCTGTCACATCGCATTACCTTACAAATTAAAAAAGCTGCTCTCTAGTTACTACTACCTTTTTCTTAAGTCCTATGTTTCTGAGAGCTGCTCTCCAATTATTATCCTGTCAAATCTGGCGTTTCCCAAAACAGCATCCTCGAATCCTTCCTTTAACTTGTCTATACAGCTAACTTACCAGAAGAGACAAGCACAGTGATTGCCACTATTGCTGTTGATACTGCCATTCTATCGACAGACAAAGATACTCAACTGGCAGCCGTAAATCTCCAGTGTCATGTGAACATCTTAAACAAATGGCTTAAATTGTTAAATTGTTCACCGACGTCTTCCCCGTGAGAAAATTAAATAAAACCTGTGACCTCAGAGCTCCCTAAAGTGAAAGAACTGCTACAAGAGCGACAACTGCTATGTAGTTTTTCTTAAAGCCGCTTATTTGTTGCCATCATATTTACTTAATACTTCATATCGAGCAGATTGCAAATTTACAATTACAAATAAATTAAAAAATTACAGTACGTGTAAAAATCAAAATATATACATATATACTGCATGCATCGATGTTACATGACTGATTACTGAAACGTGCAATGCAGACAATCAACTGAAAGGTAGTTTTTTAAGGATTTTTTCCGATTGTTATTGTAGCCCTAATCCAGCCAAGAGAGCGGCTGATGCGGGTTCCACCGGCAGCGCTTCCTGAACTCATTTACAAAAACATTTGACACAAGCAATCCATGTCGGTGCCTTTAGGAAAACGATACAGGCTGTCTGTAACAACATTCCAAAAAACATGTTCCGCATCTTTAGGAAAATATCGCCTTACGGCTTTTTTGGCCGGGCTTGCATGTCGAGCGGGCTACGTTGCATACAAAACTGGGGAGGGGCTGCCGAAAAATAAACTCAGAAATGAGCACCAGCGCTGAAATTTTAAATTTTTGGTGTAACGATGAGTTTTTCAAGGCGGAAGATTGGGCTAAGTACTGCGATTTTTTTATATAAAAAAGTGAGGAAGCTAATTGAGTTATTACAACTTTTTTATATTTGCGATATCTACTAAAGCTTATTTTTTTAATATTACTATTTAAGAATTATTTTCTATTATACTTAGAAGAAGGAGTAACAATTATGCGATTTGAGAGTAAATCCTCTGTTATTTGGTCAAATGCTAAAGATAGAGCTGGCATTTCTTTAATAAACATATGCAAAATAAAGGTTTGAGGAATTTTAATTATGGTATGCTACGCGCTTTACTAACGTATTTTAATTGTAAGTGTAAAATATTAAAAATTTTGTTGTTGTTTATTGATTTTATTGTGTTCTGCTATATACAGTAGTAAATAACCAAGGAAGATGAAAATTAAAAAATTACAAATTTCAAAAGAACTGGAATTATACAAACTCAAAAATGAAAAGACTATATTAAAAAAAGACAACTACCAATTGCAGAAAAAAGTAGAACACCAAGAAAAGAAAATAGAGATGATGGAAAGAGAATTAAGAAAGAAGAAAATAATGAAAAGGGTAAAGTGACCTAATACTAAAAGAAACAGTAAAGACATTAAAGGAACAAAAAAAAAACAAGAAGGAAAAAATCCACTTTAATGTTATAGAATTAAAGAATTGGACAAAAAACTGGAAATTCTAAAGGCAACCAATAAATTTAATTGGCAAAAATATATATTAAAGAATATTATACTAATAAAATGCAAGGGATAAGAAGAGTATTAAGGGGTTACATGAAACAGATGAGGAACAAGCGGCATCACGTTACATTAACAAATAATAAATTGATAATAGATGGAGACAAGGTTACACTGGAACAATTAAGGATGATAAAAATAAGGGAGCAGAAGAAAGGAGAAGACTTGGGATGGAACAGAGAATTAATAGAGGAAGTACAAACAACAAGTAACATTGATAATACGTATATAGATACACAGAAAAACACAAAAAAGGCAGGACAATTAGTCAAAGATCCCCAAAGAGCCAAAAGAGAGGAGAAAATAATACGTAATAGAAGAAATCAAAAACTAACGATACATAGCAAGGAATTGAAATTAGAAACGACAATGGCGAGCAGAAAGAATCAAGAGAATAATGCGAAGAAAAATTACGACGGACATTATGAAAAAAGAGAAATAGCAAAAGAAAAAAACAAAAAAGAAATCAGTAACAAAAATATAGCAACACGGGTACGGAATATAACTTCATTGACAGGGAAAGAAATTGGAGTAACAGAAGAAATGGAATAATATGAAAAAATATTAGGAATAAAACGAAGGAAAAAATAAATGGAATAGTAAAATTAACTAGCAGATGCAGTACCTATTTCTCAGGAGTACCGATAGAACAAAAATTAAAAGAGGGCGTAGAAATTGTAGTAAATGAAGAAATTAATGAAAGGGTTATTACGTATGCAGCAGTGAGCCCTAGAATAGTATAATACATATAAAAATAAATGAACGAATAGTAATTATACAAATATACGCACCCATTGAAGGGAGTAAGAAGAAATTAATAAATTTTATGACGATTGCATAACACACTGGACGAAGCAAGAGAAGAAACTAGAAAAATAATAATAATAAGAGATTTGAATTCCAGAATAGAGGCGTGAAAAGCATGGGGAGGCGATGGAGAGGAAATAATAAACTGAAATGGAAGAAAAATGTTAGAATTCCGCCAAATAAGTGATCTAATAATAGGATATATCTTCTGAGATTAAGAGTTAGAAGATAGATATACGTTTGCAGCAGGGAAAAGAAAGGCAAAGAGTATAATTGATTATATAACTTATGTAATAAAATTAAAGCACAGTTTTAAAAAAATTAAGACAAAAAAGAAAGGAGAATTATAAGCAAACCACCGACTGGTAAGAGCGACATGAAATACAGGGAAGTATAAATTAGGAGAAGAAAAAGTTATGTTCACAAAGATAGTAATAAAGAACCTAAAAGACAAAAGTAATAGAAGAAAATATTAACAGGAGACTGATGAGAAATTACATAAACTAGAATTATGAAAAGAGGAGTGGACATTAAAGGAAATATGGAAAACACTTAAAGATACATCATATCGGAAAGCAATAGAAATTTGTGGAATAAGAATGAGTAACAACAAGAAAAATCAACATGGTGAAAAAAACAAGAAAAGAGGAGGTCCACAAGAAAAGAAAATTGGAAAAATATATGCCGACTGGACAACAGAAAACAAAGAGGAATATATAAGAAGAAGAAACAGAGCAAAACAGATAGTGAAGGAAGCTAAACAAAAGAGTTGAGAAAATTTGGGAATAAAAGAAATGAATCATATCAAGTAAATAATAAGAATAAATCAAAGAAAAGCGATAAGAGAAATTAGAGACAAGAATAACCTGATTAGTTGGTTCGGTTCAATAGTTTAGATGGATCAAAAATGGATGTTGTTTCGATTAATTACTCTATCTTGTATTTAGTTTTTTTACTTTTATTTTTAAATTTTTCTTGGAAAGAAGGGCTGCAGTCAGCTTAGAGTTTCTTATGACATTGAATTGTGATGCTAATTGGAAGTTTGAATCGCAGTTCAACGCGAGTAGTACATATTCAAAATCTAGAAACTTAGCAATGCAAGTACCGCAATCGGGAAGCAAAGATTAAGCAGCAATCAACTATAAATTCGAGTTTACTTTCTAAATCAACGACGCTACAAAATGACAATCTAGATGATCCTTGAACACAAAAACATCAGCAAATTAAAGATTCTTATGGCTGCGTCGCAAGGGAACCTGCGTTACCATTAAGTGAAACAAGAGAATCTCAGAATTGTAAGGAGGAAACTCTACTGCAAAATTTTAAAGAACCAAACCTCGAAAAGAAAGAAGTCGAAGAACTTCATATAGTTGGTATGGCAGATAATTTCTTAATATATAGAAGAGGCCCAGATGCCACACATTATTAAAGGCTTGGGAGATGTTTAAAAACACCGCGGAGTAATATCTTAAAATGTTTATCAAGGTGTGGATTTGATCTGTGAGTTGGTGGATTTGTTCAACAGTTGCGTAGGGAAGTCAAAATTCAAACTAGTGTTTGGGAATTAATCCTTGGTCATCTAAGATTTGGTGGAGTCATTTTACTAGTGATTTTTTGAATATTTTGGAAAAAATTGGCAAGAGGCTAACGGGTCAGTAGGATGTTGGATCAAAAGGTGGCTTTCCAGGATTATAAATCATTGTTATTTGGGCTAGTTACCAGATACTTTCATAGTATCTGCTAGAGAGGATAGCATTATATATTTGATCGCACGGATTGCGGGTTCAGGTAATTGTTGTAAGATTTTTTTCGGCGATAAGATGAAAGCCTGGAGCCTTCTTATGATTAATTTCGTTACTGATGACTTCTTGTACTTTATGGGGCTTGAATGGTTTGATCGATATGCTCATTGAGTAGGGGGATTTAAGAAAATCAGTTGTTTTGGTATCTTTCTGGACACTGGCTGGGAAATGGTTTAAATACGTGGACTAAGTAGTCAGTGAAAGTTTCTGTTTTATGTTTACTGGTATTAGGGTTGATAATAGGTGGTATGTGCATAATAGGCTTTTTGATTTTCTTGACCACTTTTCAAAACGAATAGCCAGAGGTTTCAGTAGCTGTGAGATTGACTAGGTAGTGTTAAATGCCTTGGTTTTTAAATAGAACTTCCTCGAGTTCTTTTGTAGACCGATTCAGTGCTCGTTTGCCTGGTTCGGAGCGAGCGATTTGCCAATGTTTTTTGAGATGGTTTTTGATTATTGTAGCTTTCCAAACCGCTTATTGGATGGTATTTATTAACGTTATTACTGCTTCTTCAATGTCATATTTGGTTTTTAATGGTCTCTTTTAAGTTTATTTGATCAACTATTTGAAAATATATTCAGTCAGTTTTAGAATTGCAAATAACTGGTTATTCTTAGGTGATTGTTATTTCTGAGTGATGTGTGATGATAAGAAAGAAATGATCAACAGCTAGTTTGAAGCAAGATTTTATGGTAAATTGTCCTGGGTTGAGCCCTTTGGTGATGTAGAAATCAAGTTATGGATTTTTCATGGGCCAATACGTTGGTTTACCAGTCAATAAGTATTGTAGATTATTTGACTGTATAGCTGAAAGGAATCTATTTTATAGGTTTTGGAAGACATGTGAGTAATCTTCTTTTTTTGTTGAGTGTTTGGGGGTTGATAGACGATAGAGATTTAACTTGAATTAGCTTGCAGATGTTATTTTTCATATTTAGCTAGTTCATGGTGCTTTACGTTTGATTTTATTATAACTGGTGTTCTGACATGGGCAGTTCTGTCAGAGCAATTTGTGTTATAGATGCAGTAGATTTGAAATTTATGTAACTTTTGTTAGTAAAGTGTGTTTTTGTTATAAAGAGTATACCAATTTGGTTATATTCCAGGAATAGTTTGACCTTCTGAGCATGTTGACTGAGCCCATTGGCATTCCATACAGCTATTTTTGAGAGTTGTGTCGTTAAGTCGTCTTACCAATTAACATATTCAGGAGCTTTGTGATAGTCTCCATCTGCGTGATTAAATTCTTCATCATGAATTTTAGTTCCTTCATGTTATTTGACTGTTGTTTTTGAGGTATTACCTGTGATGGTGGGGTAGCAGTAGCAGCAGCAGTAGTGATCGGATTTTGTATAGGTTGTATGTTTTGTCTTGTTTGTTTAGAGTATGTAATCTCAGGAACTCTATATGTATGAGCAGGTGTATGTATGTGTGTGTTTAGTTTGCGTCTTAGACGTGGATAGTTTTTCTTGAAGCTGTTTATGTGCCATACATTCTCAATAGTTGGTAGAAATAAACCTCACCGCAGTTGACACATTTGACCTGGTCATCCTTTGGTTTCCTTGTGCATTCGTAGGTATGGACAAATCGTTGGCATTTAGCACATTTTGGGATTATTCTTTTAACGTGTGGAGGTTTGACATTTATATTTGTGTCTATGAATAATTTGGTTTTATAGATATCTTTGTTGTTGCATTTTTGTTTAATTTCAGTTATAAAAATGGAGAGTAAAATTTTGGTTGGCCGTTGTTTTATGTGCCGAACATTAATTACCTCATTACCAAGTTTTTCATTACAACTCTGAAAGTTTGTTCTTGTTTCGGTTTATACGCATAGAATTTTGTGTTTTTATTCACAAAGATAATAGTTGTATCAATTATGCTTTCATTAGTTTGTATTTTTACTTGGTCATTGCCAAGTACTTTTAGTGTGTAATTAACGTTAGAAATATAATTAAATAATGTTCTGGGGGAATAGAGTCTTTCGGAGTGCTCGTTTCTTGGGTGGTACTAGTCTGGTCATCGATTTTTATATCTAGCCAATATTTGGTCTTTTTCTCTTGGGTTTGGTTATTTAAAGTGTCTTCAGGGCTTCTGGATCTTCTTTTGTAGTTAACTGTAGTTCACTTAATTTGTCAGATATAAATGTGACATCTGTGTGTGGTAAAGATTTAGTAGATTTGAGATGTAAAGGAAACATTTGTTGTTGTGGTGAATTATAAGCTTGATGTTGGGATTGTTGTCGTACGTTAGTTTGTATTGGGTATGGTTAATAGTTAGGTTATAAATGAGTTACTACGTTCAAATTAATTTATATTTGAGTTGAATTTAATATAAGTAGTGCAAATAATAGCAAATAACTATGATAACTTTTCTGTCAACAAAAACCTTGCGGTCAATGATAGCGATTAGCACTCGTATCACAGTCGGCACGTTAGAACCTTATATTCTGTGTTGTTATCGAACTCTCGAAGAATTATGTTCTCGGTATTTTTCGATAAAATCTCCGAATTACATTTTACAATGTACTATAAAATGTCGTTAAGCAGGCGCTGCAAACCTTGTAGAAAGAAGGGCACACAGTTTGAATCCTGCGTTTTGGGACACCCATTGCAAGAAACAAATAACATTGCAGTTTATATAAAGACCTAGTTCTCGTATGGCTTTCAGTGAATAAAGACGTACGGCGGTCTGCTTCTCTGATAACAGTTAATCGTGCTCACTGACCTCGGGGTCAAGTGCAATCGTTTATTTATATTTATACATATTCGTGCCTATTATTATCTATAAACTGTAAGTTACTTAAATTTAAAATTTAATTTGCTTTGTGTTCAATTACTCCGAGGCCAGTATGGCCTACTATTATCCAAACTGCAACGATGCCGAAAGCTCAACATTACATTCCCATGCAAACTAATCAATCTCAACCGATGCAGATGGTTCAACAAAACTATCAATACGCTAGTAATTTTGCAAATCCAAACCAAACGGTCACACAACATATGACCGCACAAGACACATTTAAACCTCCTAACATGGCACAGTATCAGCCACAACCGTCCTACCAATTGTACCAATTTACTTCACCACCACACAATACTGAATGGCAACAAGTTAACCACAAAAAGCGCGGCCTTGTAGATAGCGCTGATACCCAGGCTAATCAAGATAAGCAAACTAAGTTTTCAACCTACTGGCTGGACCCAGAAAATCGTTTCAGCCCGCTTAGTAACCAAGCTACACAAGGACAAGGAACCTCAAAAGCAGATCCAAAACCGCCTCCGATATTTGTCTCAGGTGTCAAGACCACCCAACCACTAATCCAATTCCTAGACTCGATAGCTAAAGATGATTACTCATTAAAGGCCTTAACAAACAATGAAATTAAGATAATGCCAAAAACAACTAAAAAATATTCACTAATAACCAAAGGCTTAATAGATAAGAATACCAAATTTCACACTTATCAGGTTAAACAAGAACGGAGCTTTCGTGTTTTTCTAAGGAATCTACACCCTTCCACGAGCATCATCGGAATAAAGGAAGAACTTCAAACGCTTGGTCACGAAGCTATCAATGTATGGAACGTAAAACAAGCAGGCACCAAAAAAGAGCTACCCCTCTTTGTTTTAGATCTGAAATAATCCGATAAAAATAAAGAAATATATAAAGTTGACGTTGATGGTATGCAACGACCGGGCAGAGAGAGCGAACGTTGAGAGCCTTAACTTCTCAGTTCGCAGGCCGTGCTCCCACGCGGGGCGTAGAGCCTTACCATTATTATAAAGTGGACAAACTTATGCATACTATGGTAAAATTTGAACCCCCCCATGCTAAACGCAACATACCCCAATGCTCCAGATGCCAGAAACATGGGCACACAAAAAATTTCTGCAACAGATCTCCTCGATGTGTGAAGTGCACTGGATTGCACCACACGTTACAATGCCAACACATAGAAAAATACCAAGATGTCACGTGCGTGAACTCCAACGGGAATCATCCTACTAGTTATAAAGGGTGTCCCGTCTATAAAGAATGTTTCCCCCACTACGACAAAAGACTCTACCAAATACAAAATTTTATCAACCAGGACTAGCATACGCTCAAGCTGTAAATGGCAGCAACCAACAATCCAACACAGCTATCCCCTTCCAATACAACACTGGACCGACAAACAGCTCAACAGATATTGCTGAACTAAAGCACATGCTAAAACAATTAATGGAACAGATTGAAACAATGTTAAACCTTTTAACCATGATTGTAACTAGAACGACCAATGGATCATCACCTTAAAATAGCGATATGGAACGCCGACGGGCTGTCACAACATAAGGATGAACTTATCGCCTTCATTACAAATCACTGTCTTAACATTGTACTAATCTCAGAAACCCACTTTACGGATCGCTCGTATTTTACAATCCCTAAATTCACAACCTATGAAACAAATCATCCGGATGGCTCTGCTCATTCGGGCTCACAATAATAATCAAAAACTCAATTAAACATCACGTGCTACCCAATTACAGTCAACCTCAATTACAAGCCACATTCATAGTCGTTGAAGACTGGCATGGCCCTCTCACAATATCAGCGGCCTATTGCCCACCCCATCATAACAACAACCAAGAAACGTACGAACACTATTTCCGAACGTTAGGTAACAGATTTAACTCGGGCGGTGACTATAATGCTAAGCACACCTTCTGGGACTGCAGAGTAACTACCACCAAAGGTAGAGAAATGTTAAAATCAGTAAATAACATGAATCAGTCGCCATTATCTAAAGGAGAACCAACATACTGGCTCACTGACACTAATAGACAGCCAGAACTACTTGACCTATGTTTTATAAAAGGAATTAACACTAAATTCCTTACCGCAAATTCCTGCCTAGACCTCTCTACTGATCCCCGATTTTAGTAACCTTAGGTACAAATATAATCATCAAAGACAAGCTGCCAACACTTACTAATAAATACACCAACTGGACGCATTTTCAAGAGCTGATTGACATATCTCTACGCACAGATCTACCTTTAAAAACTACCACGGATCTATATTAAGCTGCGCTACACTTCACTCAAGTAATCCAAGAAGCAGCCCACCAAGTTACCCCGATATCAATCCAACACATCAACCCAGTTCAACGTCCAATTTTAGTCAAACAGAAAATTGTCGAGAAACGTCGGTTAAGAAGAACCTGGCAAACTACACGACACCCGAACGATAAAAGAGCATTAAACCTTGCCACCAGAGAACTCAAAAACCTACTTTCCACCATCAGAAACCAAAATGTCCAAAACTTTCTAAAACAACTCTCTCCAACCGAAGCAGATGACTATTCGCTCTGGAGGGCCACAAAGTACCTCAAGCAACCACAACAACATAAAGCCCCGATTCGTACTGTCAACAATGCTTGGGCAAAAAGCGATTAGAAGAAAGCGCTGACATTTGCTGACCATCAAGTTACGGTCTTCAAACCATTTCCGACAGAACTTGACAATGAGGACGACATTCGGAACATTTTAAATATGCCGTACCAAATGAGCCTGCAACCAAAAAAATTCAAAATACACCAAGTGAAAAATACCATTCTCAAACATGTAAACCCCCACAAAGCACCGGGTCATGACCAAATCACTGGCTTAATTCTTAAAAATCTGCCTCAAAAAGGCTTTCAATTCATAGCCCAACTATTCAATGCTATCCTAAGGCTTCGCTATTTTCCTGAATCATGGAAAACTGCAGTGATAATCCTAATTCCAAAGCCCGGAAAACCTACTGATCAACCAGCTTCTTACAGACCTATCAGCCTATTACCAGCACTGTCCAAGGTTTTCGAAATTATGCTTTTACAGAAACTTTATACAATCCTTATAGACAGACAAACACCTTTTTCTCGACCATCAGTTTGGTTTTCGCAAGCAACACGCAACAACCTAGCAAGTACATCGAGTTGTGGACAAAATCACTAAGGACTTTGAAGAGTGTAGGTATTGTGCAGCAGTGTTCTTGGATGTAACACGGGCCTTTGACAAGGTTTGGCTTGACGGCCTACTTTCTAAAATCAAAAAATCCCTACCCATGGATTATTTTGAACTCCTGAATTCATATCTTTCCAACCGGCATTTTCTTGTAAGATATGGTAGTGCCCTAACACCAACCTATCCCATCAACTCCGGTGTTCCACAAGGGAATGTACTGGGACCTATTATGTACCTCCTTTTTACGGCAGATCTTCCAACCATACCTGGTAATATGGTTGCCACCTTCGCGGATGACACAGAAGTACTCTCATCGCATATCAACCCAAACCTAGCTTCTAGTCACTTACAAACCCACTTAGACGCAATTTAGTCCTGGTGCAAAAAATGGAGAATCAAACTAAATGAAAGCAAATCCGTCCAAGTCATTTTCACGCTTAGGAGAAGTACCTGCCCACCGTTGATGCTTAACAATCAGCAGATCCCTTAAGCAGATAGTGCCAAATGTCTTGGCATACATTTAGACAAAAGATTGACCTGGAGGAAGCACATCTGGACAAAACGTAAACAAATGGGCCTCAAACTTCAAAAGATGTACTGGCTGATAGGGCGTCGTTCGCAGCTTTCGTTGGAGAACAAGTTACTTCTCTATAAAACTATGCTCAAACCCATATGGACATATAGTATTCATCTCCACCAGTTCTTCCAACATCGAAATTTTAAGAAGATTCCAGTCAAAAGTCCTAAGATCTATAATAAACGCCCCATGGTACATTCCCAATGAAACCATTCGCAGAGATCTTGCAGTTCCTACAGTGTATCAAGAAATTCAACGGTATTGTGCGCGTTATCGAGATCGCATTAACGACCATCCAAATATCTCAGTGGAGTGTCTTAAATATTATATATATATATATAATTGTATAATATGTAAGCATAAATTTATTAAACAAACTGCACAATAAAGTTTACAAAACATTAAAACCAAACTTAAATACATATTATTAAAATTATTTACACCTACGAGCAAAGCAATATCTAATTAGGTGTTTCTCAATATTTTTTGATATGAAATTTTGACGCTTGTCAGATAATATATGTTTGTACGCAGAAAAACATCTTTCTACGTCTACAGATGATATAGTGGCATTTCTTAAAGTACACATAATAGGTATTTCTATATCTAGCTAATTGATAACCTACATTTTTTTTCTAAAATATCGTTAAATTTCAGAAAAAGTTTTTGCCAATATTTCTTGGAACGGCAGTTATTAATTTTTTGAATTTTTTTTCCAAATGCGTAGATCCATTTAATAGTATTCTTTTTTCTTCCAGTGCTGTAATTGTTTTACTTACCAATGAATGAGTCCTAATAAATGCTAACTAATTGCGTAGTTCTTGTTTTCTTAAAATCGACTGAGATTTTTAAATAAAGTACTAGAACTATCTCAAAATTTGAAAATTAGAGTTTTTATCTTCTCAAAATGCTCGGTATAAAAAAGAGCTGCGTTAAGCCAAGTACCCCATCACGTAATCACAGGCTCAGGAGGCAACGGAACGTCGGATAATTTTTTTCTATATGACTGCACCCTCAATGAGGCCTTTACAAACACTTTTTATGCTACTTATGAATTTACTAAGGATAACTCATTATGAATTGCGTTTAATTGTTGCCCAGCTTTTGTCATGTATCGTGCTGCGTCGGACAGCATCAAAATATTTTTTTCTGTGGGTACAACATCGGGAAGACAGAATTTAACTATTATCAAATGGTTGGTTTTATCAAAAACCTTACAAGCAATTAAATAAGACCTACTAGATATACGTCTTCTTTCAAACAATCGATTAGAGGGTACATAGAAGCAACATATTTTCCGCGAGTATCGGTGATTTCGTCTACTATAAAATATATATACTGATTTTTTACAATTTCTTTTATATTTTTAATGGTTTCAAGATACAGTTCGTTGACATATCTTTCCTTCGGTGTATTTTCCGTCCGGCATTTTTGACCAAGTTTTTCTAGAAATGCTTTAAAACTATTGCCTTGAAGTGTTTTAAGAAGAATGTTAGACCTAATGCGAGCACTACATAATTATAAATCAAATTTTTCTCGTACGTTCCATTTGGATGTTTTGGCAGCTACAGATTCTCGCAAGAGCATTTGAGATTGGTCAGTTTTTTTATTCTATCCCGTTTACTTTATGCCCAGCCGTATCAATGTGTTGCGTGATCTGAGACTTTCTTTCACACGTAATCTATAATTTGAAATAATACTGCAATGGTTATTTACATAAGTTGTAAAAAAGGTGCGATTTTTAACGAGTCGCGAATTTGGTTAACAATGCTTGCCGAATTTAACAATTGCGACTAGTAAAAAAACAATTTTATACGCGTATTTTTTTTGACAAAACTAAAAAGTCAAACATTCAACTTATCGTTTTTCTGCAGACTTTGCAAAATACTCTATCATCTTCATTGCCATCCATACGAAATTGGGGCAAATTTTTTATCCAAGTGGACGTTAACTTATTTTTCACTTTCAGCATTTTCAAAATTTGATATATTCACCTTCTTTTTACAAGCAAATATATCGTAACAAACTATTTATCTATTTAATAATACTGTCATAAATATGCTTGCTAAAGGAAATGCATCAGTGGTGGTTTTAAATCATTCTATTTAATGTGCTCAAGTTCTTGAGAAACCATAATGAAACAATGTACATAACCACAATCTTAGATAATTAGTAAGGGTTTGAATCCTTCTTTTGTTCGCTTTCTTAGAAGAGCGCAATAAAATTATTTAGTTTAGGAAATTCCGAAATAAAACTGTTGAAAACAACTTCTTTAACCCTCATTGCGCCCAGTATTGGGCATAGGTCTCCCTCAAATTCTTCCATGTAGCGCGATTCTGTGCGACTCTCATCCATGGCAGTCCTGCTACTCTCTTAATGTCGTCTTGCCATCTCATTATTGGCCTGCCACGCTGTCTCTTGCCTGTCCATGGTCTCCATTGGAGGATTTTAACGTTTGTCTTTGATCCGAGCTGTATGTCCTGCATATTCCCATTTCAATTCCGTCACTCTTTTCACTACATCCGCGACCCCAGTTCTATCTCTTATCCATTTATTTCTTTTTTTGTCTCGTATTGTAATTCCAATCATTGCTCTCTCCATTGCTCGCTGAGTGACTTCCAGTTTTGTTTTTACTTGTTTCGTTAATGTCCATGTTTGAGCGCCGTATGTCATTATGGGAAGTATACATTGGTCATATACCTTAGTTCGCAAGCGTTGGGGTATTTTGTTGTTTTTAAAATATAAGCTAGCTTTCCAAAAGCTGCCCACGCCAGACGTTTTCTTCTATCTATCTCGTGTTCTCTGTTTTCCTTCCTTAATGTTACAGTTTGTCCTAGATATATATACTTGTTGACATTTTCTAGGATAGTTCCATTTATGTTTATTTGTGGCTTCTCAAGACACATTGTCTTCGTCTTATTCAAATTTACTTTTAGACCTATTTTCTTAGACGTTTTTCTAATTCGTTTATCATAATTTGTAGGTCGTCTTTGTTGTCTGCAAATAGAACTACGTCGTCGGCAAATCTTAAATGATTCATTTTCCCCATTTACATTAATACCCTATTTGACCAGTCCAGATTTTTAAATATTCCTTCAAGTGCCAAATTAAATAATTTTGGAGACATTGTGTCTCCTTGTCTAATACCTCTATCAATTGAGAATTTATTACTATATGCATGTAATTTAATTGTTGCTGCAGCGTGTTTGTATATATTACTAATCAGTGGTGTATATCGGGAATCTATTCTAGCACAATTAAGTTCCTTCATTATTGCCCAGTGTTCAACGCAGTCAAACGCCTTCTCATAATCAATAAAGCCATGAACAAAGGCAGGTTATATTCGATGGATTTCTCGATTAGAATTTTAACAGTAAGTAAATGGTCACAGGTACCATACCCCTTTCTGAAAGCTGCTTGCTCTACTGTCTGATAATCATCTAATTTTTGTGATAATCTGTTAGTCAAGATCTTTGTTAACAATTTATACATTTGAGAAAGTAGGCTGATAGGGCGGTAATTTTGTAATAGTAATGCGTCCCCTTTTTTAAACAAAATTACTATCACGGCGTTATCCCAGTTATCTGGTATTCTCCTTGTTGTAGGCACATGTTAAATAGGATTTTTAGCTTGGGATTACTATTTCTTTGGCTTCTTTGATCATTTCTATTATTATATTATCATCTCCCGGTGCTTTATTGTTTTTCATCGTCTGCAGGGCATGCAAAATTTCGTCTTCACTGATCTCCGGCATATCCTCAGATCCTACATTTACTATTTTAGAATTCTCTTTTGGCCCCTCAGGTTGTTTAATGTGCGACTCATATAGTGTTTTATAGTATTTCTTCGTAGTTTTTAGGATCTCGTCTGTGTTTCTTATTTCTGTTCCGGCGAAGTCTTTCACTGCAATGATTTCTCGTTTCCCATATCTTCTTTTCAGGCACTTCATGCTTTTGTTGTCCTCTATCACTTGCTCTATTTGTTCTTCATAGAATTTTTCTAAATCTTTTCTTATCATACGCCTCGCTTCTTTTCTCACTTCTCGATATTCATCAGTTGCATATTTTCCTTCTTTATATAACTCTCTTCTTTCTTCTATTTTTTGTTTTGTTTGTTGAGTAATTTTATTTATCTTTTGGCATGTCGTCTTTGTGATTTTTTCCGACGCTTCTGTTAATGCTAGTGTCAGATCACGAGATATTTGGTTTAGATTGTTGTCATTATATTCCTTTAATAGCAATGATTGTCGTATCTACTTTTGATAGGTTTCCCTGATTTGTTTGAGTGTCTGGGCATTTATCGTTCTTTTATATCTATATTTATATCTGTTAAACTTTTGAACAGTAACCTTTGCCGTTACGAGCCGATGGTCGCTTCTCGTGTTAAATGAATTTAAGACTGTGACATCGTTTATGCTTAACTTTTTGGATGAGAGTCAATTTCATTCTTGGTCTGCCCATTTGGGCTTATCCACGTCCACTTGCGCTGGGCTTTTTTTACTGAAAAAGGTGTTCATGGCGTACAATTTTTGATCTGCCAAGAAAGCTGCTAGCATATTTCCTCTTGGGTTTCTTTCGCCCAATCCATATTTTCCGATGTATTCTTTCTCCTCTTTTATATGTCCTATAATCGCATTGAAGTCGCCCATGACTGTATCAAGATTAGACATTCCCTCTTTCCTCGCATTTATAATGTCCTCGTATAATATTTCAACATCCTCGTCAGTATATGCCAAAGTAGGTGCATAAACTTGTATTATTTTTATGCGGTAATTCTTTGATGTTTCTATGATCATATACGCTACTCGTTCAGATATTCCTTTGAAGCTAATAATATTTGGTATTATTGATTTCTTAACAAGGAAACCTACTCCTCTTTGACTGTCGCTTTCATGGCCGCTATACATTAGTGCATTTCCTGATGGTAGAATGATATAGCTTTCTCCTTTTCTCCTTACTTCTGCAAGTCCCAATACGTCCCAATTAATTTTACTTGCTTCGTTTTCCAGATCGTATAGTTGTGAATCATCTAGTAGGGATTTGCAGTTATAGGTGGCTACCAAGAGTGATCATTTCTTCTTATGTATCAGTGTCTTGTCCCCCCCCCCCCCAGAATCCTTGGGACAAACTGAAAGATCAGTGTGGGATTCTAAGCTTTGAGCTCTACCCACCTGGGGTAATTTTGTTTTGGATACTGACATTACCATAGTTAAAGAGAATGAGGGTAAAGAAATAGGTAGCAGATAAGTACTCCTATGCGATCCCGGCATGGAACAGACCTATTACAGGGACGCGACCCTGCTTTATGCGAGCAATGATTTGCCCCTACCTCCACTTCTAGGGAAAATCATTTCCTACCCTTTACACCTACCCATCTCCCCTACCTACCCCATCCCTTACCAAACTCGCCAACACGCAATGGCAAGCGTGGCGTTTTAATGCCAAATACCCCTCATTCTCTTGAAAACAACAAATATGTTAAATTAAGCAGGAAGTAACAAAATATTCCCTTTAGCATAAAATATGCACTATTTGACTAAATATGCAATATATGCAAAATTACGCATTTTGCATAAAATCCACTCTCTAGTTATAACAATCAGTTTCAAGTTTATTTTAAAACCCTCTTGTTTATAAATATCTGTGACAATGTCTGTGACGTTAAAAAAAGATATGGTGTTAAATAATAAGCAAGTACAATTAAAACGTATTATGACCTACTTGGGCAGCTGAAAAACGCATTGAAGAAAAACGGCCAGCTCTCGTGAAATGTAAAAAGTTTTATTATACCGGAGGAATGCTTGGTTGTATACTAGAAAATACAAATAACTTAAGCTTGGCAACTATAAAGCAACAGTTTTTCTTAAATAATAAAATTCCCCTAGTTAACCTGTTAAATATAAAAACTGCACGTATTGTTCTTTATGTAGTTTAATAAATCTTCTATTGGATGAACCCAAACATCAATAAATTCCACTATTCCGTATGATTAGTTAAACACAAGTAAAATTTACAGTAGGGCAAAAAGAACCACGAGCACCACCAATAGCAATAATAATAATTCAGTTAAGAGCTTTGCTTTACAACATTCCGGCGTCATTTTTGCGCCCGTAAAACATAACGAACGCATTAACTGGATAATTATTGGGAGCAGCGCGCAGGCGATGAATAGGCTGGAGCTCGCGGGCGGCAGCCAGCCGTTTGGCTTTTTGCGGAATTTTGCGCGTCCGGGTGCAAATACCTGCCGACGGCGGGCACCACACCTGTTGGCATTAAGAGGCTCAGATGGGCGCGCGATAGCGCGCATATATGTTAAATGCAAAAGGCACTTAAATTAATTTCGCGCGATGCGAGGTGACGCAAGAGTCGGCGTAATTCAAAACGAAATTCATAGCTTTATTAAAGTGACAACTTTAGTGCGCATAAATAACGGGCGCGTTTGGGACGTCGTATTCCAATTCCCTGATATATTGGATGTCGGAAGCCTCCCACTTCCTTCTTTCCGAGATCGCCGGTCTTAATGAGTGCCGCCCAATAGCGCCTTGATTGAACGATCAGGATGCAAGAGCTTTAGCTGCAACTTTTGCATTGCACTCCAACTGTTTCTTGGAAAATAATAAAAAAATAAGCTTTTGCAGTTTCAGTTTCATTAATGATTGATCATATAATGGTTTATAACCTCGTTTACATTCAAATCTTCATGTAGTGTCATGGAACATGGTTTTGAGTGAAATCTTTGTAGCACATCGACGTTTAAGGAACTAGAGCGCCTACACAGTTCAATTTTGTCCATATAGGTTTGATAAATCGTTTTGTATAGTAAAACCTGATTTTTGAACAATTTTTTTTAATAAAAGTAGTAATATCATCCGTAAAGATTCCTACCACGGTATTTTCTGGCCAGGTTAACATCAAAAAGTTGTACTTAAAATTTTACTTGAAAATAGTGGCCTTCAAGGTAGGACTTCAGAAGTAGGAAATGCAGGTTAGGAAATGATTTTTAATTTTGGGCAGTACCCCTGATACTGGATTTTATCTAGAGCTTTTTGAACATCCAAGAAGACTGCACAGCAATATTTCTTATTCTTCATTGAGTTATATGTTACATTTACTATCAGATAACATTGTTGAAAGGTAGAATGTTTATATGTCTGAAGTCAAACTGGTGTTATAGAAGTAATTGCTGTACTCAGAAAATTTAAGCTCATGGCTTGGTGGTTTCTCTCCATCTCTTCCGATCTTTTGCTTATGACTTCCAGACCTGCATCTCTTTTTATTCTAGGTCTTTCTTAGCTGTGTCTAACCATGTTCGTCTCGGTCTTCCTTTTTTTTTCTTGATTCCCCCAGGTTTGTATACATTAGTTTCTTGCAAATCCTGTTTTTAGTTTTCTAGATGTGCTAACCACCTCAGCCTTGATGCTTTAACTTGGTTACTCAGTTTTCTGTATAGGCTCTTTATTTCTGGCCAGTTCTTCTTAACAATAAACCTTTCTTTTTTCTCCAAAAATCCTTCTCAGTATTTTTCTCTCCCATATATCTATTTTCTCTTTCTTTTTTCTATTTAGGATCCATACTTCGCTCTCATATCGTATAGTTGGTCTATGATTGTTTTACGTAGATGTATTTTAGTTTTCCTAGATACGCTTTTCGATTTCAAAACTTTATTTTCGGCGCCTGCGCATTTATCCCCTTTGTCTAATTTTCCTTTAAATTATTTCTCTTCTTTCCCCTTCACTATTATGACAATTCCTAGATATACGTAGCTTTAGACTTCTTTCAACTCCTTTTAATGATTGAGGTTCTTTCATTGGTCCTAGTTCTATAAATTTGGATTCGCTTTCGTTTATTCTCAGGTTAACTGTTTCCGCTGCTGTTAAAGAATTCTTGCCTCGTTCTGTCCAAAATTGTAACGTCGTCAGCGTAGGCTAATATTTGGTGCGATCTTGTTTTTAAGGTACCAGACAAATGAATGCCGCTTTTTCTTATTACCCATTCTAATAGTATATTTAATAGTGTTGTCGACAATGTGTCTCCTTGCTTTAGCCCTGCAGCTGAGGCGCATAAGCGTAGAAGCATACGGTAATGTTAATTTGAGTGAGAGAAGTTGTCGGGAGTGGTTCCAGAAATTTAAAAGTGGTGATTTTGACGTGGAGGACAAAACACGTAGTGGAAGGCCCAAAGTGTATGATGACACAGAATTGGAAGCTTTACTGGAGGAAGATCCGTGCCAAACGCAAGAAGAACTTGCACAAGAGTTAGGAGTGACTCAGCAAGCTATTTCACAACGTCTCAAGGCCCTGGGTATGGTTCAAAAGCAAGGAAATTGGGTTCCTTACGAACTGAAGCCAAGAGACGTCGAGCGTCGCTTATTCGCTTGCGAACAATTGCTCAAAAGGCAAAATCGCAAAGGATTTCTGCATCGAATCATAACGGGAGACGAAAAATGGGTCCACTACGACAACTCAAAGCGTAGGAAGTCATGGGGTAAGCCCGGGCATGCCTCTACTTCGATGGCCAAGCCAAACATTCATGGCAAGAAGCTAATGCTGTGCATTTGGTGGGATCAGCTTGGAGTAATCTATTACGAACTACTCCAACCTAATCAAACCGTCACCGGGGAACGTTACCAACAACAACTGATGCAATTGAGCCGAGCATTGAAGATTAAACGTCCACAATATGCCAAAAGGCATGATAAAGTCATTTTTTAGCATGACAACGCTCGGCCACACGTTGCAAAAATCGTAAAGGAAACGTTGGAAGGACTGAATTGGGACGTCCTATCCCACCCTCCGTATTCACCAGACATTGCTCCTTCAGATTACCACCTATTCTGGTCGATGACTCATGGTCTGGCTGCGCAGCACTTCACTTCTTACGAGGAATTGAAGACATGGGTCGATTCGTGGATCACCTCAAAAGACGATCAATTTTTTAGACGGGGTATCTACTTGCTGCCCGAAAGATGGCCAGAGTAGTAGAAAGCGATGGGCAATATTTTGAATGACATTATTTGTACTTTTTTTTTACAATAAATTCTTAATTGTTTATAAAAAAACGACGGAAACTTATTTGTACACACACACACAAACGTACGCACACGCACACGCACACGCACACGCACGCACGCACGCACGCACGCACGCACGCACGCACGCACGCACGCACGCACGCACGCACGCACGCACGCACGCACGCACGCACGCACGCACGCACGCACGCACGACGCACGCACACGGACACGCACACGCACACGCACACGGACACGCACACACGCGCGCGCGCACACACACACACACGCATATATAGCAATTCTTCTATAAATATGGCAGACTTTTTAGTTTCTTGTAAATAGATATCAGTTGAGTTGTTTCTCATTATTTCAAAATTTTGCTCCTATCCATAGGTTTTCTACCATTTGATAGATTTTTTTTGTGCAAGCAAGTCTCTTCCACACTTTGTTAATTCTATATTAACATCATTTCTTCCCGGACTTACTATTTTATAGTTTTTGTATTATTTCTTTTATATTGTTGGCGGTAGTACACCTCCTTCTTGATTTTTGATTTCTTTGTCTTCTGTTTGTCTTCATAATTTATAGCCATTCCCGTTCAATAGGTCTCTAAAATGTTCTCTCCATTTTGCTATTATATCATCAATATTAAATATTAATTTACCTTCTTTGTCTCTTATCTACTGAGTTTTGTGCCTGAACCCCATATTATTCTTTCTAATTTTTTGATAATTTTTTTTATTTTTTTATTTGCCTTTCATATGCGCTCTTTTCTTGGCCCTGCATATTTTTTTTGTTTATTTTTTGTTTTTCATATTTTCATATCTTCAGATATGCCTGTTAGTAGAATTTTTTTTGTTTCCCTTCTCCCTGCATTCCTTATCAAACCACACCGCTCTATTGCACTTCTTTTTTGTGGTATTGTTTCTATCGCTGCATTTCTTATTGCCTCATCTATTTGTCTCCATCTATGATTTAGTTCCTCACCTTGCATATTATTTAACTTTTTCGTTGTTATCTTTTCCTCTGATAGTTCCCTTATATTATTATTTGTTTATCCTTTATTACACTTTTTATTTTTTTTTTTTATTGACATAATAGCATATTTACAATCTATTTCCAGAGGAAAGTAGTATTAAGTAAATGCGATAAATGTAATACAAAGTGTATAAGGGAAGTATTCACTAATGCTTTTCCTTTGGATGATTTCATCTTAGTTATATTAAATCTTGAGGCCAGGTTCTGTGGAGTCCTCTTGTGTTTGGACCGTTTTCATTTAACTGCTCTACCAGAGCGTTGTGGTGGTTGATTATTTGATTTTGGTATTTAATAGCACTGCGCTCGATCACTTCTTTGAAGGTTGGAATTTTCAAGTCGGTGTGAAGTGTAAGATTACTGACATGCCAAGGAGCATCTGCCAGGATTCTGAGAACTTGAGACTGAATTTATTTTTCTAATTTCAAAATCTTGACTTATTTTTGTAATTATCAGAAAGTGATTGGTGTCTGCGTCCACCCCTCTAGAACTGCCTACGTCCTTTATATTTTCCACTTTTTCTTTTTGCATTGTATATTTTTCGTTAGGTGCAACCTAAAGACCTTTATGTATTTCTTTGTGCTCGAACTTGGTACTAGTAATATATAGGAAGTACTTTGTTGCGAAACTTATTAGTCTTATGCCGTTATTGTTACTATGCCCTATGTTTACTATACTGTCCTAATATTGACATACACATTTTCTCTCTGCCTCCTATTACTATTTTAATCTTTTGCTTTGGAGTAGCATTGCAAGTGTCCTCCAGTTTTTCGTAAAATCTATCTTTAATATCTTCTTCTTTATTCTCTGTTGGTGGGTGAATATTTAAAATGGTTATATTTACGTTTTTTAGTTTTATTTGCAATTGTCAGATATTGCTTTAAAATATTTAATATTTTGTTATCAAAAAACCTGTTCCTAACATTCTTGAAGTTCCACCACTATTGAAATATGCATATTTTCCTAGCTCTACTATAAGATCTCATTTTTGTTTTATTTCCTGTAAGGCTATTATTTGAATAGTATATGTATTCATTTCCTTCTTTAGGTGTTTTAGCGATCCTTTGCGTAGGTACATTCCAAATCCAGAGTCCCATAATTTTATTTTTATTTTGTTCTCCCTTACCATTCCTAACGTTTATCTTCCTTTGTCCAGTTTTCATTTTGCTTATACTTGTGCTAAAGTTTTTTACTTTATTGTTTACTTTTTCCTTAACTTGTGTCGTTTGTTTTATGCGTCCTTTATTATTCGCTATTAGTTCTTGAGGTATTTCCTTTTTTGTAATTTTCACAAGTCTATTTGGTGTTACTTCATCTTTATTACCTTTTAGTGATTTTTGGTTGAGAGTGGTTGAGACTCTCTATTTGTGTTTCTTTTTTGTTAAGTAAAACTTTATTGCCTTTTGTGACTATGTTTTTCCTCTCATTTGCTTCCTCCATCTTTTCTTCTTTTTTTATTTATTTTATAGTTTTCAAATGTTTTTAATTGCTCCGGAGAGTAGGCCCCACCATTTACTTTTAGTTTATTGTATTTCATGACAGCCAAATGCTATTTTGATTTAATTAGGTTCATATATTTTCCAATTTTTTTTCTTTGATTTTGTATTTCTTTAGTTTTTACATTGCTTTAAGTATCCCCGTTTTCTTATTCCAATTTTTTACTCCTATCGTAATTGGTCTGCATTTACCCTCTTGCTGTTTCCCAATTCTTCTGATCTCATTTACCTCATCTTCCATTTTAAGAATTACCATCTTAGAATTACCCTCACTTTTTCTTTTAATTGCAGATCGCTCTCATAATTTGTTCCCAACCCATTTAGGCCATTCTTCTATCTTGTTTTAATATATTTCGCTTTACTATTTATTTTTTTTTCTCGGATGCTTGTTTTCCACTTTGGTTTTAATTACGTCTATTTTAAAATTATCATTTCTTTTTTAATTTTTTCGTCTCTGCCCCTTTTTACCTAATCTAACTCTTATTTCTTGTAAAAGTAACTCTTATAAAACGCATCTGTGTAAGCAAGCTTCTAACCCTGTTAGAATATTTTGAAACATTCTGCTAAATATTGAGCGTGGCTTTTTCTAATTCGAATCTTGCCCATTACCCTGTTTGGTCCCTTATAGATGGAATGTGCATTTGATAAATTGTAAGACTCTCTGTGGCTTTCTAAATAGAATGCGAATATCTTATTGCTGTGTCATTCTGATTTGTGGCTCACGCTTTACGCTTTTGTGCTACCAGCTTTCTAATCATTAGCGGAATATTAACTTGATTTTGTTGTAGACGTTTAATAGATAGAGCGCCGCGGCACCCTGTTTGTAATTTTAACACAATGCTTTTTTGTTCTCTCCATTTCTTCTGACTCTTTTAACGTGAAATTCAATATATCCTTGAAAACTTCCCAATGTATATCGATTTTTTATTGCTAAGCGATTTTCTCTTAACATAATAGTAATACAAAGAGGAACAATGACTGACAGGTGGTCTGATGATAACTTGTAACAGGGTTAAATATTAATATAGTTGTTTGAAATACAATTCGCTAGATAGAAATTTAACAAGGCAGATGTAATTATTTTTATTAATAACGCTATATAATTATCTGTGCCTTATAACATAAGGTAAGTGTATTTTTTTATTGTAAATCGATGTCTTGGAAGACAGGAAACTGCTGTGATAACTAATGGAACGAAAAAAAATTTACTTGCGTATTGTAGCAATATTGTGCATATTTAGCCAATTCATGGCGATATTTTATCTTTTAATGATAGCTAACCCACCATGTACTGTACCATCCGGATATTCTGTGTGATAAACTTCCTAGTAAGGTATTATAAGGAAGTTCTGTTAGTGACATTAATTTCTGATGTAAACATGATATCGATTTTATTCAGTTTACAATAGTTAAAGTTGGCTAGTAAATTATTATCAAATAGAGTTTTTGATCACACCTTGTCTGGACTAGTTTAGTTGTCAAAAGCGCTATTATTTAATTCCGAGATAAATATGTAATCACTGCTAAAAATTACCAATTGTTTTAAGTATCTTTTATATATATCATATGATACTAATTGTATTTTCTTTGATATCTTAGAACCATTAAATATATCATTTTTAAGTTAAGTTTTTTGATAATATTTTATTTTACTGGCATTTGTTACGTTAGGTATTAAAAATTTTACTGACTACAGTATATAGAAAAAAATAATTTAAAATAAGGGATAAAACAGATCATATCATTTACAAATTTATTTCATTGATCTTTATCTTGCGATGAGACACGTAACAAGGCGATGGTGTTATCTGTTTCTTATTTGATTGTTCTCCTCCAAGTTTTGCCTTGTCTGGCTTACGGGTTTCATTCTAATAATAACTTGGATAGGGACGTCTCTATGCTTTCTCAACGATCTAAATTTCTTGTCTAGTTTGTCTTCATAAATCCTTTTCTTTGCTAGTAGGAGGGAGGATGGGTAGTGGTGTCACCATATTATTAGAATGCGTTTCAAGCATTTCGGTACAGAGATTTTTATTTTCTTCTGAACTTCAACAGTAATACATACAGATTTTCATATTTTGTTCATATTTAAGAACGCTGGATAACATCAACTATAATCCTGGACGGAACATGGCTGACCTGGCAAAATAAATGGGTGTAGCCTAGTGGACACCGCTGAAAGACATCAAACACTACAGCGCTAGCTTTCCTGAATTCTTTTCAGAATTATCTAGGATGAGAAGATGAATCGCCAAAATAACAGTTTGATCTGCCAGAATGCCTCCGAGGTGCACGCCGACACGAATACAAAGTTTTTCGCCTCTATGATGGTGCTGTGGCATGTGAGCAGCAAGGAAGGCGCGAAAAAGTAGCCTACAACTATATCAAGATGCTGAAGACAGTTGTCCTCTCCATTTTACAAGGCAGGGAAAACCCAGATATGGCTCTACAACGATTTGTATTACAATTTGAGCGTCATCATTAGAGAGATAATAACACATACGAACAAGGAGAAGGTTGTGTTGGCCTAAAGGAGGTTTAGATCCCGGATCAAGGAGGTCGTGGACACTTATGAGGCTACATTAAATGGTTCTCGAAACCATCCACTCTAAAAATTCAAAAAATGTAATTATGTGTGTTTGCTTGTTTGTAACAAACACTGCAACTCTTTTTAAATTATGAATCGATTTCAAAGGTCAATATCTCATTTTAACCGATTTGTTGACAAATTGATTTAGGTAACGGTTGAGTTGTTATAGATCATAAACTATCATAAAGTAATTAGAGTGTTTGCACTACCTATCGGCGTTTCATAAATTACGTGGCCAATCCTTGTCGTTACTAGGCGCATGCGGCACAACTTTGATTTATGTAGGACTAAATATAACCGAACGAATGTCATCATTCTTAGATATGACCGATAAAACGATTTTTAGCCTTTTTTAAATTTAGCTTAAATTACCGGTTTTTGGGCGAGACCTTTTACTAGTTTACTTTATTTATGCTATGTTTCACGTAAATAAATTAAGTTTTTCTTGTATTTCTAATTTTATTTTCAATATTTATTTATCTTATGGATTTAGTTGGACGGCCCTGTATATTAATTTGCAACCACATTTTATTTTATTTAATTAATGCACTTTTTACTTTTACTTGAATATTTTGTGTGTGTGCAGATAATAGGCAAACGTCATCAGAGTATTCAGATTTTCCAGTACCCCAGTTAAGCCCTATCTTAGGCCCCTTCTTTTAGCTTCAGTTGTTTTTACTAATATAAAGTCTATTATTATTAGAAATAGGAGTGGGGGGAAAACGCATATTTGTTTAATCTTCGTATTTGACTCAAATGGTTGTAATAATTCAAATAACTTTTTTAATTGGATATACTTTTTGAAAGCCTTTTCACTACAATACACGTTGCAACGATTACAACATAATAAGTTAGTTTGTTCAAATATGCGTAAAAGATGTTTATAAAATTGTCATATGCAGAACAACGCTCTATAATAGTATAACAGATTTACTGTATTGTAGGTCATAAGGCAAAAAAATTAAATATTCAAAATAAAATTCAAATAAACTCAAAAACTATTTTATTTAATTTATTGCGCATGCCAAACGCTTGCGTAATATAAACAAATACATATATAAAAGCAATACGAGCCATTTACAATAGCACGAGGGGCTATAAATTCAGATTGAAGTGGAACCTTAGTAGTTTAAAAACAACAAAACAAAATGGACATTTGAAACGCAATGGCCCAAAAAACCTTTGAAATGGAATGACCACAGCTATATATAAACAAAAGCTTTACAAAAATAATTAAAAAACAAGAAAATATCAATATTGTAATGCAATAAATTCGCAAAAAATTATTTTAAATTAGCTGATTCCCACACAACCCTGGAGGCACAGCTATGTTGTGCATTTTTTTAAAGTGCTGTCCCCAGTAGACCTAATGCATTTTGGAAAGGAACAAGTAGAAGAATCTGGAGAAGAAGTAATAAGACCAATATTTTGTTTCTTTATAGCCATCAAGTAACTCCTGGAACACATCGACCTCCTTTGTAAAATAATTACAAACGCTCAAGCTTGATACACTTCCACATAAGTGGTACCCGTCGTGGAGAGACGGTTGATCAACTGAGAATTCTAGATGGGGGCATGTGAAAAACTTTGCAAAATTAAAAAAGCATTTTGACAATGCAATGAATTATCTACGCAGTAGAATTGGGTTACAGGATAAAAAACCGTCCAGCTCAGGTCGGTTTATTCTAGTTTAAAGTTATGAGCTACTAATTATATATAGAAAAATTTAATGCAACCTATTGAACGGTCCTCAGATGTGTAAACATTTATGAGCTTATACCTAATTAACTAAGTTATAGAAAATTTAATGAACATCCTATATGAAATTAGGTCCTAGACGACTGACATATGAAGTCCAGATAGCAAAAACATTTTTGAAATTAAAAAAGGTGTTTGGCAAATTAAGTGAATTATTTGCGTAATAGAATTGGGTTGTAGATATTAGAACGGTCAATTTAGACAGATTAACAGAGCCAGGAACAGAGATAAAGATAACAGGCCCAATCGATTGGTTCTATAAGATTCATTAGGAGATCATACTGCTCTACTGCTTATAGCAAATTCTTAGCAAGCGACGACCAATATTTTGTTTATAGTCATTAAGTAACCCTGGAAAACATCGACCTCCTTTGTAAAGTAATTACAAACGTTCGAGCTTGATACACTTCCACATAAGTGGTGCTTGTCGTGCAGACGATTGATCAACTGACAGAGGTCCAGATGGAGGGATGTGAAAAAACTTGCTTCTTCTTCTTTGTCTATCCCTTATACCCTAAGGTGTCGGGTCCTCTATCCATTTTCGAAATCTCTTCCTGCCCCTAGCGATTTGTTTAGCTTCTGCCATGTTTTTCCCCCTCCTTTCCACTTCCTTCCTGATAGTTTCCATCCATGTTTGCCTTGGCCTTCCTCTTCCTCTTTTTCCTTCTCTTCTTGCCTCTAATACCCTTCTTGGCAGCCTTTCTTCGCCCATTCGTGTCACGTGCCCAAACCACATTAGTTGTCTTTTCTGTAGTGTTTCCACTAGCGGTTCTAGGTCTAACTCCTCTCTTGTTGTGATGTTCCTCACTCTGTCCCTCTTTGTTCTTCCGACCATACGTCGCAGGTACTTCATTTCCGCAGCCGTTAATTTACTTTTGCTCTTGTCTTGTAGGGGTATGCTTTCTATTCCGTATATTAATGTAGGTAAGTATATTGTTTTATACAGGTGGAGCTTAGTCTCTTTGCTCAGCTCTTTCTTGTTGATTAATGTTGAGTTGATGTGATAGTATACTCTAGTCGCCTTGGAGATCCAGTTCCTTAATTCATCTGTTACTGTTCCGTCTTGGCTTATTATTACTCCAAGGTACTCATAGCTCTCCACTTGTTCCAATTGCTCCCCTTCACATCTTACGTTCAGGTTTCTTTGTTCTTCATCTGTGTTCTTACTTATTTTCATTATTTTGCTTTTCTTCGCATTTATTGTCATTCCTTTTATTTTAATTACGTTGTTCCAATTATTTATTGCTTGTTGTAGTTTCCTTTGGCTATCGGCTATGAGTAGTATATCATCTGCGAAGACGAGGCTTTGTATATTAATGCCCCCATGTTCCAGTGTCCTAGTTTAGTGTTCAGGTTTGGGTTCCTACTGTTCTTAACTATTTCATTTATCATGATAATGAATAGTAGTGGACTGAGGGAGTCTCCCTGTTTTATCCCCCTCTCCATCAAGAATTTCTTGTCCTTGTATTCTTACTATTCCTTTCGTTCTTCCGTATAGTCGTTTTGTGGCTTCTACAAGTTTTTTCGGGACGTCAATTCTTTCCATTGAATTCCACAGGGTTGCTCTTGGTACCGTGTCGAAGGCTGCTAGGAGGTCTATGAATGCCAGGTGTAGCTCTTTGTTTCCTTCAAGTGTCTTTTCTATTACTGTGCGAAGCGTAAATATGTGGTCTTGAGTCTGTCTGCCTTTTCTGTATGCAGCTTGTTCCTCTAATAGCTCGTCTTCTATGGGATGCCTTATCTTTTTTTCTAGTATCCTGGTGTAGATCTTTTGTACGCAGGATGCCAGCCATATTGCTCTGTAGTTTCCACAGTCGTTTGTGTTACCTTTTTGTGGATTGGTACTATTATGTTTTCTTCCCAATCCTCGGTATTCCTTCTCCTTCGTATACTTGCTGGCATATCTTGTGTGTCCATTTCTTTATACACTACCCTCCGTATTTGATTAGTTTAGGGCTTATTCCATCTTTTCCTGCAGATTTTCCTACTTTCATGTGTGCTATTGCTTCTTCTGTTTCTTCCAAAGTTATTGTTTCGTTTTCTGTCTCTTCTTGTTCTTGTTTACTCTGATGGGGTTGTATTGTTCTTGTATGTTTGGTGCTTTGAATTTTGTGCTGTAATGTCTCTTCCATGTTTCTAATATTTGTGGCAGTTCTGTAACGACTTCTCCTTCTTCGTTCCTAATGCTCCACACCTTTTGTTTGTGCATTCCCCTTAGGCCTTTAACTGTTTTCCAAAGTCCTTTTTGTTGTTTTTGTTGTCTTTGAATTTCTGCTCCACCAAACTCTTCCCAAGCTTCCTCTTTGGCCCTCTTCACTACCTCTTTTGCCTCATTTCTCCTTGTTATATAATGTTATATAACCCCTGGAAAACATCGACCTCCTTTGTAAAGTAATTACAAACGTTCAAGCTTGATACACTTCCACATAAGTGGTCCTTGTCGTGCAGAGACGATTGATCAACTGACAGAGGTCCAGATGGGGGCATGTGAAAAAACTTGCAAAATTAAAAAAGCGTTTCGATAATGCAATGAATTATTTAAGCAGTAGAATTGGGTTATGGGATAGTAAACTGTCCAGTTCGGGCCGATTTATGCACGTTTGAAATTGCGAACTACTAATTACATAGAAAAAGACAATGGAGTTGATTGGTTGGTTCTTTTACAAGCTCTGGGAGAACATTTCTACCAGCTGATATCTAACCCTTAGCTGACTTTTATCTCTTTTGCAAACAGGACTTTAAAACATTTAGTTTTAATACACACCAACAAAAATGGTACCTGTCGTGGAGACGGTCCACCAACTGACAGAGATCCGGGAGAAATATGAAACAATATTTGGAATCCAAAAAGTGTTTTATTGATACAGTGAATTGTGCGCATACTGGAATTGATAGAATAGATCAGTAAATTTCGGCCGATTGGTTTGAAAATGGGATCGATTGGTTGATTCTTTTACAGCCTTTGGAAGAACATTTTTGCACTGCCCAGGCATAACATCGATCTATTTTGTAGAAAGAAATTACAAATGTTTATTGTTGGTACACTCCTATATGTGTGGTACTGGTCTTAATCAAATGGAGAACTAACTAACAGCGGTTTATATGGAAGAATATGAGAAAACCTTTGGAATTTAAAAAGCATTTCGATAATACAATAAATTATAAATTAATAAAATTAAGTGGAAATAACAAAACAATTCATCGAGCCATTGGAATACCGCTTATAACCGCACCACTTTAAGTACTACAATATGTTATGCAAGAACATTACAAAAACTTTTATTTTATAATTGTTTTGGGTCGATTCACATTTTTGATATTGTATTTAATAACAACCATTTACAAGTAACATATGCATATCAATTATGAGAAATATTTGTGGAGCGTTACAGAATTACGATTTATTATTGCAAATTATTTAGAACAACTAAATATTTTTAACGCCCACGTTGCATAAAAAGTTTTAAAAATGTTTGTGCTAAAAGTAAAGAAATAATTTGCGATTGTCATGTTCAGCGTAACTCATTTATATTATGCATCCCTATTGTTAATATAAATATAAAAAAAGCCTTAGCAATGGATAGATAAAAAGTCGAGTTGAATGAAACTGCACTTACCTAACCCATAGCAAGCATTAATTTTTCTAATACGTCAAGGGAAGGGTGTTTACTCACCGTTTCCATAACCATGGCGCACTCAATCCACTGATGGTTAAAAGATGTTTTCCAAGCTGACAACGGCGTAAAACTAACAAAAAACCAAAACCTTTGTTAAAAAATTGCTCTTATTGTTTTAGTGAGAAATAATTCGCGTCCACTCGCGCGCGCTGATGTCGACTAATGACAGAAAATCTGTCATGCAGCTAACTTTGAAACAAAAAGTTAAGTTGACTTTCTTGCAAACAAAACCAAGGATATCGAAAAGTAAAAACTATACCTTTGTTATCGCACCGGTAATGATTGAGTGATAATATTATGTATGGTATTGGTATTATATATAGAGTGCTCAATTTTTAAGCTTTAACTATTTCTTTGACTATAAAAATTGGGAAAGCGGCATCCGGAGTTAAAAAGTTATCATCAAAAAACAAAGTTTTGCTCGATATTCCAGCTTCAAACCTCATTCCGCGAATAAAGAAATGACAAGAGAATCGAGGATTATTCGTGGCTTGCTTTTAAATTCCATTTGTCAGATTTATATTTTGCTCGGGGTTTCAAATATGTATAACAAATACAAATTGAGCCTAACACAAACAGGCTTGTAATTACACTTTGTCTTATGATTTTCACAAAATATGGAATTCCATACATTTACGAGCGTAGCCGAGCCAAAATATTTTAGAGCAATTTTCCAACCGATTTCTTTCAATCAAACTTTCGAATAATAATGGTTCTGATTAAAAAAGTTTGCTAAAAGTAAGTTAGACTTATTTCTATAGTTTAATAAGTATTAGAAATAATTTTTATTTTGGTATTGCGTTCCCTTGCATTGCGCTTTAACAGATTCTTTAATCAGATTATGATAAATGTGACAATTACCTTAACAGTACAAACATCATTTTATATATAAAGTCGTTAGCCATAGTGTTAGAATATTACTATTTACATAGTGATAGTTGGCAGCATTTAATTACCTTTATTTGATATTTTAAGTATCTAAATGGTGAATTGTAGCTAAACGAATAATTGCATGTTATTTAAAATGCAATCGTTATTATGGTGCAAGTATAAAATTGCAAACACTCTGTATAAGATTTTTTTATTGAACATAACTATACAATTTGTCAGTATTTGACATTCAGTAAGTAATTTAACACATATATAAACATGTACATATAGCTTGCTGGAAATAGTCCAATAACAATTTCCCTAGAGTAACTGGATAGAAGTTTGACGTACATATACATATACACACGCACAAATTAGTTATGCAAAGCGGTATGGCAGGTGCGATGGCTTAAACCTTTTCAGTCTAGGTTCGTCCTCCTCGCTTTCCAGTAGATGCTCTACTAGCGTGTTTGGATGGGCGGAGAGCCGGTCGTAGTAACGGGTACTGAATCTTCGTATTTCTTCATCTATTGTGGGAATGTCAAGATCACGGCGTATGACCTCGTTTGGTATATACCATGGAGCATTGACTATTGAACGTAGTACTTTGGCTTGGAATCTTCTCAAAATGTCTATGTTGGAGTTACTGGCCGTTCCCCACAATTGTATTCCATATGACCAAACGGGTTTAAGTATGGCTCTATACAATAGTATTTTGTTTTTCAAGGATAATTGGAATTTGCGTCCAATAAGCCAATACATTTTGCTGAACAAAGTCCCCAATTGTTTGCGTTTTGTCCATATGTGCTTTTTCCAAGTAAGGCGTCTATCTAAATGGATCCCTAAGTATTTGGCGCTTTCTGCTACAGGAACTTGTTGATTATTAAGCCAGACAGGGGGACAGGTGTGTTTTCTTATACTGAAGGTTACATGAATAGATTTCGTCTCAATGATTTTGATACGCCATTTTGTAAACCATAGCTGTAATGTGTTCAGGTGGCTTTGAAGAATACACTATGCTATTTGTGGGTCAGAGTGAAAAGCTAGGACGGCGGTATCATCCGTAAATGTAACACGCTTCCTTGGGTTACGCCAGCACTTATAGAAAATACATTGGTGTAGGAATCGCTATATTTGACCATAAAGTGCCTGCCGGCAAGGTAAAATTTGATAATTTCAAAGACGTCTGAATACAATGCACGCTTAATTTTATGCAATAAACCGATATGCCAAACTCTATCAAATGCTTGCGAAACATCAACAAACACAATTTGCTCAATTGTGGTATGGTGTTGTCTAAACCCAAATTGATGGTTAGGAATTAATTTGTTGGTTAAGAGTAACGGTGTTATTCTTTTCAACAGCAATTTTTCAAAGATCTTAGACATCACTGGAAGCAAACTGATTGGTCGATATGATGAGGCATTTTCTTGGGGTTTGCCCAGTTTGGGAATAAAGATAATGGTAGCGACTTTCCATTGTGGAATCTTAGCATGGCGTTGAATAGATACGTTATAAATCTATATCCTTTATCTGTCAGTTCCTTTAGAACTTTTCCAGTGATTAAATCATTGCCTGGTGCTTTACGAGGATTTAGATTAGAAGTAATTTCGAGTTTGACTTCATTTATGGAAAATTGTCTTATTGGAAGGCTCAACTGGAAAGGAGATTCAAGATATTGCTGTATTTCATTCTCTTCAACGTTTGAGATTGCAGATGGAAATGGTTTAAATACTTGGGCTAGGTGATTTGCAAAAACTAGCGCTTTATCTGAGTCACTTCGGCTCGAAGAGGCGATTTGTATTGCTGCGGTTGCTTCAGCTTCTTGGTTGCTTTCCAGATAGAATATTTGCTAGCTTTGGTTGGTGACAATTGTTTTAGATAGTTTTGTATTAACTGGTTTCTGATGTCGGAAAGTAGCTTCTTATGATCAGAAGCAGCTTGATTTAATATACGTTTGTCATTTGGATACCTTGTTGTTTGCCATCGCCTGCGTAGTCTCCGCTTTTCAGCGATTTTTTGTTTAACGATTACTGAGCAATACAATGTATTGCCGGAAGTGGCTTACCAGGCAGCTTGTTGAACTACGTTAGTAAAATGCTCTGTAGCTAAAATTAAATCATTTTCTGATTTTAAAGGAACGTCTAGCAATAATGTGTCATCTGTGCGTAGCTTATAGTACAAGGAACATTACAATTTAAAGATTTTTTTTCTAGCCCTACGAGAAGTTAGTTAATTTTTCAATTGTTTATTAAAAAATTAATCATTTATAAGCAAATTTAGGGTTTTTGAAAATTTTCTTTCTGTATTTATTTCTATTACAGTTCACAAATCTACCCTTAAAGTTTCGTTAACTTTTATAGAGTACTTTCGGAGAAATTGCAATTTGAAAAAAAAGGCGTGTAAAAATTGATTTTTTTATAACATCGCGGAAAATTCAATTTTAAGAAAAAATTGTATGGGTATTCCTGCGTATAGTATCCAAAGTAAGGACTGAATTTTAAATTTATGAAAATTTTGGTCCGACTTAAATTTAAAATGGACATTTGGCAGACTTCCAATCAAGGCTTTGAATCGTCCTCCGGGTCTTTCACGCCCTTCTTGCGCTTGGATGTTCACCGAGTTAAATGATGCTTGACTGCTCTTGTCCGGGGAAAGGAAGAATCTGGGTCACATAGGGCTGAAGGGGTGAGGAACGGCGTCAATTTGCAGGTCCTCAAATCCACGCCGTGGCGGCGGTTGCTAGCATCACTTCCCACGGTTGTCGACCTGTCCATTTCAGCCTGTAGCGTTCCAGTAAAATCTTGTTTAATTTCCAGGAAAAACTTAGAAATCAGCGTCAAAAATCTTCAAATGATTTAATGTTTCGACATTTGCCTGTGATTGTGGGCCACTTTGCTGACGTTTGTTTCGCTTTTGACCGGTTTATTCGTAGACATTATAAAAATTTTGTGCTTGGTTCCTAAACTATGTTTTAGATAGTTTTTGTATAATTCTCAACACGTAGTTCTTTGCTCGCTACTAATACTTTCCATTTTACCTTGTTGTCATCGCCATCCCTGCGAGTGACGCTGTTGCGATTCTGTTTAACATTACAGCTATACTAATGTATTTAATGCCCAACGTGCCGGTCAGGTTCAACACGTTGCTATAACTTTCAGCAAAATTAGATCTCCTTCGCGATGTTTAACGGACGTCAGCTATGGTCTCCTGCGAGCTTCCTGCAAACATTACATTGTCAAAATATCATTCCAGCCTAGGATGTCGGTCGCTGATTTTCCAATGTTTATTAAAAATACTTGATGGCAATTACCGTTCTGCCAAATTTTTGTTTTATTCTCCAGTTCGCAACTGACGACGAGTTTCGTACTTATAGAGTATGAGAAATCAATTTGAAAAAAGGACATGATTTTTTACATCGCTCGGAAATCTGAATTTAAGAACAATCCTACATTTGGTTACAACCCTGTATATCTACAAAATTTTGCAAAGAACTGATTAAAATTCAGCAAGGCCATTTTTAGTGTCCGATTTCACAAATTTTGACTCTGTAAAATTTAGTGACACATATTCTTATTCAATTTTATTTTTTTTATATCTGCGCACGTTAAGACGACAGTCTTTTCGCAATAACTATCTCACGCTTTTCACATTTGCAGCAGTGTGTGATGTTGACCGGCAACCGACTTTATGATTGTCTTGCACTGAATCTCTGTCTTCCTGAAAAATTTTCTGCTATGTAAACGATAATTTTTCGATATTACCTTGTCACGATATGATTGCTGTATCATGTTTAGTGGGGGTGATTTCTAGCTTGACGCAGTCCTAATTCATCACGTCACTCGTATAACTTTCAACATCAAGCCGAGCGGTCGGTTGCTAAGCACAGCTCTGCCACCTAGTGAGTTTACAAGACCATGTCTATTCAGACACATATCAGGCGTGATCGAGTAACACCCATTTCTTGTGTTAGAATATTACAGGAAAAGAATTAAATAATTAGTCTCAAAACTTCTCTCATAAAATGTATGTTGTAGCCAAGCTTTCGTAGCTTTCATACTAGAGTGTGAGAGCAATATTGATGCAGAACAGATCTTGTTAAATAGTATATTTACCTGGTCTTGATATTTTAAAGATAATATAAAAAAATATCTTGGTTGTGATGATCGACGGTAATCAACAAATTAAACTATAAGTTTTAATATGATTTATTTTAATAATTTCTGTATCTACATTTCTGTATGCACGCCCCAGCCCCCGAGAGCCCACGCGTGTCTGTGTCTGTATCTGTAACTGAAACAAAAAGAAGGTACATAAAACAATATTTATCGATTCTTCTTCTTCAATGTGCCGTATCAGGTCTCCTCGACGTTGGCGATCACAATGAAGAACGCATTTCTGTCCTCTGCAGTTCTAAAAAGTTGTTCGACACTATGAATTCCTGTCCATTGCCTGATGTTTCTCAGCCACGAGATCTGCGGACGTCATATTCCACGGCGGCAAGCTATATTTTGGCCCTCTCAAGACGTGTCCCAAGTATGAAGTTTTCCTGGTTTTTATTATTTTAAATAATTGTCTTTCTGTTCTTGCTCTTCGTAGGACTTCCTCGTTACTTGTTCTTTCCACCCTGGATATTCTGAGCATTTGCTTGTGGCACCACATTTCGAATGCTTCTAGACGGTTTATACTAGTAACCTTGAGAGTCCATATTTCGGTTCCATATAGTAATATAGACCACACATAGCTTTTCAACATTCTCTGCCGTAGTTTTAGGTTTAAGTTGTCATTGCAGAGTAGTGCTCTTAGTTTATGGAAGGAACTACGTGCTGTTTCAATTCTGCATTTTATTTCTAATTCTGGATTCAGGTTGTCTGTTATTATACTTCCTAGGTATTTGTATTTATCAGCTCTTCCTAATTGCTTGCCTCTTAGTTGTAGTTGTACGTTTCGATGTTGATTTCTACTAAATATTTATTGATAAACTCTCATAATTACAAATACAAGCAGAACTAGTGCTTAAATTATTTTTTATTAGATAAGCATTGGTTTGCTGCTCTAGAATATCACATTGTAAAGCAGTTACCTTATTATTTAGACAATGCTTCTCAAAACTTGTTTAGAAATGACTCAAGATGGTAGTATCATCGGCAGATAAAAATAAAGATACCTAAAGAAATTTGTTATTGCATTTTATTTGTCTATTCAAGGCTGAGTAATTACTGGGTTAGACAAGTTTATTTATATATTTTTCTAAATTAAATTTTATCAGATCAGCATACATCTGCTGTACATGATTCTGTTAAACAAAACACTTAATTAATATATAGTGAGGTCATCGTTTGACTCCTCTGTACCGCTACCAACTGTATGTAAGATAAATAAGAGTTAGCTAACGTTAATCACGCTTGTAACTAGTTAAACTATGGTAATAAGTCTTGTGGGAGTTTTCTTTTGAGTCTCTGATGTCGGTTCCTCTGGCCTAGGTTATAAAACACTGCACTTGGGCATTCCGGTATTTTGGCAAAGAATCTTGTACACAAAGTATTTATAAAGTCTGACACATTAGGTAAGTTTAGTTCACTGTGTATTTGTTCATTTCTGACGAACCACGGGGCGTTCACTGCAATTCTTGTGATTTTGTTTTGTAGAACTTGGAGTTTTCGTAAGTGAGTCTTAGCTGTAGTACTCCAAACTGGACACGCATACGTCATGATTGGGCGTAGAATGGTCTTGTATATTAACATGGTGCACTCTATGCGCAGGTGAGATTTTCTATTAATTAACGGGTATAGTAGTGAGAGTCTCGCATAACATTCATTTATCTTCATATTAACATCCAAGTCGGGTGTCCAAGTAAACCCCTAGATATTTGACTGCCATATCTCTTGCGTTCCATTCTATTATACGTTGATTGATTGTTACGTTTGGAAGGTCTGGGATTCTTTTCAAAGTGAAGACTTTCACCTGGCTTTTCGTTGTATTGATTTTAATTTTCCATTTGTCATACCATGTCCAAATTGGGTGTAGAGCGTTTTGTAGTTGGTTAACCGTTGTCTGTAGATTTTCATTTTGTGTAATTACTACTGTGTCATCAGCAAACATTGCTATGGTGGCACTATTTGTGGTTTGTAGATCATATGCGTAAATGTTAAACAGAGTTGGTCCTAATATACTCCCCTGTGGTACTCCGGTGTTAATAGTTCTTTTAGTAAATAGGGTTGCCTGTACCCGAACAGCGAATACTCTATCTGTAATTAACGAGGTGATGATGTCAATAAGATAGTGTGGGAGTTCTAGTTTTATCATTTTATATCGAAGTCCATCATGCCACACCCTATCAAATGCGTTTGAAGGTCGATGAAACAAATAACTGTGTATTTCTTGTCCTCAAAGCCTTGTTCTATTATTTCCGTAATTCTTAAAAGCTGGTGCGTTGTCGAGTGTTTTTTTTTTTTAAGCCAAATTGATATTCTGGTATGATACTCTTCTCTTCCAAAATTTCGTTTAGTTGTATATGAATAATTTTCTCCAAAAGCTTTGACAGCGTTGACAAAAGGCTGATTGGGCGATAACTGTCTGGTTTATATTTATCCTTTCCACTTTTATGAAATGGTAAAATAATGGCTTGTTTTTATTTCTTTGGAAAATACCCAAGTCAAAGGGAAGCATTAAATATTGTTGCCAGGAACGCTAGTGACTGTTGTGAGTTGTTTCAATATTGAGTTTGTGATCATGTCCGGTCCCGGTGATTTTTTTATTGGAGGTTTTGTGATAATTTGTTTAATTTCTGATAGAGACGTTGGTAGGAACTCTCTTTGAGTCTGTCTATTATAGTTATTAATAGTTTCGTCCACTTCTTGTTGGTGTTCTTGGGTTATATCTGTATCATTTGGTGTAAAACTTGTTCAAAATTCAATGCTAATAGGTTGGCTTTATCGTCCTTGGTTATATATGGGATGTTGTTGTCTGTTAGTGGATAAATTATGTTTGGTTGCCGTATTAGTCTTTTGGTAGCCTGCCACATTATTGCATCTCGGGGTTGCATATTGAGTTTGTAATCGTCTAGTTTCATTCTAACTTGGTGGGTTAGTTGATTGGTAAGCTTTTTTAAATGTGGCCTGCGTGTTCTTTGCCACTCACGTCTTGTTTTGTTTTTAAGTTTGATTAAGTTTAGAATTTCTACTGGTGTTTAAGGATATCGTCTTGGATTATTATTATTTGGTGTTACTGCTGATTGTATGCTGGTTCTTACTGTTTTCGTATATTGCTGTACGACTTCATCTATGTCGTTTGTTGCTTGTATGGGGAATGGGTTTCTTATGATTTTGTCTAATTCAGTATGGAAAATATCCCAATCAACGTTGCCTTCAATTAATTTAGGTATCATCGGTATTGATTGCGGTGCATTGAAGAATGAGACGATCACTGGTAGGTGATCAGAATCAAGCTCATTTAGCACGGTTTGATAAATTAGTTTGTTGAAGTTTTTATACAGGACTATATCTAATATGTTTGGTTTATGTTCCGGTCTTCTGGCATAATATGTATAATCTGTGGGAGTTACTATTTGCATTCCGTGGTTTATAATAATATTATTTAACGTAACACAATTTGGGTTTTTAGTTCTGCATCCCCATTCCGTAAGTTTGGAGTTCAAATCACCTATGACTAGTGTTTGATGATTGCCATTAAATAATTTAGTGACATCGCTTTATATTTTTACACCTCAGTCTTAGATTAGAACCTTATAACATATGTTAAGGTGTCTCTTTATGAGAAATATCAACTATTAATTCTTTGCTTTAACCACATTTGATTCTTATGGCCATTTTGAGTTGAGTTGTCTTATCTTAGGGTACCTTTGGCAAAAGGTATCGAGTTGAGCTATAACTCTTTGCAATTTCTAATGTCAGAATCTTCAGATTACTTTACTTTTCGCGATGCGGTTTACTTCACAGCATCTTGTCTCGTTATTTAATATCTGCGCCTCGTATTGAGTTCACAATTAACGCCGAAAAATATTGAATTTCTAAAGGAACCCCTAAAGACGAGCGTATGCTTTTTAAATACCGCTCCGGCCGCGTAAATAATAACTTGGCTCGTGCTGCACACCCTCGGCCTGAAGAGAGACGATACACAAAGGAAGCGATTCCCGCCCCCAAAGCAGCGAAATCCCCCATGTAACCCGAGTCCCTTTCTTTGTTCTGCCGCTCGCCCGAAACATATGCACGGAATTGAGCCAATTTACGATTATTTTGACACCTACCCTATCCCGTTTCTGAAAAATTGCCGAGGAGCCGCCCGCCGCGGCGCCCGAGCGCGGCCGCCCCGGAAAGCGCGAGTTTCCGGCTGGCCGCCGCCGCATGAATAATTTTCTATTAGAGGCCGATAACAGTATCAGCTTGCAAGCAGTCCTTATCGCCCGCTTTACGGCCGAGATTCGGCGAGAACAATGGCCGAAATAATAGGAGCGGAGGTCCTTTATCTAATTCTCAGCGCGGAGCATCAAGTCTTGCCTGAAAACAAGGGATTCTGCATTGTTCGCAGATTAACATGCAAAGTAGGTGTCCGTGGCTACTGATTTATATACGCATAGTTTCTGCTTACAGATTGTAGCCTTGTTAGTTTACTTGCCTGTGAAAATATTCTGTTAACGTGAGTAGGTGTTGGAGGAAGTGATATATGCCCCCATATGAAGCCCGGCTCTATATAAATTTTGCTTCGAGGCAATTTATTGGCGCCCGGCCTGCTTCAACGGTAGTTGCGCGAGCCCTCCTGTGCGAGAGCTATGCCATGCCTAAGAGAAATTATGTGTTAACCGTGTTATTATACCACATAGTAAAGCTGTCCAAAGTTTATTAGAAACACGCACCTTGTTTATTATTATAACCTTAATATGTCGGTAAATATCTCTTCTTAAACTAGTGGGTTTGTACTTATAAGTTGTTATACACGCAGATCTTAATTAATTTGTTTTATGATAAAAGAGAAAATAAATTCGGATCGTGTAACTAGAAGAAAGTTAACAAGTTTTTAATTCTTTCGGCATTTTTAAATTTCTTTTGTCGATTGAAGTCGTCTTTGCTTCACCACACGTTATAGAAAGGCGAAGTATATTTTCTAAAACAATATTTAATAAATGTAAAGATAGAAGAGCAACTTTTCGTCCGAATAAAGGTAAAATTTATTATCAATACTTGCCAGAGCTTTGTTAGTGAAAATTGAATCTAACGCAGAAAATTTAAAACGCATCGTCATATTCTTCTTTTGCATTTGCAGAGTCTTAGTACGCTGTTATAAATAGTCTCTTCTTCTTTGCTCTATCCCACTTTAAGTAGGGTCGGCACTCCTAATTTTACTTCGCCAAGAAATTCTGTCTAGGGGTGTCCGGTCAGGTAAGTTTTCTTTTTTTAATAGTGAGGCTATGCTAGTCCGACATAAAGCTGGGGAGCGGCCCCTGCGGCTTTTATTCTCTGGTAGGCTTAGAGCTCTCTTAACCAGATACTCTTCATCTCGCCTCATTACGTGGCTGTACCACCTTAATCTGCTTTCCTGCAATTTGTCTTGTAGAGGTGCCTCTTTAAAACTGCCCCGGATGTATTCATTTCTGATCTTGTCTATCCTAGTTACTCCTCCGGACCATCTAAGGATTTTCATTTCTGGCGTGCGAAGTTTTGTACATTAGTTTCCTTTACTCGCCAGAATTCGGACCCATATATCATTACTGGTCTCACCGCTGTCTTGTAAACCTGCCTTTTGTTCGACCGGGCATACGAGGGTCACACACAACGCCAGTTAGGGATCGCCGCTTTTGTCAGCCAACATTACTATATGCGCTACATCTGCCTCTATACCTCCATTTTCCGTGATCACTGATCCAAGTTATGTAACTTGTGTTACCTTAGGTACTGGTTTACTGTCGGGTAGCTAATTGTGGCTGATTGTAAATTGTTGCTAAATCGGCATTCTAGGTGCTTGGTTTTTGATCGGCTAACTCTAAGTCCAGTATTTTCTAGAGTGTTTACCCACCAACTTAATGTTGACTGCAGTTCGCTGGCTGTATTTGAGATCAGAACGATGTCGCGTGAAGGAAATTTTAGGGAGGTGGGGATTGGATATATTTTGTCACCAGGTCCATGACTAGATTAAAAAGAAGTGGGCTAAGTGCCGCACCTTGATGAATTCCAACGTTTACTTCAAACGCCTTACTAACTCCTGCCGGGCTTTTGACCATGCTAGAAACTTAAGGTACAAATCTTGTATTAACTGCACGTAGATTTCAGGAAGATGCTGAGCTCTCAACGCTTGCCATACGAGACTGCGATGTACTCGGTCAAAAGCTTTTTCCAAGTCTATGAAAATGAGATGTAAATTTTCATTGTTCAGGCGGTGTTTATCAGATATTATTATTCGTACTGTTTGTATTGACTTTGAAGTAGTAAATCCCAATTGGTTTTGGGATATATCCATCCGTAAGCGTTTGAATGCGATGGCTGAGTGTATGTTTCCATATTTTTCAGGTATGTGACACCACCTTGATATCTTTATAGATACCGCATTCTGTGGAATCACCCTTATTTTTGTAGAATGGAATTAGTACACTCTTACGCCAAGAGTGAGGAATGTGGAACATTTTCAAGAATGAGATTGAAAAGTTATCTGTTATAAATAGTAGTGAGTATAATTATAGCTTTTGCATTAACTTTCTTACTATCAGGTCATATCCAAGGGCTTTATAAGTATTGTCCAGTTTAATTTGTTGTTGAATTTCAGCTGCAAGAAAGATTTTATTGATAATTACAACTAATATGCTATATTAAGAAAATCCTTGGTATTATCATAGACGTTAGTTACTTATATTTGTGGATTTGTGAAAATAGTTGCTAGATATTTAGCAAAAGTATTCGGTTTTCTATTTTTGCCATAGTCCAGGTTTTGTCAGTCTATCTAGATAATAGTATTGAGACTATTGGTCTTTTGAGTTTTTTGTGGCTTTCCATATTGAATATTTGTCAGATGAAAGTTTTTCAATGTAGAGTTTGAAGGTTCTGGTTTGTGCTTTCGTTGCTGTTTTATGTAGTTTGTGGGGAAATTTGTTGTTTCTCTCTACAAGTCGGGAACGAAGGGAACCAACAAAGGTAGTTTAGTTTAACGAGCCACAAACGATTAGCCTTTTTTGTATATACAGAGTTGTTCCTAAATGTTGCTCTATTCAAAATTTTTTGTCGAATGTTATCTACAACAAAAATTAATTACAAAATAAATCTATTTTTTAATTTTAAAACTTCTTGTATGTTAAATTAAAAACACTATAATAAAAGTATTTTTAAGGAGATACTGTTTTCACAAAATAAAATAAACAATTCCAATCAAAGGAACATACTTTACAAACTGTTCAAAGTCACTTGGGCTGCTAAATATAATCTAACAAACACATTAGGTATAAGTTGTTATATAATTTTTCTACTTTTTTTTTAATTAAGTAATATGCAGATTTATAATCTACTCATAGTCAGTATTGAGTATTAAGTAAATGTTCTGTTGGGTGATGTCATGAGGGAAGCTGTAGCCATCGCTAGGCTCCCGGGGCTGCGTTAGTGCAGGTTAGGATGAAGTTATAGATCAAGTGGCCAGTGGCGCTTGAGACGTCTTGTGACGGGTGGTTGAGAGGAGAGTTGGTCGTGTGCTGCTGTGTCCTATGAGGCAGTTAGTGTATGCACTTGACAGTCTTTTGATTTCGCTGGCTATATACGGGATGTTCGAATCGTTATGAAGGGTTTCGTTTGTGATATACCAAGGAGCACTGGCTATCATGCGGATGACCTTTGACTGGAATCTCTGTAGAATCTTTGTGTGTGACGTCTTGGTACATCCCCATAGTTGGATCCGATAGGTCCATATAGGCTTCAGTATAGTTTTATAGATTAGAAGTTTGTTAGATAAAGAGAGATGTGATCGAGTACTAAGTAGCCACATCATTTGCTTAAGTTTTAAGTCTAGTTGCTTTCTCTTAGCTTGTGGTGCTCCGTGGATGCATCTCCAGGTATTTTATTTCTGTTTTTATTGGGTTAAGGACGTTGTTGATTCTGGCTTGTGGGTTTGCGATACGTCGAGTGGTGATTGTTACATGCGCGGATTTATTAGTGTTAACTGTAATTTTCCATTTAGAAAACCAGTCCTGTAAAGAGTCCAGGTGGGCCTGTAGATGTTCTGCTGGTATTTCAGGTGATCTGTTGATAGATAGAAGGGCTGTATCGTCAGCGAATGTGACTATCACTGTATTTTGTGTAGTTGGAACATCTAAGGTAACTATTAGGTATAACAATGGTCCCAAGATACTGTCTTGTAGTACCCCAGATAGGAGGATGTTGTGGTGCTAATTTTGACTTGGTAAATTTGATCTGTTAGGTATGATTTAAGCAGTAGGTACACCTGACTTGGAAAATATAGTTTAATCTTATAGAAGAGTCCTTTATGCTAAACTCGGTCGAATGCTTGTTTTATGTCCAGAAATGCTGCTGTGCATATAGTTCTTGTTTCTAGACTTTCCAGTATGTGATTAATGATTCTATGGGTTTGATGGACGGTTGAGTGGGATTCTCTAAATCCGAATTGGTATTCTGGTATAAGTTGGTCGAGATCTACAACGTCTTTGATTCGTTTAAGTAGGAGTCGTTCGAAGACTTTGGATAGGACGGGTAGAAGGCTTATTGGTCTGTAGGATTGTGGTTCTGTAAGTGGTTTACCAGGCTTAGCAATCACTATTATTTGGGCATATTTCCATGTAGTAGGGAATCAGCAGAGTCGTAGGATATTGTTATAAATTGTAGTGAGTAGTCGTATGGCTCTTCTAGGAAGATTTTTAAGAACTTCGCCTACTATAAGATCATATCCAGGAGCTTTTCTTGAATTTGTTAGTTTAAGCTGTAGAACTTTCGCCGGTGAAAAAGATTTGAGTGGTAATGATAACTGGCACAGGGCATCAAGAAAGGAGTCAATTTCATTATCATCTAGATTGTCTTGTCGCTGTGGTGTCTGGAAAACGGTGTCGAGGTATTCAGCGAATAAGTTTGCTTTGTCTTCGTTAGATCTAGCTCAAGTACCATCTTGCTTTCTTATGGGGGGTATTGCTGCAATCAGTCGTTTGAACTTTTTGGTTGCTTCTCATATGGTATTGTCATTAGGTGTTAGTTTTGTTATGTATTGTCTGAAGGTTTTATTGCGAGCTTCTGCTATCGCCTTGTGGAGTTAGTGATTGAGTCTGTTACAGAAAGTTCTATCCTGTCTGTCTTTTGTTCTCGCCATTTCTTCCTTGCCTTTTGTTTCTGGGAGATGAGGTCTCGGATATAAAGAGGGATGCTGTTTATTTTATCTCGGGAGGAGGCTAGATTGGATGTAGCTTGACAGGCAGCGTCTTATATCACTGTAGTTAGGTGTTGGACTGCTGCATGAAGTTCTTGTTCAGTTTGTATATCGAAGTCGAGTTAAAGTTCTTGGTCGATGTAACTTTGAAAGAAAGTCCAATCGGTATGTTTGGTGCAAAGCTTTGGTGGAGGTTCTTTTCTGATGACCGTGGAACTTAGGGTTACAATGACGGGGGTGTGGTCAGAGGGTAGACCGTAATTGGATTCTGTTTGAGTTTAAGTATTTGCTATGCCGTTAACAACTGCATGATCAAGGAGGTCTGGGAGTTTGTGTGGGTCGCTAGGCCAGTACGTTGGCTCTCCAGTTGATAGGTATCCATAGTTATGCTGTTGTATTACTTTAAGTAAGTTGCGTTCTTTTGGGGTAGTAATTCTTGAACCCCAAGCTGTATGTTTGAAATTCCAGTCTCCCATAACAAGGAATTTTGAGCCTAAGGATTGAAGAAAGTCCTCATAGTCTTCAAAAGAAATAGTATACCTGGGTGGACTATAGACAGCGGCAATTACTAGTGGGCAAGGGAGAGCGTTAACTTGTATTTTTGCGCTTTGAATTTTATGTGATTGATAGTGTTCAAGTTCGTAATGGACGATTTTGTTTTTTTATTAACACGGCCGATCCAGCATGAGCTGTGCCATCTGAGTGGTTAGCGTAGTAAATGGTAAAGTTTGGTATTTTAATTGTTGTTCTTGTGGTTGCATGGATTTCCGAGATTAGTAAGATGTCTGTTTTTTGGAGGTGTAGGAATGTTATTATTTCAGGTACATGATTAGCAACGCCGTTGGCGTTTTAAGTTGCAATTCGAAGTGCGTTCGCCGTTATTATGCTATTTTATTGATTGGCGTTGAAAGCATGTTAAGGACCATGCTGTTTTGGCTGATTAGCTGTGAACATTGCTTTAAATTCTGCAAGAAAGTTGAAGAGTGTTTCATTGATATTCGTTGGTTGGGCATTGGTTGATGAGTTAACATTTCTTCCTACGACTGCTTGTTGATAGCTTACTGCATTTTGAGGGAATCGCATAGATTCGCCGTTAGAGGTGTTTTGATGATTTAGGGGGGGAAATTCGTTGGCATTTGGTGGTGCCTGTCTTGCTTGTGGTTTGTTCATTACTGGCCGGAATGAGGCATTTCTTGCTCTTTGGAGGTCTTTGTACACAGAGCACTTTTTGTAGTTGGCCGAGTGACTGGCTCCACAAAGGGCACATTTAGTTGGGGTGGTTTCTTACATACAAAAGTACTGTGATCTTCACCACATTTAACACAGGTGAAGGGCCTGTTGCAGTAGGTCTTGGTATGGCCATAATTTTGACATCGCAGGCACTGCGGTATAACATTTTTTTTCTTGGGTGGTTCGATCCGTACTTTTAGATTACCTAGGTATTGGATGTCAAAGATCTTCTTGTTATTGTCATTTAGCTCTAGGTCGACCATGAACAGCGGCAGTGACAATTTAGTTAACCTGTGACGGATATTTATAATATTACGTACTTTGTGACCGTATTCAGCTAGCTCATCTTTAATGAGTTGGATTGAAACAGTGTGACAGAGATTGCGAATGGCTACTCTGTATGTCCTTTCTTCTTTGAGCTGATATGTATGATCTACAATGTTCTATTCTCTAAGGTATGCCGTGAGTTTCCTATACGAGTCTGGGATTCTGGTGCTAATTTATAGTGTTGTGAGCTAACACTGTTGCATAGTATTGTTCTGTAGTTATTACAGTACTGATGCTGTCGGTAATTTTTTTGTAGTCATTCATTCCATGAATAAAAATTGGCAGTGGTTTAGAAGTTTTTGTTTGCTGATTGTCGGGAGTGTGAGTGGAATTGTCGTTGTTCTTTGTTGTTTGCGATAGAACTTCATATCTATTTGTAGTGGTTGTTTGGTTGATTTGGTGTGTGTTGTTTTTTGGTAGGTGACTTATTTTCCTTTTTTTGACTGATTGCCATTCGTGTTTAGCTTGTGGAGAGTTTTCTTGAGTATCATCGTCGTTTGTGTGTGATGTGTCATATTTGTCATATGTTGTTTTATCTATGCACATATGTGTGTTTTGATTTGGGGTTAGTTGCATTGCTGGTAGATATTGGGTTGCGTGAGGATTGGGTACCTAAAAGGGAAATATTATTGTTTGATTTTGAAATAGGTTTGGAATTTCATGAATTGGATATTGGGTACTTTGCGCGTTAGGTAAGGGAAATGTAAAACCGCAATTTTCTGGGGCAGGTTGAGTATTTATTGTCGGATGCCCGGATTCAGGCGGTTTTGAGCCGTAGTTGTTTCCAGTTGAAAATATTGCTTTATGTAATTACATGGACAATAAAAAGAATGTGTACGTACAATTGGCAGGATGTTGTGGTGTATTTAATTCAGATAGCGATTCAAGCAACTGAACTAATCAGCGTGTGGCACACAACACTTTCGAAGATAACGAAACAGCGAGCCTGCTTACTCTACGAAAGTCAAATGGCAACTGTTTTCTACCTTTATAAGTTGGAAAATTGATCTTCTTGACTATTTTAAATGCATTCTGAAATAAGCAATTGAAAAACAATTTTTAAGTTACTTTAAGTTATTACTAATCTCTTAATAATAGAGCGAAGTGTAAATAGATATCGAATGAACCTTCTTGAAAGCTATTATTTCAACTACCCCTTATAGGTATTTACTGAAAATAAAACTTATTAAAGCATCCCAAAAATTTAAGAATCCAGAACAAGAATTTTAACTACTTTTTGTAAATATTAAGAAAATTAATAAAATAAACATGGGCGCCCTGGGATATACAAAATAATATTTTGTATGTGCATTTATATGAAAACTGTCAAAATATGCATGAACACAAAAATACTCATTTTGCATATATTCCAAGCTCTAATTATCACGCTAATGTTTGTGTATTCAATATTTTGCATTTGTATACACCTGTTTCTCACTTCTTGCTTGCATAAATACAAGAATGCATCCAGGTATTTAAATATGTAGAACAAGGCCGGTTTGTGGGAGTTGTAATTACATTTTGAGTAGCAGGTCGTTCGAAAAGTGCTAAGTATCCACCAAACGCAATGTATAATTCATGCGGCTGAAAATTAGTCTGAGCAGCGGGCGAAATAAAGACCAGTTATGGAGACAAGATAAGATATAATGGTAAATTATCGCCGGGCATCAATTCTGCCATCGTCTATTATTAGTGTGTTAAATGTAATACAATAGCGCTAATCTACCATCTAAAGCTTCCGTTGCGACGATCTAACTGCGCACAGCGACTTTGCCCACGATTATTACTACTCCACTCCGCTGCCGGCGGCGCTGAATATTCATGCCACTAAATTCTGATAATTATTACAATGTTCGTTACGCGCACAGCCGCCCCGTGCAACTGAAGCCGGCGGAGTCGGCCTGTTCCACTCAAAATCCGGGCCCGATCTGATAACCGGACTCCGGGAAACCTGCGGCCCAAGGCCGGATCGATGCTAATCTCCGCGCGCTGTCATAATCGCCATGAAACGTTTTAATTCGAATGTCTGGCGTCCACTTGAGGCCCCTGATTACTGACAGTCATGCCCGAGATCTGATAAGCAGATAGCGTAATCGAAATTATAATAAATCCGTTTCCGCATTATGCAGGTGCCGGATCGCTCATGCTTGCTCGACTGCATCACCGAGTGTCACTCGGAGCGCGTTCCAGAGGACAGCCAGCGCTTCTAAAACGATTAAAACCGAGAAATCGCATTTTTGATTCTATTACGTGTATAAATTAATATATAATATAAATAAATTAATATACTATTAGGTGTATAAATAAGTTCTCAGCTTTAGATTTCACAGGACGCAAATCACCGTTTACATGGAACGTATTAGTCCGCCCTCTTGCGGTTTTAAAACAATGACATTTGGTCTTTCGAAACATCATGCGATTTGGCGTTTGATGCACATAACTTCAATAATCAGCTCACGATGGCAATCACAAAATAGCATATTCGATTTTCTATCTACTTAGCGTTTCATCTTAAGAAAAACGTTGCTGAAGCCACTGAAATGATTTGTGCTGTAAGTCATGCAACGTCCAAAAAGTGGTACCAAAGATTTCGCGGAGGAGAGTTTAGTCTTGAAGATCAACCACGTGCTGGACGCCTTCAGACATTTGATACGGATGAGCTGCAAACATTGCTGGATCAAAACAATGCGCAAACTGAAAAAGAGCTTGCAGAACAGCTTGGCGTCACTCGGCCAGCCATTTCCATACGTTTGAATGCAATGGGTAAGATACAAATGGAAGGCAGATGGGTTCCGCATGAACTGTCCGAAGACAACAAAAATTGACGGCGTGAAACCGCACTCCATTTGCTTTCAAGGAACCGAAAAAAGGATTTTCTGCATAAAATTATTATGGGCGATGAAATATGGATCTTGTACGATAATCCCAAGCGCAAAAAATCATGGGTAGACCCTGGCAAACCTTTGACATCGACTCCAAAGACCAATATCCACGCCAAAAAGAATTTGCTCTGTATCTAGTGGGATTGAAAGGTGTGCTGTTCTATGAACTCTTGAAACCAGGTGAAACAGTTACGGCGGATCGCTACCAACAGCAACTCATCAATTTGAGCGACGCAATCGAAAAAAAAGAGGACATTTACAGGACAACACTCCATGATAATGCCCAACCACATGCTGCGAAGGCGACGCAAGAACACATCTTCGCGTTAGGCTGGGAACTTCTCTCACATGTGGCGTATAGCCCAGACATGTTTATCATTCCGATTATCATTTATTCCGGTCATTACAGCATCACTTGGCTGATAAGCACTTCAAAACAGAAGAAAATGTCCGAAAATGCATCGATAACTTTATCGTCTCGAAGTCGGTGAGCTTCTATCACCAAGGAATTCGCAAGCTACCCGAAAGATGGCAAAAGGTCATCGATGCCAACGGAGAATACTTTGATACTTAAGCTTTTTTTTTGTTTTTAAATAAAACTTTAATTTTGCAGAAAAAAGCTGAGAACTTATTTATACATCTATATATCTATATTTTCATATAAAAACGATTGGTCAGAGTAGGAGAAACCGGGGTTAGTTGATATAGGGGCAGGTTGATACAGTCTATTTGTTAAACTTACCGCGCTCGTCATTATTGAACATAGCGTTATAAAAGTGTGTTGTGAACTATAAATGTTGTGTACCGACGAAATTTCATGATACAACTTTAAATAAATGTACATCTCGCTTCATTTAAGATATGTAAACAATTTTTATCGCATAATCAAGTGCCTTTGTTAGCCGTCTTCTATATAATAACCTATATTAATCACCATTATGGTGATGGATTCAAGCTTGGCATATCGATACACCATCGCCAAGGCAAGTTGATACACGTATGAACTTGCTCCGACACTGGCTTTATCAATTCATTTTACAGGAACCAGGGTTCTGAATTATATCAAGAAGATGAAGCATGCAGAAATTCCTGCTGGTGTATTTGAAGCAGCAGTAGGACAGGTTGCTTCTGGATCTTCCTTTAAAAGCAGGCATTTTAAACGCTTCCACAGACAAAATGACTTTAATGAGATACATAAAAAAATTATCACAAGAAGAGCAAGAAATGCCGCCAACTATCGGTTATGCAAAAGCAAGACAAATATTTACAAGTAACCAGGAAAGCCAATTTTCCGAATATATTTTACATTTTAGCTCCTAAAGAAATACGGAAACGTGCCTATAAATATGCTGTTGCCAATAAAGTAAAGATTCCAACCAAGCAAACTGAACAGAAGTTGGCTTCTACTGATTGGTTTTCTTTATTTATGAAACGTTTTACCGGATTAGCAATCCGCACACTAGAGGCTATTAGCCTAAGTAGAGCGGCAAGCTTTAATAAATCCAATGTAAAAACCTTCTTTGATAATTTAAAAACTGTCCTGGATCGTTCGGCAAAAATGGGAACGACTTGATTCTAGTTGTAAACGCGTGTGGAAATTCGATCCCGAAAATACTAACATTTCAAAGAATATTTTATAAGAACATTTTGTCAACAATGGTCTTCCAAACTGCATTGGGTTACCACTGAGACATTTATGATATTTATGAAACTTGTAGATTATGTGAGGTGCTCAAAAGAAAATCCATGTTTACTTGTTTTGGATAACCAGGCATCGCACTTAGCAATTTTATTATTGGACTACTATTCAGGAAATGGCGTATTACTTTTGTCGTTTCCTCATACGGCCTACCGTCTCCAGCCGCTATACCGCTCTACATTTGAACCTACCGTTGAACGAATGTTTTTGTGCTGAATCTGATAGATGGATGACTAGTAACCTGGAAAAACATTTCTATCTATGACATATCTGCAATTCTAAAGAAAGCTCTGCCCGATGCTATAGCTCCCAGAAACATTTTAGCGGGGTTTAGAGCTACAGCGAGTCTGAAGTCACTAACAAGCCACTGCGGAAACCAAATTAGAGAAAAATAATTTGCCCGCTGTCGAGGGACATAATCCAGATAATGACTGTCAGCAGCAGCAGCAGATCAATGACATGCCGTCAACAAGTAGAACTGTAGCAAAAATATCAATCCCAAATAGTTGCGCATTAAAGTCTATTAGAACTAAAACCGTATCCTGAAGTACAACCGCGTTCGAAAACCAACATTCAGAAAAACAGGAAATCAGCAATCTTAATAGACATTCCAAAAAAGCTCTTCGATAAGAGGGAAGAGCAAAAAAGAAAATTGATACAGCAAAACATAATTTGGGCTAGACAATGAGGAACAAAAAGAATAATTCTAAGGTAGAAGGAAAAGGAAAAGCGAAAAAAGTCTGTCCATCAGGCAACGAAAAGAAGAAATTGGAAAGCTACGGCAGTTGGGATGAAGATGATAAAGGTTGCTTGGAACCTTATTCCCAATTAAAGAAAGGAGATGAATGGCAGCAAGTGTCGCATATGGGCACAAGTAACATGCAGCAACGCGGACGCTTTTTATGTTTGCATCAACTATGAATCTGATGACCATGATTCCAAATAACTTCTTTATAGGTACATTTTTGTTAATTTAAGAATCAAATATTGATTTTTTGTATAGATAGCTGCTTTTTTACCTCTATAAACTTCATGTTTGATAACCATATCAACGTGCCCCTAATTGTTCAGATAATTTGTAGATAATTTGGTAGAAGATACATATATTAACAACGCTTACTAGCACATTGTGTGACTAAGGTTTATATGCTACTTATCACACTAATTATACTTTCTTAGTGTGAAAATAAAAAATTATCTTTCCAAATAACTGTAAAGTGTATCAACTAACCTCGACCTCCTCTAAGCAGCGGTCTGGGACGCCAGAATTTGAGATGAGTAAACAAAAGTGAGCTCAATCAGAAAATTTTGGGTAGGTACTTTAAAATCGTATATTAATTGTTCATCGACGTATAATACATTTTTAAAAACAATTTGCTTGTGACAGAAATATTACAAAGGAATTATTCAGAACCTTTCCAGTATGATCGATCACCGTCCACGCAATTTCTAGTGGGGCTTTTGAATTAAAATGGCAGAACCTTCTGATTCGTTGTAGAACCGCGCGTTTGAATATAAGGCGGAGTAGATGACCATTCGCGGCAGTCGAATAAGAGAAGTTATACAGTGAACCACAGTAGTGCAAATGAATTAGTGATGCTATAATAGCCTTTGGTTGTTGCGTTAACAGTATTATAATTTATAATTATTGTGCAGCAGTGTATCTTTTGTGAATAAAGTTTAGTTTTTAATTATACCGTAGTTTAATTTACATTTCACGTATCATAAAACCTGAACAATGAGTGGGGAAAATGGTCGAAATTTGTTAAAAAAAAACAAGTGGGGAAGTTCCAATGAGCGTCTTGAATGGCAACAGCAGGAGGCTGTGCCTAAGAGAATACCACATTAGACACTTTTTTCTCATGTAGTGTGCAACAATTACAATTGTCACCATTGACTTCAGTGACTTCGAGCCCAAATTATAGTGCATCAAATGTACAGCTGCAAGAGGTATCAAGCTCATAGAGCTCTGAAAATAATCTCAAAAGCGTAGACTTAATTATAAATGATGTACTTTGTGAGTTTGTGGCCTACAATAGCATTCAACAAAACGATGACTGACTAAAAAATCTAAAAAACAAAAAATATTTTGTACCAATTAGCAGTTTTATAAGAAGCTAACGAATGGAGAATGCATCAAGCAAAATTGGAACGAAAGGGTTTGGTGATTGAAAAAATAACCCTACAATAAACGATCATGACAATAACTCTAAACACAGAGAGCACATTTCAGAATTTGTTAGTGGAAGTCGAGTTTCGTAAATATGGATTATAAAATAACAGAACAGTGCAAGAAAGAAGCTTTGTGTTGGCGAAATGTTCTCTTAAGAGTTACAAAGCTTTCAGTTGTTTGTCTATTTAAGGCCATTTCATGGCGGTAATGGAATATTAGGCTCTGTAAGAAATACTAACTTCCTGATTGAGTACAACTGATTTTAAAATTACATCTTTAATGGCCAAACCAACACTTGGAAATAATGGAAGAAGCGTTCTCTCATACTTATCAAATACAACTGTCAATAAATTATTATAGCATTGGTGAAGCAAATTAAGGCAGATATTGTGCCAGAGATTCTAAATTCCGAGTATTATTCCATAATTGTGGACTCAACGTCAGGTGAGTCGTACACAGTTTAATTAGCTTTTGTCCTACTTATGGGAATTTCTGTTGAACGTTTTTGGAATTTATTTCTAACTGTTGCCATAAAGGTGGAGAGATGGCAAATACTGTAATGTTGACTATTGGATTTTGTAGGTCTTGATTTAAATAATTGTAGACTACAAAGCTACGACAATGCCAACAAAGGTTTTCAGGCAAGAATAAAAGAACTAAATCGTCTGGCCACAAGCATTCCTTGCGCGAGTCATTCTTTGCAACTCATTGGCTTTGCAGCTGCGAAGAGCAGCAAGTGCTTTGTTAAATTTTTTTCTTTAATACAATAAATTTATAATTTTTTAGTGTTTCAACCAAAAGATAGGATATCTTGCAGTCTCACTTAAAAGAAACTTCTTATCTTTAAAAGCTCTGGCTACAATCCGGATGTCATTCAAAAATTATACAGATCATGCCTAGAGGTTTTTGATGCTCTGACACATTACACGCAGTATTAATCAAACGTAATATAAGAAAAACTTAACTCTTGAGATAACAAAAATGGTATGTTTCTGGAAGAATGTTCTTGTGAAGTCTCGAGTAGTAAGTTAGTCTTCAAAGAGAAAGTACAGACACAACAAAAATTATTACTTTATATAGTACTTTAGAGGCTTTTATAAACACTCTTAGAATTAAAATAGGTTTGCATTGCTAAAAAACAAAACACCTACAACACGACATTATAAGAAATAGGAAGTCAAACGTTTTTTTTTTTTTTTTTTTTAAAGCAAAGATGGAAGTTACCAGTATTCTAAGCAACAGTCTTTTGTGTAAAAATATATTATGTTATAATTTATTTTCCGAAGCTCAACTTAGTACGAAAAAGAACAATCTATACGAAAATACATAAAGATTTTGGATTTCTATGGAAAATCACTTACATAAAAAATGATAAAATAAGACTTTATCAATTGTTGCAAAAGTGCACTTCTGATGTAAATAACACATTCTCTAAGAAATATGTGCATTTATCAAAATTTTTAAAAATGAAGAAAAGTACTGATAAAGAAGATAAGAGTACTAAACCAAAAACAATTAGAACTATGATGCCTATCATTATTGGTCATGGGACGTAAAATTTACTTTTCCAACTCTACCATCCTTCTAAAAAAATTCTAGTTATGGTATTTACTAATTTGCACTAGAGAACGATCATTTTCAGCTCTTAAGAGAGTGAAGCACTTTTTGAGGCCAATGTTAAAGCAAGAAAAATAACGAGCCTTGCACTTTTATTTGTTAAGAGTGAGTTTCTACAGAGTCTGTTTTTTCATGACATGGTCCAGAGGTTTGCTAATTCTAGAGCCGGGGAAAGAAATTTTCAAATAACAATTTTTAGATAAAATGGACATCTGCTTTTATTTCTTCTCATTAACGTGTGAATATTGTATTGAAATGCATGTACATATGTGTATATAACAAAAATTTAAAACCAAATAAATTTTTTGTCTAAACAATCAGCTTCTTTGTAATTTTTTGATAGCACCCAAAACATGTACCTAAGGAACCAAAAACCTTAATGAGGTCCTGCTGATGTGTGCCATTTTTTAACATATCTGAGGATGTAAAAAGAGTTTGCTATTTTACTCTTTAACATCGCCTTTGACTGTAGGTAAAATCACATAATATTAAGACTAGAACTTTTCACAAGGTTCTCTAAGCTAAAATCATCATTCCCTCAATTTATGTCTAGATATCATGCGCCGGTCTTATGACACATATCTAGTTAGTTTTTCCTAGAAGTACAGCACGTTTGGTCTACTCTCATGCACGGAATGGAAGCCTTCGCGTTAAAGAAACCATCATAAAGAAAACACAGGCGTTCGACATGTGGCTGCATGAGAAAGTGTTAAAAATACTTTGGACTGCGCGAATTACAAATGAAGAAGTATTAAGAAAAGTACATAAAGAGAAAGAGCTGATGAAAGATGTAAAGAAAAGATAAATGGCCTACTTCAGACACATTCTAAGGAATGACAAATATAAATTACTTCAAATAATAATAAAGAGAAAAATCTAAAGACAACGACCTGGAGGAAGAAAAAGATTGTCATGGATGTGTAACATACGTAAATGGACTAGGTTGACTGCAACGCAATTGTTCCGATTAGCTGAAGACCGAGAACATTTTAACCAAGTGGTAGCCAACCTCTGAAATAAGCAGAGATGGTCTACAAGAAAAAGAAGAATGAGGAAAAGCAAAACAATAAAAATTAGCGCTATATTGCATTTGAAAATAACCTTTATATAATTTGGAGCCTTTGGAGCAAGAATGAAAGACTACATCTTGTATGACTCTCAAATCTATATAAAGATAGCAGAAACAGTCGCCGGGCTGAAATCCCGATTTTAATTTGGACCACCAAGTGGAAAAACAATTGCGATTTGCTTTTAAGTAACAGCCTTATGTGAAAAATATAGCCATTGTATCAACAATATTATTGTATATAAGCACAGAATGATGCAGGTGTCCGAAAGTCATCTAATACAAAGTATAAGACCTAGATAACATCAAACTACAATACTATAAGAATTCTGTAGTGCAATTTTGCCCAATTTGGAACTAGGATTATGGAAATGGCCCATTCTAATGTAGTAATGCCAAAGGAAAACCCCCAGTGCCTTAAATTTTTTATTTCAAAAGTAAATAGTTAAGGCTACTATGTTCGAGAAAAAATCCTGTTATTTTTAGAATACCAAATTATTTATTGTAAGCACACTTTTACCAATTAACAAAAAAATAATAAAGAATGATATATATGTGGGCAAAATCATGGTTAAAGCATCAAAAAACAAACAAAACCTCTTTTATTTAAGTTATAAATAATTTTGGATATTGATTTCATTCATTTGTTTTATCGTTTTCGTACTTCATATACTTATATCGATCTTTGTAGACTATATGTATATTAGCACAATGCGGTAACGTTTAAAGCAAAATAGCGGCAAAGGCAATTACTGTTGCTTTAAAATATTATACATAACTGTTGCGACCGAAAAGTGGACTGTATAGTAATTTTAAATTTAAACAAAAGGAACTTCAAACAAAAGCTAAAGCTAAAGCACTAACCGGTGGAAACAGCGCTTTCCCGCAGAAATCTGGTTTCTCTGCTGTTGGTCCTGGGGGATCCAGGAAGAGGAAATAAGAGTGTGGGTAGAAAGATAGGACAAGTTACCCCAATCTTCACAGCGGAGCCGAACGGTAGCGTCTTTCCTGGTGCAAAGGTTCCTCGTCGTTTCTTGCCGAGTCAGAGCAAAGAAAAAAATGGACCGAGTTTTACCAGCACAAATTTCAACCCCGAAATGCAATCGGAAGACCAAAGGACCTCCGGGAAGAAGTTAATCTGGCCGGCAAAGTATCGAATTTCGCCACAAAATTAGCTTTTTGCAAAAAACGGCCTCGCAGAAATGAAAGCTCCTACTGCAAGTCAAACACGCCGGTGAACTCTCGGTCAAAAACGCTCCCGGCTTACGGAAAATTTAAAGCCGGTCGCCCGCTTTCTAAACTGTCACAAAACTAAATTCAAAAACGAAGCGTGCGAAAAGAGGCCAGACCAGCAAGGCCGCTGCATTATATATCAGCACTCCGCGTGATCGGATAAATTCGCCGTCGAACAAAACTAAATATATATTTACAGGAGGGAACAAAAAAAACGTCCGGCCCTAAATTGAAAGTTAAAATTAAAGTAATTGGGGATTGGTGCGAACAATAACTAACACAGAAAATGATGAGCAATGTACAATGCCCTCTAAATATATATAAAAAGGTTACCATAGTGCCTCATTTTGTCCAAATTAGCATAGGATATGACGTTAGGATAAACAGAAATAACCAAAATAAATATGATGACTATAAACCAGTGAAAATATACTTTAGCAGAGCTAGCATGGCAAAATTTATAAAGACCTCAAAATTATGCATGAATAACTGAACTTCTTAGAGTCTACAGATTAGTAAGAGTGGACTGGTACATCTGTAAATAATGCAAAGCTGTTATTTTGTTTGTTATAAATTGTCAACCGAATCCTGCGCCACGCTTTTTATCCCCATACATGATTAGCAACTTAATTCTTCCACTAGCCAAACAATGTGGTGCTCTCTCTAATACTAATGAGCAATGTCAAATTTTATAAGGCTCCCAATTTATCAATTACTTTTCGTCATAGTAGTTCTTTAAGTTTACTCAACACCTCTTCGTTTATAAACCGTGTCCCGTTCAGAAACTTTTACTATTTTTTGCAATATTTGCAACTATTGGCCACATTTTTTGTTAGAGATATTGCCTTTTAATGTCTATGGCCATTCTTTATGACTCCGAAGGTTTCGTAAAGGCTTTGTTCTTCGCACTTAACCACTTGAGGACATCCAATTGACGCTCGCCGTTGAAAAACTTCTTACTGTACTCTGCCTCAGACTCATTGCGTCAAACAGAGCGTAGTTACTCAGCGCCAGATCCGGCAACTATGGTAAGTGAGCCAGAATGCCTGCAGAGTTGCAACGGTTGGCGCGCATTAGCAAGCAACGTGTCGTTTCAATGAGCTGCGGTGTCGCTTAATGGTAATGCTTTTACTAATAGGCAGTCAACACATTAGCAGAATTTTCACCCGTTTCATTTGTTTTGAAATAAATAATCTGGTCTCTTCGGTCAAGCACTCTCTATCTTTGAAGAAACTACACCGTCAATCGTTGCTTACGGTTGCCTGCTTCTACTGTATTCCCTTGGTACACAAGTACACTACCTTTTCTACTGTACGTCTAGCAACAACAGCTGGTAGCGTCACGTAGCGTTATTCGGGGTCCGGCAGCGAGGTGTTATGATAACATTGACGGTGGGGAAACTACCACTAAAAACTTTTATCATAATTTTGGTTGATGGTGCCATGTCTATTCCTTTTGTCCTAGAAGTCTCTTTTATCAGCTCAAATTATTTCAAGTATTGCATACATTATTCCATATGGAGCTTTAAATATCCTAATGCATAATTTAGTAGTTTACAGAGAACGTTCTACACTGCTTGGCGTCTGCAAAATTAAGTTGGGGAAAAAGGGGTTAAGTTTAATTATATAATACAGCTATTTGTGCTTATAAATTATACGATAAACTAAGTCCTTTGGGTGTTTGTAGATCGTTAATGAGCTGCTTTTCTTAGCTTGGACCAAAATGATTTGTTCGTCGATAGTGCTATATTTTCTCCACAATATGTAGTAATAGTTATGGAGTTTTCTTGTATGCAGAAGTTTTCAGTTATTTATTACAAGTTGGGCAAGAATAGTATATCTGCGAAAGTATACATATAAAATCTGAAACGACGTAATACTCATACGTTTAACGAGACTCTAACATCAATAAGCTAAGCTGTAAATTAATATTTTCAATTACTGACTTCCTGAAAAGTTTGTTGTAAAGATGTTTAAAAGCTATTTGGATGAAGATAAAAGACTTTCGCTTTACCGATTTAGCAGAAAAACAGTAAATTTGAAAAAAATCTATTATATATTGAATACATAAAAATAAACTACAAGAGAAAATAAAAAGAGTGTAACGTGGGGTTCTAGGAAAGATATCCAATGCCCCTTTAATTTTCTGCAGTAGTGGTGCTTTTAAAAGTTGTCAAGGAAGACTGGAATTTAGAGCAATAGTGTATAAGTATAACAAATTACAATTTAATTGCTGTCAGCTTTCTGGTTTTAGAATTATCAGGTATAGCAAACATGTATGTAAGTTTTGCCTAGCACCTAACAAAAATTCTGTTTAAATGTTTGATCATCCACGCTCTACATTCTTGATTATCGAAATATTTTAAAAGAACAAAATAACTTTTACCAAGTGGTTAAAATGGTTGGAAAACGTAAAAAGGTTGTGTTTTTAGGTCTATTACTTTTAGAACTTTATCATTAGATGAATTCCGCGCCCATGTAAAGTGAGAAGAAGTTTTTCTTATAATTTTTAAGATACAAACCATTTAACGAACAAGCTAAAGTTGATAAATGATTTCTTATTCATGTAGACAGCAAACAAATGGCATGTGGTTAGAGAACTGTTGTGTTTACACTTGTCATAATTAAGATTGTGGAGAGGAACGTTGTCTCCGAACTACAAATGTCCATTATTTACTTTGGTATTTTTCCCTTTCCTGAAAATAAGAGTATGAACAATTTTATATCATTTGGGTAATCTCTTCGCTAAGCTTATGTATTTAATATATTCGAAAAAGCCTGTAGTAAAGATAAGCCTTCCGACTGTCCTATTAAGAATTCTTTCTTTCGTTTCATGAATGACCAACTTAAACGCATTTCGGCTTGGTGCAAGACACCCATTTAGTCTCATTTACTTGCTGATTAGGGACCGTAGAAAATTAGCTATTGCCCCGAAAAATTAATTTTAGAACCAAGTCTACCTTTTTAAACGTTTTTGTTGACATCGACTGTTAGTGAAAGTTGATTACGGCCCCACGAGACTGCTTTTAAATATATTTTTGAGATATACTTGTAGCTGAAAGGCATAATAAAATCTAATAAACAATATTATATTTTTAAGTTATATTTACACTAATGTGATACGGTATGACCTCTTTAATTCGAACTAATAGAAATTTCGAAATTCCACTTAAAAAGTAAATTTAAGAAGCTGTAAAAATTCAGTAATTAATGTTTGCTTCTCCGGTCTGAGCTCGTTTTTTCATTTCGGATAGAAGTAGAATGTGGTGTTCCGATCCAGTATTTTTTCAGCCCACTTCAAACACTCTTCGAAACTTCTAATTGCCTCTATGTGCTTTATATGTCGTGGTATCATTTCGACCTCTTCGTCGGAGCATAATTCGTTCTGAATATGATCCAAAATATCCATATCATTTATGGATTTCCATGATTCTTCTTGTCCGACGGCCCCCTCAAAAGTTTGTCTTGTTACATATTCAAAAATGTGGTTTATCAATGTAGTAACTTCCTTTGCCCTTTTTCTATATCCTCCAAGTCTATTTTAACTCTGCATTGTGACAATAGAAAATGATCGTCTTCACTCCAACCATCAACTTGTCTTAGAAGTTTATTCCAAGACTTTTGAATAAGTTCTGGCTTAACATTTTCCCATCCCTTTGCTAATCCGATTACAACATCTTTTAAATTAACTTTCTTCAGTTTTGCAGAAATGTCTGCAGCTGCAGAAGGAACGGGTCGTTTTAAGGGACCTTTTCGGTAATGCACCTTAATCGCTTGAATCGCGTTTTGGTCAGTCTGCTGCAGTAAGTGGGTTACATTGGACGGCAAAAGCAGTTTTTTTATCATCTGAACATAAGTCTTCAGGGTGTCCTGGTGCGTTGCCTAAAATTAAAAGTCCCTTGGTTTCTAAATTCAGTTGTATTATTTTTCGATCTGCCGGAACACAATCCTTATAAAACCGATCGTTAAAAATTTCTCTGGTAACCCAGGCTTTCTTCTGTCCTTAGTACCTCACCAGCAGCGGTTCACTTCTAAAGGCCCGTGACTTTTGAGATTTGCCCAAAACAAACAACCTCAATTTATGCGCCCCAGAAGAATTTCAGCGCGGCATAAGTGTAAGTTGTTCCTTGTTTATTTTGCTACCATGAGCTGACGCTTTAGCTTGGTGAGCAAGCGGTGTCTTTTCAGGACATAATTTGCAGACAAGTACACGTTCGTCTGCAATGTAGATTTGATCAGGACACAACTGCATTTCCGCGATTTTATGTCAAAGCGCGTTTTTGAATGGCCCAACAGCTGCCTCATCACTTGATCATTTTTCTCCTGTAATTGGCAGTTGTCGAATTCCCTACCGGTTTTTAAACTAAGGGACCATCCGGATCTGGCTTTAAAATTATCTTCGTTGTCCGGTCGTAAGAGAGTTGTGCTTTTTTCACGCAAAATTTTACCTGATATTGGCACACCTAGAATCATTTAACGTTGTGTTAAAATCGTCAATCATGTTTTTACTTTTAGATTTTCCTATAGAAACCAGGTATAAATCGTTTTATCAACTTCGGGATATGCACTTACTTTCAACGTTTTTCTTTTATTGATCAGAGAACATGCGGTGGTGCTGAAGGATAGAATTCTCGTCTTGTTCTGTTTGATGCCGCAAATCGTTGAATTTTTCTGGTAAATTGGATATTGTAAAACCGGCCTCTATACTGTTTATAATTTCAATCATTTTTCAGATTATGTGTTCGGGATTGGGGCATGTACTGATTAAAGAGGTCATACTATAATTATTTCTGAAAAACTTCATTAGAGGTGAGAATCGCCGAATTTTTATGTTTACAAATTACTGGAAAACGTACATTCTATCATTTTCTTATTTTCCCAAAAATTCGTTGCAGTTCTCTTATTCCATACACAAGATATAAAACGGAACTATTCAGTCTCAAATTGAATATTTGTTTTTATTTTAATAATCAAAACAACTGCCTAGTTGAATGAAATAATACTAATACTTTAATAAACGATTTGAAGCCGAAATACAAATATTAATGTTAGAACACAACAAATAAAAAAATAGGAAAATAACATAACTCTTACAATATATAAAGAATGGAAGGAAATGTGTAATAAGTTATCAAAAATAAGGTTTTTATCTGACAGCGACTTCAAAATATTTAAAATACACAAGAAAGAGAGAATTGTAGCTAAAATACAAATGTTGTGATGGGAAAAGGGTAAGTCACTAATTCAGAGCCTTAAAACAACAATGGAAAAAAGCTATACATGAGACAGAAACAAGAAATGAAATAATTAAGAAAAAACTTTTATGGTTAAGTATATATGCAAAACAGGAAACAGCAAACAAACACAACATAAAAAACACAAAAGAAAAATCAGTAAATATATAAATCAAATATTGAATTATACCGAGTAAATCTAACTAGGAACGTGCAAAATATTAAAAAGCAAATGAAGAAAGTGTATAAGTTGCTTAAAGATTTCCATAACACAAAGAAAGAACAAATAGCAAAAAGTAAAGCTTCAAATACAAAGAAAAGATTATTTAAAATCGAAAACTCAATATTTACAAGAAAACGCAGGATATTCGGAAAGTAAAACAATTTAGCTAAACTATAGCTTTTTGAGCTCATGCGAAACAGTTCAGAAATACTTATTTTAGAAGTTATAGGGCATATAGTAACATATTTATGCTTTGAGGCAATCAAATATACTTTTAAAGACAAACATACTTAAACAGTGCATATACAGAGTGTTGTGGAAGTACCGGAATAAATAATACAATTTTTTTATTTATCATAATTTACTTTGTTATTATGTAAACGTGTGTTCCCTATTTTTTGCCTGTGATTTTTCAGAAGTCTGTCTTAACAGTCCAGTTATACCACATTGTACAGCTATAAAAACCTAATAATTAGTAAACATAAACCAAACGAAACGTGAAAAGAAGCAAATTAATAATATAAAAAGTATCTTGGTGCAGAATATTTCAATAAACTTCAAGAAGAATAACGCAAAAACGAAAAGTAACACAGACTGTAGATACAAAAACAAAATCCAAATACTGTTAACATTGATATTGAATGTAATGGTGGAGAACATACAGTTAAAAGAACTAATATATTCATTTTTAAGATCAATAACCTACAAGATGTGAGTGTGAAAAAACCGTCAAAATCCACAGAGTTCAATATGTTTCAATATTATTAAAAAAAGAAGAAGAAAAAACAATAAACGAAAAATAAATTAAGAAATAATCTAAAACAAGGAAGAGTCTCTTCAGACTATATATACTAAAGAATTGTCTTAGAACAATTCTAAAAATTTGCATGGTTAGAGAAACGATAAAACGAGAATGAGTTAACAAAATTAAAATAAAAAAATTGCAGAAACAACAAAACTGAATGTCGATAACGGTAAGGCAAGGTAAGTTTTTGTTAATTTTGTTCAGTTGTCCCGAAAAAAATGGTCGGGACGCTTAATCTCCTACATTTTGGTGTGATTACGTCACGCTCGGTGCAATTCGGACAATTTCGTTAAACGATTTGAATAAATTCAGCTTGAGAACTGTGCTAAACCAATCCGCTTTTATGATTTTACTAAGTTCAACTGTTTTACGAAAATTACTATTGAAGAGAGATTTTTTTGTTTTACTTCATTGGATTGTCGCTTTGTCAGTTATATTCACTATAATTTAAAAGTAAAATAATTCGAATGAGGATTGCATTTGTTTATTTAAATTTGACAAACCAAATAATTATATAGTATAAAAAAATATTAGTCTAGGGGTAATCTATAGTGAACGCGAAAAACAAGCGACTATTGATTGGAGAATTCTGCGTTCCAATCTTGCATATACAGAAGTAGAGAGAAAACGATATGCTGCAATATCTAACAAAATGGCTGATAGAGAGGTATTGCCTAATAGCGGCAGAGATGGGAACGTGCGGCTCAGCCGCGAGTGACATCCTCCTCCGCGGCGGATCGAAACAAAACCAGAGCGCGCAAGGAGCCGCGGCGAGCGGCGCCGGCGACGTCGCCGGCGCCGCTGTCGCGGCAACGCGGCGAACTCCATCGCCGGACGGCCAATATCCGCTCCGGAGCATCTCGGCGAGCGGCCGCGCGGGCGGCAGCGCCCAATGGGCTGGCGCCTGCCGTCATCCATGCTCTCAGTTGATTGGGCGTGCACGCGGCCCCGTCGCGAGGCGGGTCCGCGGGTGCTGCGTACACCTTTTGGGCGGGAATTGCCCAGCATCCGCGGTCCGCCGGAGCGCGCCGCTAGACAGACGCGCGGTGCCGTCGGAAGCCCGACTCTGCTCTGCCGGCAGGTGCCAGAACTAGCTGTGTTTGTGTAATTAGTCGGTGCCCATTGACAGTTCGCGTACGGATCGCGCCCATCACGGTAATTGCTTGCGCTAATTAGGCTCTCCGATCTCCCCTCCCACTCCGGCCGCGCGCGGCTCTTGGGTTTCCGCCGCTGGGCGCCGCGCCCGGCGCCGCCGGGTTGGGCGGGAGGAGCGGTGCGGACGCTGCGATGAAAATATTTTCCCCCAAAGCCCCAAATATATCGAGAATAATGCAAAAAATTTAAGCTCGCGAAAAGGAGCGTTCTGACTAAACAACTTTCAACAATTAAAATTTTTTTTAATCGTAAATTAGACATCAGTGATAATAATGACTAGCCTTTCCTTTAATCAAGCTGTCCATAATTAATGTTGCGTGATAATTGCACAAAAAAAGATTTCTAATTGTTTCCTTATCTTAATTGTAGTATTTTAGCCATCTAATGCTCCTAATAGGTGAGGCTAAAGTGCCTATTAAATCTTTGTTTAATTAAATTTTAATCTTGAGAAATCCAAAATTTCGACCATCCTTTGCTCCGTGTAATATCCGGGGTTTCTTTAACCAGACGTAAGTTATTAAAATAAATTTTTTATTTTATTTTTATTTTTATTGCAATTTTGTAATTTAATAGGACAAATTTTCCTTTAAATTAACGATAAGTAATCAAACTGGATATTATAAATAAAGAAAATACCTAAACGATGAAGGGGGGGGGGGGTAAAAATTAAAAAAATTAATGTGCCCAGTATTTCTCAATACAATACTGATCGCAAAGAGTGATAATTGGTGACGATCTAAGATGCCCCCCTCTTCTTGGAATTGTGAGTATTAGATATGCCGTGATAAAGCGACAGCCTTGTCTGTAATTCAAAGCAGTGCGTGTTTATAATCACTTTGTTCTTATACAATTTCGCTTACAATACTTAATTGCCTGTGCATGGCTAGTGCAGGGCTCATTTGTTTGTTAAATATTTTGAAAGTAAGAAATGGATTTTTCAAATTAATGCCCGAAGGTTTTTTAAAGACCCCTTCAAAATGTAAAAATGCGTTCATTTGAAATAAATCACTAGTGCAGTATCTGGAATTTTTAAAATGCAAATTTCTACAAAATTGTTTTTAATTATACAAGACATTTTAATAAATTACAAAATTATTAGTGCGGTTCGGGAGACGTAAGGCGCAATTAATTGTTTGTAGTGTAATAATTATTTAATTTTAATTCGTGCTACTGGTTATGAAAATTTTTTTTTAATTCCTTCTGGCGTAGGTGCGGAAGTAAATCATTTAGCTTTTAGTAGTAAATTATGAGGCATGTTACATGATTTAAAAAGTTTCAAATAAATTTTGAATGTTAGTAGAATCTGCATCTTGCATTTTTTCTTAATTTGCTACTGGTTCAAGCAAAATTTTTTGACATTAGATTCCTTCTACTTGTCGGAATTAAAAGGGTTGCGCAACGATCGTGGAAGATCAATCAAGATTTTGGTTCTTTATTTTAATTTGAATAAAAATGTTCAATTTACGCGCAGTTTTGCTTAAATTTAACGTAATATTTGCTATAATATATTGTTATTTATACTTATAAGCACAAAAATTTTGAAAGGGCCACAATTTGCTCTACGACATCCTCCAAACTGTCGTTTTAGTCTTTTAACCATTTGATTAAGAAATTTATCCAGTACTTACAGCGTATGAGCCAAAGATATTTGTTTTTTCTAATACAGAATTGTTAAAACAAAACTAAAATTTCTAATCGATTCTTTAAAAAATTTTTAACAATTTTTTTATATGATTTATAATTAGTAGCTTTTTTTGTTGTCTATTCTTGAGATTTATTTAGCCGTAAATGCGAAATATCATATGTACTTTCCATTTGTTATTTAATTCTTAAACTTTATTTTTTAATTTTTAATTGTAACAAAATGCAACTTTATCAGATAAAATATTTTATTATCGAAAATTTTTTGACCGATCCCAATTTGCGTGCAGTATTTTTACTGATAAAGGAAAAGACAAAATTAATTTCGAAAATCGTGTTGCTCTGCAACCTGAACTTTTTGAACCCAATCTGTGTCTTTACAGGAAAGGCAAGGAAATATTCTTATATTACACTAATTGTTTAGTTCTGTTTTAAAATTATTTGAAAAGGTTTTCTCGAACTATCTTGTATCCATAATAAAAATCACTAGCCAATAGACTGCACATATGTTTATTACCCGTTTCTTCAAGGACAAAACTAATTAATGTGATGTATAACTGAAAATATATTTTTGGCGGTCATTTTAATTTAAGACACAAATTTCTAGTCCTGTTTATTTTTTTTAAATTTTAAATTCCAAAGTTGCTAGTAAAATTTAACTCTCTCATTACATTTATCTGTCAAGTATTCAGTTTTAATATTAGTAGAGAATTTTTCGGCCAGAGTGTAGGAAATTTAAAATAAAATTAGCCTATTCACAAAATATTTGTCAAAATCTCTTGAATAGAATTGTCTTGGTGAGATAACACTTTTCCTATTCGGTGGTTACCTTATTGTGTTTGTTGGATAGTACTAAGCATTTGATAAAAATGGTATAGAACTTTAAGGAATCTAGTTCGAAAGGGGGAGAAAACTGAATTTTTTAAATTCGGAAATTCGGTAAGTGACTTTTATTTTGAAAATAATAGTACCGATAGGGTACTAATGTACTCCAATTGGTACCTGTACTATTTTGGTACTTTTAAAGACTCTTTCGTGTTTAGTGGCCTCTTTTGTTTGTTTTTTTTGTTTTTTGTTTTGTTTAAATACATCAATCAGTTTTGAAAGCGAGGTACACGTATACTATGGTACTACAGTTTTGTTAAAATATAATAATTAGTATAAACTCGATATTTTCTGGAGTAAATTTTTGCATTAAAGAAATGTAATTTGTAATTTTCAACGAACTTAAAAAGTTCGTTACTGAATTCTATGTCTGTCTGTCGGTCCGTCACAAAATTTGAGATTTTTTAAAATTTGAATATGGATTCTTGTAGAAAATTTTACGCTGATTTCGAAAATGAAGTCGAAAAAGTTTTATGTCGGATAATTTTCGAGATATTCGATTTCGAATTTTAAGTTCGTTCTGGGATTGCTTACAGAGCAATCTCTTCGCCGGCCCCATGTTTCTAACTGCTTTTCATTTTTTGGAAAGTTGCCTTTTAATACATTCTTATTAACCCTCAACAAAACAATTGTACTCTCTCAAAATTTTGCAATTGGAACAAAATTATTGTAGTAGAGAAAAATTTTTTTGCTGGGAATTTACTTGTACTCAAATTGAATAGGCCTTAATGCCCGCTAGAGACTATCACCTTACTATATTTTTGAGTGCTACATTCTCAAGTTGTTTACACTGTAGAAATTATCTGGCTTGTACTAATCCTTTGTCATCTATATATTCACTAGATGATACTATTATCATGGCACACGTGTACTTTATTTTTATAATTGATTAATGCAAATAATGCCAAAAATTTCCTGAAAATTATAGAAAAAGACCAGCTGGGGTACATTTGGACCCCGGTCGGTTATGCGGGGCCAAAACGAATTTTTGAGAACGAAGTCGCTTTTACGCGTTCAAATAACACCAGATTTAAAAATAAGATTTATTTGCTCCTCAGTGAAAGAAAGACTTCGTGGAAGCTTCGTGATGATTTATTAACTCAAACTGCCACGGCTTTCAATGCTTACATCTTGAACTCTCGAGTTTCTAATTTTTTTCTTACAACAATCGCGGATATTTTTAAAGAGTTTCATTTTGTACAAGATACTCATAGTCCTCATAAAATCCTGATTATTAACTAAATTAATAATTATAACAACAAAACAGCGGGTTCATCATAGCCTGAAAAATTTTAATTCTGCTTTTACGTGGGTGAATCAAAAATAAGCCGGGATTATTTTCTCGTGATGTATTATGATATAAAATACTAACTAGGATATCAAGTTAATTTTCTGCATAATCTGCTGACTTAGAAACACATTTATCTCAACGGTGGATGGTTTTTTGACTCCGCTACTAAAGATGGTTGTGACAGCAGCTACTTGCGCTTCAACAGTAACGCCATCGTCTATTCTCTGTTTTAAATGCTTCTTCTAGTCGTCAAAGCAAAATTATATTTATGGGGGATCATTTCAGTGTAGTCCAAAACAAGTCCTCAATTTTTTGGCGAGTTCGGGCAACTGATTGGGGATTTGCGTGAGCACTGACACTGGTCTTTGAAACAATTTCAGCAATTGTTAATTAATGGTTATCTAAAAAGATGGCAGACAACTGGAGTATCTTTTTCAGTCGCACTGGTGTACGGAGGACATCTATGACCTTCACTGCTTATATCACGCGTACACTTGAGTCTTATTAAGGCTGTTTCTAAACTGTACGATAGGTCTGCTTAAAATTTTAGAAGGTTTTACGACCTTTGTTGTGAGAAAGAAGAAAGAAGGTAACTCTTGCTCTGATTAAGGATGTGGTGTTATAAAGTACCCTTCTGGAGATTAGCTATCTATTCTGGCTTTTAGCTATGACTACTTAAAACGCTCAGAAGATGCACACTTCTCTGTTCATATGTTTCTATTGATATTTGATTCATTTACGTACTGCTCCTTAATGTAATATTACCTGATGCAGGTAGAAATTAATATCATACTATGAGTTATTTTAGAAACAGCAATACAATTTAGTTGTACCAGTAATCGTTATTTTTGATAGTTCTTATTGAATTATTTGGTCGATTCTTTATTGATTTACCTAATCTTTTCACATAATGAGTTAATCATGATAACGCACCGTTAAATTGTTTTTAACAGTTTCCTCGATTTTAAATGGTTTGTGGAATATGGTCCGTATGTCTTGTACAAGTATTAAATGCAGTCTTATTCCCCATAAAGGCGTGTAACAGTTTATTACTTTTTGAATTTTAAATTAAACTTGAAACTTCAACTACTACAAATTTTCTTTATTTTCTAAATGAGACAGAACAAAAAATATTTTATGGAGCTATAGATTTGTCCACATGGACACTTTGATTAGCTGAATCAAGTGGAAGGCCGACGGAGCTAAAAGTTAAATGAGTTACAACTGCTTGCTTCAGCTTAAGACAAGATTATCCGTATTTCTTATGTCATTTTCTTTCTAATGGCTTTCTTGAGAGATTTAAGGAATGCTTGTATCACTATTGGTTTATTTTTAATTTTAAAAATTCGAGAAGAATAGGTTTTCCACACCTTATTTCAATTCTACAGTCTCACATTTTTATTCTTTTATTAAAATAATTTTGAAGGGTGAATAATGCAAGATTGATTCGTTAACAACATAAGCAATATATTAATTCATAGAAATGAATGTTTTGAGAATATTTGTTTTTGTGCCTTTTTTTAAATATTGAATTTTCCGTAATGCAAACCTTTTTCATATTTTCTTAATTAAATGCTGACCCTCGAATAAAATAAATACTACAGTTTATATTAGCTTTTGCTATCAAAACAACGATGTCAGCAAATGGTAAGAGCTGATTGTCCTTCCCTGATGAACGTGCCTAATTCTTTGAAGGAATAATGCTTTTGACTAAAGTTATAGGTAGTCAATTGGGCCAAATTATGATGAAATTGCCAAATATGGAAATATTGGCGCATTTCTTAAACTTAATCAGAGTACGATGGCAGAATACTTAATGGTGATTATGATAAATAATAGAAAAATACCTTTTGCTTAAGAAGAAGAAGATATAATCACTTGGTGGTTTGACATTTTTTTAAGCGTCAAACTGCTTGAAAGTTCGTGATAAATTCTGCCAACAACCATCTAGGTGACAGACAATTATAGCAAACATTGAAAGGGTCGTACAATACTGGCTTTTGGAGTAAGAGAAAATAGTGCTGTTCTAAGAGAATTTTTAAATTGCAATAAAATAGTAAGCCTAAGGGTAGAAGAAGAAGAACGGCAAATAATTAAATGCCGGATTTAAATTGCGCACTTTTTCGTTTCGCGGTTAGTCACTTTGATGCTGGCAAATTGTTGATCAAAATGGGGTAAATACATCGATTTTCCGACGATTAATCGCAAAATCTAATCAAAATAGTGCCATTATTATTCAAAGTCATTCGGCATTATCCACAACTGGACCTTCGTACGTACAAGCTTTAACGCACGCAAAGAACTTAAGCTTACTGACCATTCTTGTCGCCGGCAGTTCGCTAACTGGTTTTTAGGGCATTACGAGGTGCATTTTCAGTTTAGTCTCATAAAGCAATTTTTCTCCAAGTAAACGTACTCACGAAAGGCGAGCGAGCCACTGTTTGGTGTAGATTTTGGGCAGGTGATGTAATACCGCTACACAATAACAAAGTTTTTCGGCACCAATTGAGCAACATAAACATCAAACAAACGCGGTTCGAATAGGACAGCCCGACCTGTACCGACGATTTGCTGGTCGAGTAATGTCATAAAATGCCTACATCAACTGACCAATAAGATCTTATCATCTGACACACCGCACGACTTCTGGGATTACCTGAAATCCAAGATCTCACCAACAATTTACAAAGTTTACAACAAAGTTTCATATTTAAATGGAGATTGTGTGCGCTCAGTAAAAATCCCAATGTTAAAAGCAATTAGAAGTCGTTTTATTTAAAGTTTAAATCGGGCTTTTAATTCAGGTCACGCTTTACAATGGCTTGTCCTTTGGCCATTATTGAAAATTTCTAGAAATGACCGGTTACGAAAAACGAATTGATGCATATTTTTGCCATCAAGTACTTGTTCTATGCTCTCACTATAAAATATTGTTTTAAGAAAGAAAATAAGAATTAAAACTTGATTAAATAAATTCCCACCTTTCTTTTGCGCTAGTAAGAATCGTATATCTCACTCAAATTATACGTTGAGGACAATAATACAGCTTTGAATTTTTTAAATTGAAACTGAGCACAGTAACCCTGCTCAAAACCTCGGTGTTTTCAAAAACTTTATGTAGTCAGATAGTGAGAGTAATGAAGTGTTGCAGACTGGAAACTTTAACAGTCTACAAAGACCTTCAGAAGCCTTATTACAGCGATTTCTATCTTTTCATTTCACATGTTTTTTGAAGGCTAAAAATATTGTAAGCATCTTATACATTTTGTCACTCTTAATAGAACTTTCAGCCATTCAATTTGACAGTGGGATAACTAATTAGATCTTTTAGAATTTCACTAGTGGAAACAAAAGGCAAAGGGTATGAGTGATAAAAATAATTTTAAATAAAAATCTTCTAGTTCTTAGTCTGTTACTCGCTGATCCTTGTTGATTGTCGCCCATACACGTTGAACATGTTCCAATGGTCTTCCAGAACATAGATGACTTTCAACATATTGCATCACATTTTTGAATTGTTTGTACCATGGCTTTATTTGTGCCACTCTTATTACACCCTTCCCTTCTGAATCATCCGAATGTTTTCGCTTCGTATAATGTTTGATGAGGATTAGCTGATCTACTCTCTCGGTTCTTGCACGTGCTTACAACTGATTTAGCCGTTAAAGTCGTCTTTATTTACGCATACGCAGTATGGTTTAGTCTGAACGGCTGCCAGGTTATATAATGATTTGGCAAATTTTTCAAAAATATTGTTGAAACAGTTCACATTTTATAGTATTATGCAGTTACGAGCAACCTTATATATGCCCATAATTGTTTCTAAACGTATCAGGAAATGGAACTTAAAGTTGTTATTTTGATGATGTCTTCGAAAATAATTTTTGGTTTCTCCACGTATACCCAGTCAGATTGCAGCGGATTTGCGTTACCTGAATAGACTTAGTTTTTCTTCAAGTAAATTACCTATGAGGCTTCGTCTAAAGTTGCAAGTAGCTATTGCTTTATTTTATATACTCGTCAAGTGTAACTATTTACGATCTATCACAATGTTAAAAGGCTGCCGTTCGCCATTTTTTTTTTGTAAATTGATGTAGTTAGCTGAATCCAACTTTTTATTATATCTTTTAGAACGTTTATTATGAAGATTAATTAATATTTATTTCCTTTTTACTCTCAAATTAAATTATAAAAAGATAGACTGTTCATTTTGATACTTTCCACTTATAGGTGTATAAATAAGTTCTCAGCTTTTTTCTGCAAAATTAAAGTTTTATTTAAAAACGCTTTATCAAAGTATTCTCCGTTGGCATCGATGACCTTGCCATCTTTGGTAATTCCTGGTGATAGAAGCTCACCGGCCTCGAGACGATAAAGTTATCGATGCATTTTCGGACTTCTTCTTCTGTTTTGTAGTGCGTATCAGCCAAGTGATGATGTAACGACCGGAATAAATGATACTCGGAAGGGACCATGTCTGGGCTATACGCCGCATGTGGGAGAAGTTCCTAGCCTAACGCGAAGATGTGTTCTTGCGTCGCCTTCGCAACATGTGGTCGGGCATTATCATGGAGCAGGATGACTTTGCGACTTCCTTGTCCAGTAAATGGCCTCTTTTCTTCGATTGCGTCGCTCACATTGATGAGTTGCTGTTGGCAGTGATCCGCCGTAACTGTTTCGCCTGGTTTCAAGAGTTCATAGTACAGCACACCTTTCCAATCCCACCAGATACAGAGCAAATTCTTTTTGGCGTGGATATTGGGCTTTGGAGTCGATGTCGAAGGTTTGCCAGAGTCTACCCATAATTTTTTGCGCTTGGGATTGTCGTACAAGATCCATATTTCATCGCCCGCAATAATTTTATGCAGAAAAATCTTTTTTCGGTTCCTTGAAAGCAAATGGAATACGGTGTCACGCCGTCGATTTTTGTTGTCTTCGGACAGTTTATGCGGAAGCCATCTGCCTTCCTTTTGTATCTTACCCATTGCATGCAAACGTATGGAAATGGCTGGCCGAGTGACGCCAAGCTGTTCTGCAAGCTCTTTTTCAGTTTGCGCATTGTCTTGATCCAGCAATGTCTGCAGCTCATCCGTGTCAAATGTTTGAGGGCGTTCTTCGCGTGGTTGATCTTCAAGACTAAACTCTCGTCCGCGAAATATTTGGTACCACTTTTTGAACGTTCCATGACTTACAGCATTCTCACCATATGCAGCACAAATCATTTCGGTGGCTTCAGCAGCGTTTTTCTTAAGATGAAACGCGAAGTGGATAGAAAATCGAATATGCTCTTTTGTGATTGCCATCGTAAACACAGCTGATTATTGAGGTTATGTGCATCAAACGCCAAATCGCATGATGTTTCGAAAGATCAATTGTCATTTCTTTAAAACCGCAAGAGGGAGGACTAATACGTTACATGTAAACGGTGATTTGCGTCCTGTGAAATCTAAAGCTGAGAACTTATTTATACACCTGTAATACTTATACCATTATGACTTACGCTATAGTTGTTTCAGATTCTTATCTTCCTTGGATTTAAGGAAATTTATTCGACGTTTCTTAAGTAAATTATAATCTATAAACAATTCGGCTCTTCTATTACTCGTAAACTTTTGTGTCCTAATCCTGTTGTTTGTGCGGCGTATATCAAAATTGTAGAGGTAACCTTTATTCTCTGTTAAAATCCATATTTTGCACCCCCGTTTGATTGGCTTGTTCTGTATTGATTATTTGAACTTTGACTACTGAGCCAACAGTAAGAATATAAATATTTCTTTTTTAAATTTAAATATAAATGATTGTTTTTTGTAAAACTTGTTATAATTGATTCGTATTAACAGGTTGTTATTCAAATATTTATGGTTTAGTAGCCAATAAAACTTATCAACAACCATTAATTTTAAATTATAAGTATCGTATAGGTCTTTATTTAATGGCTAATGATCCTTTTATGTCCATAAGTAGGTTGAATCATATGAAAGCTTTTATTTCATTAAGCATTGTCTGAAATTATTGTACTTTGATGTACATGATCTCTTTCAAAAGTATAATACTCAGTAATACAATTATAACTACAATAATAATATTATAAAATTACAATTTAGTAAAAAATATTTTGCAAAGTAGGAATTACAAATAACTGCTTTGTAGTATTGGCCTAAATCTCGTTAACGGTTTGGAATCTTTGTTTCTTTTGTTTTGGTAGCCGCAGTACTAATTTTGCTGCTAAAATTTCATTAAAATGTCATAACTTTAGTTCTTGGAACCCCTCGAACTGCCAATCGCTGATTTCTGTTAATCGTAGTCCGTATAGATTCAACATTGTTAGTTCTGTTCATTGTTGGGCTTCCAAAACGCGACTCACTCTTAACAGATTCTCAGACATATATCTTAATCCGAATAGTTTATATAGACGAATGTTCCAGCTTCGCACCGAAATTGTTGCTGCGCTATTTACTCAGCTGTTACAAATGCGACGATTACACACGTGCTTATTCATTTAAGGTCAGTGAAGTCGTTCTTATTGACGCATGCGCATTGCTACCTACTTTTGTAAGTTGCCAGGATAAACCTTGTTATTCAGTTGTTTTGCATAGATGTTGGCTCAAAAAAATGTTTTTAAATACTTAATTAGTAATCAGTAGATCAAATGATTTATACTATGTGCAATTGATGCTATCAGGTCTACAAATTATTTTAATAATCTACATTTGTCTACAACATATAGCTTTGTTACAGAGCAAATATTGCAAATTCATTGTTTGTAGATGAAAATGCAAATAGTGGAGGTTTATTCTCTAAAACCCCTAAATTAGTAATAATAATTTCGGCTATATCTTTATATTCTTCTCCGATATCTAATTGTGAACCACTCGATATATAGTTAGCTTCATTAATATTGTTCATTTTATATTTTGGAGGCAGTAATTTTGTCGCCATGAAACCTGCTTGTAATTCAATAAATTTGTAATCAAAAAACTGTAACTAATATACATGTGTATAGGATTTTTATTCTTAACAGTTTATTTAAAGTCTGATATTATGTTATAAATTAAATATTCTATAAATGTGCACCTCTAGAGGTCCTATAGACTTAGGTTCTTTGAATAAGGTTTATAGAAGCCGGACTTTGATAGCTATGAATATATTCTTGTATGCTTCCTTTGAGTTCCTCAGTTGTGCTTGGTTTGCTACATGAGCACTTAAATCTGAATGTGGGGGGAGGGGGCAAAACAAAAGATGTCACACTATCTTTTTTATGTTAAGTACTTTGATTTGTGGAATCAAAAAGTCCCTATTATGTTACGACACCGTTCCCCAAAAACAGTACGAGAATTTCCTTCTTTATCTTAAGAAAAATGAAGCTCAATTACGTCTCTAAAAGAAATTGCACCAAACTGCGACTTTATGTAGATGCAATGGTCGTTCGCGGATAATTGAGGTTTTCCTCCTTCCCGCCACGTCGGTTTTGCTTATTAATATACCCAAGTAAGTCAAAATGGCTCTTATCACTTATTATAAGTTTTTCAAGAATAAACGCGCATCTTCGACACTCATGGCGTTTTTGATGGTCTCCAGGCTAAAGTTCTTGATGTAACTGCATCTTGTAATGTGTTAAGCGTATATCTTCATTTAATCTGCTTTAAAAGATACAACTATCCGTTTCTTGAGATCGACGCCTGGTAGTGCTGTTGGAATCCTTTTGTACACTTTGTCGAATCTTTTTAATATTCTCCGGTGTAAGAACAATACGAATACGGCCAGACTTCAATTTATCTTTAAACTTCTTCACTAGCTAGCAAACTATGTCAGCGATGGGCCTATTATTACGACCAAAATCTTGCCCTATATAATCTGTAAATGACAATATTTAACAGCATTTAGAACGACGGGAAATTCAAATAGATTATAGAAAATGCCTACAATCTTCTTATCCTTTATTCGGTGGTGTGCCAAAACTATGTATCATAAGTTTAATTAATTAATTTTTTGATATACTAGCAACTTTAGACACAAAAACGCGCGGCAACAGAAGAAAGCAATATACATCTAGGTACAGCCTTATACTCATTATATATATTTTATATATATTATATACGCTTTCCACTTCAAACTGAAACTTGTTAATGGCTAAAATTTAGAGTATAAAGTACTAAGCGGTCTCAAATTTCGTCCAAATGACACTAACATTTCTTGCTGATTTGTGCGAAATACTTTCGTTCGCACAATTAAATTCTATAGACTATTAGTCAGTAGTTGCCTATATTCAGCTAATCCGCGCTTTGCATAATCGTCGTGTTACAGTTGCGAACGGCGGCCTCGGAGGCAATTAGGGAAATTGTTTTAATTAAAACTACAGCACTGCATACAGGCTCGGAGATTACCCTAGCGTGATAATGGAGCCGCACGTCAAAAAAACAATCCGAATTGTTTACAGGAGCAATTTGCATAGAAAGTGCGCTTGTACATGAATAATGGAGCTGTAAAATGTTTGCTAAACGAAATGAATTGCGTTTTCTAAATGGGCTTGCTGGCTGTATTCCGGGCGCTTAATTTAAACTCTTAAGGTGTCAGAATTTAATTTATGTCTTTATCCACCTTTCTTCGCCATTTTGCCTTTGTTTTTCTCGCATATCTATTGTCTCAGTGTGTTGGTTCTTCTTCTTCACTGCTCTCATGCTTCTTTGGTGTCTCCGTACATCACGTTTATCTGATTTTGTACCCAAACTTACCTTTGGGTTCTTCCATATCTATTTTGATATTTCAATTTTTTGTTTCTTCTAACAATATTTTTTTAATTGGCCCATTTATGATCCAGATTTTAGGGGGATTCCGGGGTAGACACTTGACACCACCATTTAGAGATCCGGAGGAAAAGACATTGTGGGTTATTTTTGCCTTTAGTGTGTCGCTTTTATCTGGTCTCCTATTTATTTTGTTCGATTTTGATTATTAACGCGACGGCTTCTTTTCCGAAATAAAAGTCTTGGGCAAATTTTTCCTACTAATGTCGTGATCTAGATTAGCATTTCTCCAACCGTAGATCAGTGTCAGTCCAGCAGAATGATGATGATATATGTATCTAAAGTGGTAAATATTTCTTCGTAACTTTTTTGTAAAACTCTAAGAGTGGAAGTGCCTATTGTTTTCTATTTTAAAACAAGTTAATTATTATTTTACTAACTTAGAAGATTTTTAGGTACTCTAATAGGTGAAGATCAATTTAAATTGATTGAATACCTTCAGAATGGTTTAATTTTTGTAATAAAAGTGCGGATTTTGTGGTGTTATACCACCAATGGACTACGAGAAAAATGTCTCTGAGGTATTCTTATAAACTGTAGAATTTAAGAAGAGCCTCTATTGAGAAGAAATAAAACAAATGAGACTCTTTGCGCCATAATTTTTTGACTAGAGTAAATTGATTTTTGTCATAAAAAAATGTGGTAATTGAAGAGAGGTTCTTTTATAAATATTAATACAATTAAACAGTTTAGCTTCTTGAACTTGTCTTAATTAGAAACTCCACAAGGGTTATGTGCTATTTTTATAGACACACTTGCAATATAATAAGATATAAATGGGCATTTACAAAAAAGCTCGCCGTAGTTTGCACGCTGCACAATTGACACGCCACTTCTTTGTACGGTTTCGGCTTTTGTTACTTAGCATATCAGCAAAATAGAAAAGAAAAATATTATTAAAATATGGATAAAGGGTATGGGACAGTTGGAGAAATTTTTTTACCTGTTAGGATCAGCGCTTTTGATGGGGGTAGCTGAGACTCGTGTCTATGCACACAGCGCCACTGCTCAGAGCCGCCTATAGTCATATTTCATCTGCTGTGTGAGGTCTTGTTACCCCAATTTAGAAATAAACAAATTTGTTGAAACCAAGAGTTCCATAAATTCACCCCATTGAATTAGGGACTACAAAAAATGAAAGCTACATATCATGGGCTGTTTATTAATTATTTGTTGTGAAGGAATACAAAAGATCTAATTTAAGCGGCTCATATTTTTGTTATGTCCTTATTTACGATTACAAAAATTAGCTAAAAAAGCTTCAGCACTTTAATGCTCAATTTAACGATGCTTTAGAATTGGTTTTATCAAGAGAGCTATATAATTAAAAAAAAGTTTTTAAAGTTAATCTTGCTGGTTTTTTATGACAATGAATTGAAGCTGCTCCGGTTCATTGAGAAGATAAAAGTTGAATGCTTAATTTGTCTTTGCCCTAAAGTTGCAAATTCAGCATATTTAAACGATTTGTAACATCAATCAGAATGTTACGAGCATAAACTAATTCGGACTTTCATTTTATTGACTTTTCATTATTAACAGTCACTTGTAAAAAAACTTTTTGAATTTTTCGAATGTTTATAAAATTAACTGTTGAATGCACAATTTTTGTATCATATTTAAGCTTAGCTTCTTAGGTTGTAAGTTTTTCTAAGCGATTATAGAGTAAAATTCTCTCAAACCGTTGCATATCAAAAATGTTATTGAATTTTTGTGGAAAACTGTAGTATTCAAGTTGTGAGTTGTTAGGAAAAATTTAATAAGGCGTAGTTTTAATAAACTACATGACCTATGTGCAGCCTTCTTTTAACTCGCAAAAGCAGTAAAAGCCCAATCGTGAATAGTTCCAACATGACCACTTTTTCTTTTTTTATGATTAATTTTAGCACATAACTAAACAATTAAGTTGACAATAAATCTTTTCCCCTCCTTTTTCAACTTAAGTTCATGTTTATTAAATACAATAGTTGTTATTTTGCTAATTATTGGTACTAATGCTTCTCATACCAGTCGCACGTTCTATAGATAGTTATTTGAAGTAGTACATAACTTTCTTTGTTTTTATCTTTTCAAAATTTGTTGAGCATGTAATTAAACAATCCTTTTGATAATATATATTTAAATACACTTTTATAGTTGCAAGTTTTCATGTAATACTTTCTTTGGTTATGTTAGTGGAATTAACTTAACCAATAGTCGTTAGAGCTTCATTCACCTTACAACTGATTATGGTGTTTTAGATTTGCGTAAAATTTTCTTAAATAGAATGTCACAATTCCATGATCACTTCTAAGATATTAGACCACTGGAGTTAATTTTTGTCAGCTTAAATTTAAAAGACGATTTAACTATCGTAATCTTTCTTTATGGAAACAAAAAGCTTTCTCTATTTTTGTTATTAGAATAAAAAAGTTGTATTGGTTATGGGTCTGGTTTTAGTGATATTATGATGATGGTTATTAGAAAGATGGTTTAGGCGATGGATTGAACAATAAAGTATATTATTAATGCTGATGCTGTTAGTATATTTTTCTTCTTCTATTAGGAAGATAATATAAGAAGAAGAGTTTCTAAACTTAGCTTTAGGACACTACATGCTACTGTCAATAAAAAGATATTTTTAAGAATTATGCTGTTAAAAAGGGGCAACATTCATATTTGGACTACGAGGCTGATTAAAATTTAAACCGAAATTTCTTTTTACACGTCTTGAAGTTAACGAAGAGAGGGTGGCTTTTGAGCGTTGTAGGAAGGAATGTTTGGATGGGATTATCTCCATAGAGTACTTCGTGCCACATATTCTTTAGTCAGTATCAAGTCCAGTGCGTAATAAATTATTAAGTTTTGGGAGATTCTGGGACAACACCGTTAAAAATAGCATAAACAATTTTCGGAAGCATGAAAGACCGTTGAAAATAAAGGTCACTGAATACTACCGTAACCGGAAAGGATATTTTTACTGTTCACCACCTCCCGAGAATGATCATCGATTACCGACTGCCGAAATTACCTCTAAGGTTGAAATAAGATTCAACAGTTATTCTTCTTTACGATAACGTCCGGTTTCATACAGCCGCTCTGACTCAATAAAAATTGAGGCTCTGCTCAGAATCATACTGCAACACCCTTTTTGGAGCCCGGACTTATCACCTTGTAGTTATAATTTGTTTGGTTCAGTAAAAGAAGCACTTAGAGGACAGACATTTGATGGTGTTACTGTTGAAACGTTTGTGCGCCATGAGCTAGTGTGACAACCACCTTTATTTTCCGATATCCAAGTGAAAAAAAATCTATCCCTTAGGAGTAACGAAGCTGTAAGTTTGAACATTAGGAAAAACATAGCTTGTTTGTATTTTTATGATGCTTCAATAAATCACAGAACTATGATTCTGGTTTGTTTTAGCTTTTTACAATTTTTATGCTTTAGTTTATACAATACGGAAGCTCCAGGTGTTTTGTGTGGTATTTTAAGTCGATCAGTTGTGATAAAGGCATATATGCATTTTTGTCCTTTTGAAATAATTCTTGGTCATTGTTTAAATATATTTGTAGTTTATCAACTTTCATTCTGGGTAATATAACATTTTATTTAATAGAACAAATAGCATAAATAAACAATACAAATATATAAATTGATATGTAAAAGTTCTGAAATAAGGATATTAAACAAATAAACATTTTATTTGTGAGTAAAATACAAAAAATAAATAACACTAAAAGGAATTAAAAAGTTTTTGCTTCTTCAAACAATAAATTTCTATTATATTATAGTATTTTTGCGAAAAGCGCAGCATTTCTAATACTTTTAGTTACTACTACGACTTTTATTGATTTATACTTTTATTTTTTTTTTTGTAAATAACTTACTTTTTCAAAAATTTCTGTTGTCTCTCTTAATTTTATTTCTTCTTGCAATTATCGTAATTTAATTTAAAAAAAACGAATCAAAAACCTGAATTAGTATTCATGCTTATATCTCCTAATTTCGCCAATTTGAAAAACTTATTTTTAAAAATAAAGAGAGGTAGCCCCTATTTCACTTTAGCAAATACACGAGTTCTCCTATTCAGCAATTCAGCTTTTTTGTTTCTACATTTTTTAATAGGGCAAAATATTGACATGACTGAAGTGTTTGGGCTACTGGCTGTTCTGAACTTTTTAAAAATAAGGATGTTAGCTCAACCTTGTTAAAGTTTTTTTTTTAGTAAAATCTAGAGAAATCATAGAAAAAAATTCTTTGCCTATTGCAGAATTAAAAAAAGTTGATGTGTGGGACCTTGACAAACGACGGTAAAATTATGGAAGGTGTGCGAATAAATTTTATGGAATATTAATCACCGAGGGATGGTAGAATTCTGATGAAGTAGAGTAAAGTGTCGCAATTTAATACCCGAATGGATGGAATACGTGCACGTATTAAAGAAAATAAAATGCAGACTGATACAATGTTTAATCTCCCCTATACTAACGTAAGGCAGCGAATCCTGGACTCTCAGGCAGAAAGAGAGGAAGAAAATTGATGCCGCAGAAATGTTCTGTTGATGAATAATGCTGAACATCTCATGGACAGAACATCGAAAAAATATATCAATGCTTCAAGAGCTTAAAATTAAGAGACGACTGTCGAGCGAAATACAACTCAAGACACTAAGATACTTTGGACATATTATGAGGAAAGAGCCTGCCAACATGGAAAAAATAGTAATAAAAGGAAAGGTAGAAGTAAAAAGAGCTAGAGGCCAATTGCCTACCAGATGGATGGATAAAATCACAAAGCTAACCGGAAAATCTATGCGTACACTCAGAATCGAAGCACAAGCCCGAGCAAAATGGAAAGAAGTAATTCAAGATTCCGTAGTGGCCACTACATTCCCTACCGGGAATCAAGACTGGGGATGAGGAGGAGTGGTATTAAAAAAAATTATAATAAATTACCATCAAATACAAAGGAATATGGCGTGCATAAAAGAAACTTTAAAAATAAAACCAGAACAAATGGCGTAGAAGAAGAACACACAAACATTAGCACTGAAATAAAGGAAGTAGAAATAATAAAATGCTTATCAGTACAACTAACATCGATAAACAAAGATATTATAACAAGATGCAGCACATGCTAATAATACGTAAATAAAGATAAAGAGAGTTGATTCTCTCAACTAAAGATAAATATAATTTGAAATATAAAAATAAAGTTCTTAAAGGTATATTAAAAACAACAAAAAAAAATTGGAATATGTCAGTTGGAACAAAAATAGACCAGCTGAGGAAAGGTAGTAGGAGACAGAAACTATAAAAGTAGCAGTTGAGAGACTAACAAGCAACAAGAAAGAATGGGCAAGAGAAAAACAATGTCACAATCAGTAATTGTAATTTAAGAACTATTTACACTATCTTAGTTTATATTTGTGATGTTTAAACATGGCGGTCACTTGTTAATCTCTTGTTAGAAAGATGTGAGAAAATTTTTTTAAGAGAATATTCCCGTCAATGTTTATGCATTTCATCTATGGTTTCGGCAGTTTCCAATGCAGCAGCAAACCATTCTTTAGATGTAATACAGCACCGCTGGTAGACAGCCGACCGAAGCTCGTCGTTTAAAAAAACTTCTTATCGCACACTGCCTTTTTATTGCGTCGAATATAGCGCAATTGCTTCACACAAAATCTTGAAAGTATTATATGAGGTGTGAAGCAACACGATGTACCCAAGAGCCTGCAAGATGGTTGCGCATTGCCACATTGAAACAACTCGCCGCGTCTCCATTTCCCGTGACGGCGTTGCCGAATACGTCGTCAGAATCGCTTCAGTAACTTGCAGTACTGCTCTCACAAGAGGGCAGCCATCATAAAAATTCCTTCTTACTCCTTAAAAGACGACCGCTATTTGTTTTGGAATAAATAAGCTTCCAGTGTCTTGTGCAAGAACCATGATTTTCCAATCAAAGATATCTCCTGATCGATACTGTAGAATGGTAGCAATTGTTGGTATACCCGCACGGGCTTCTGCTGAGCGATGATAGTATAACAAATCTATGTGACAGAGTTTTGTCATTTATAAGTTTTTATGTTTGTCATTATCAAGTCGGGTCCATACCTGAGCATGTGCGGCTAAGCGCATTTTCTAGACATTTGCTGCTTTTGATTTTCTCAGCATACTAGTGATCGATTTGTAGCATGAAGTTTAAAGCTTTCACTCCTTTATTCAAAAGAACTACGTCATTACTCGCTGTTCGCAATTGTTTGATTTCATGGTTTTTCGCTTTGTTTACAACTGCAGGAATGACTTGCTACCTTTTCTTCTGTACGTTCCAGTAATGCAATCTAGCGGTTTCACACAACACTACATATTTCACGCGCTTCTGTTTCTATAAAGTGGCGAAAATATGGACAACCCAAGATGCACAGACTCTTGTCAACTTTAAGTATTCATGAATGATATGTAAAATTTAACGAGGCTTGTTATCAAGTTGAACACATATTTGATAATGCGTGGCTTGTGCGCTTTTGTGGGACACCCGCGGCTTTTTCATTTAACTTTTATATCTAAGGGACAGGGTCTTGTGACTTGATGCTGCATGTGCATACTTTGCTACTAGTAGTAGCATGGTTGTTCGAAGCAGTCACACCCCCCCCCCCTACAAAGTATGGCTCTCATCGCTGCTTATGATTGTTTGCTTCCATGGTATTTCTTTTTGTCCACAACTGCACTGGCACTACTGTGCTACCTTTTGCTTTGTACGTTCTAGCAACGCCAGCTGGTGGCAATACATGAAACTAATTTTTAAGGCTAGTGCCAATCATTTTAAAATTTCCTGGTATATATGTCTATACTAAACATCATGTTTGATATAACAAAACTTTTATAAAGGCGCACGCCTGTTCGCTCAATTACCATAACTCTCTCCAACTCGTCCGATCTTGCCTTGGATCTTTTTCCTATTGGTGATTTATCTCTAGCTTCTCGTGCTAGGCGGGTTTCCTCCATCCTCGAAATGTGATTGTTCCACTCTTGCCTTCTAGTTTTAATACATTCGCTTATGGCTGTGTCTTACATTGGTGTCAGACATCTTCATTTCGGATGCGGTCCATTCTTGTTTTAGCGACTATCTTTCTTCTTTATTTCGCCGTTTCCATTATTTGTTTCACCTGTTGTGTATTTCTGTGAGTTTTCGCTGCGTACGTTAGTATTGGTCGCACCACACTTTTATATACCCCGCTTTTAACTTCGGTGTTGATAAATGTGTTATACCATATGATACAATTTAATGTTCCTGGCAGCTTGGCGACTTTTACTGCTTGATGTTTTGCCTATTCTTTTGGTTTTTCCCAGTTATATTTATTCCTAGACAATTAAATATGGCAACTTGCTCGATTATGTCTTGCTCTACTTGTAATTTGTACCTTATAAGGCTCTTTGCTGATTATCGTATATTTGGTTTTATTCCTTAATATTTTTATATTGTATTATTTACAGGTTTTCACCATTTGTATTAGAATCTCTATGTAATTGGGTTTCATCCTCTGCAATTAGTATTGCGTCGTCACCTCTTCCATTACCTCATCCATCATAATATTAAACAGTAGTGGACTTAGAGAATCTTTCTGTTTTATTCCTATTGCTGTTTCTATGGATGTTAGATACTTACCATTTACCTTGATTATTATTGGATTATTTGTATAGATGTCTTTCACGAGTTCAATGAGCCTTTAGACGATTTTCCTGTTTTGCAAGACTTGTATGATGTCTTTTAGCAGTATTTGGCCAAAAGCTTTGTCTAAATTCACTATGAATATAAAAGCTGGTTTATTAAATTTCAAGGATTTCTTCACCACTTGCTGTATGATAAAATTGTATCTACTCAGGACCTTTATTCCCAAACCTCTATTGCTCCACTGCTAGCGATATTGAGTTATTGATGCTATTACTTGGTATTCTTGTAGTTAGTTGTAAGGTAGTATCTAACAGTGTTATTCCTCGGTAGTTGTCGGGTATTTCAAAACTAGTATTACCACTGCTGTTCTCCAAGTATTAGGCATTCTATTGTTTATGAAAATTTTTGTAGTAATTTTGTTAATTTCTCTTGTAGAGCTTCACCTTCATATTTGTGTAACTTATATATTGTTATGAACTGCAGATTTCCTATTTTTAATTTTCTTCTTTTAGGATTTCTTGTTCTTCCTCTACTATAATTTTGTTTTCCAATTGTTCAGAGTTATATTTGAATAATGCTGTGCAAAATTTCTTCTTTCTTGTTAGACAGTTCTTTTACTTCATTAGAAAGGCATGGTTTTTATGTGTTTTTCTTTACAATTGTTATTGTTCCCAAGGTTTATCTAGCACTTTCCAAGATATTTGTGTTTATTTTTTCTAGGTTTCATCAATTTCATCTTGTAAAACCGGTTTTTTATTTCTTTTACTAGCCGGTCTTCTTATTCTTATCTATTAGTTTTATCTTCCATGAGTTTTATTTTAATGTTTTCTTCTATTTCTGCGTTTTTGTTTGTTTCTTTTATTAGTGTCTTATTGTATTCCAATGCCTGCAGTATTTAGTGTTCTAACAGTTATTATTTGCTCCGGTCTTATTTTTCTGTTGCATATGATATAATATATGGTAGATGTTTGCCCTGTGGTATTATACCATGTATATTTGTACAGCGGCTTTAGATCAAAGTAAGTATTACATATACTTAAATTGTTGCCTCATACTCTTGTATCAATGTTTATCCATGGCGATTAAGTAATTCTTTATTGAACCTTTGTTTAATGCCTTGGATAATTTCATGTTCGGTCCTTGCATTCATATCTCCCATGGTCAGTATATCATCTTCAGATTTTTTTGTTTATATTATTGTTAAATGTTTCATAATAGTCTTCCTTTTCGTATTTGCGTTTTCCTTCTTCCGGAGCATGTGTTAAAAATATATGCACCTTGTTCTTATTTTTATTAACCATCATTGTAACTGTTAATATCCTTAGTGATGTATAGTTAATTTCTGTTACACTGTTTAAATGTTTATTGGGTATTAACAAGGTTTCACCCCTTTTCGCCCTTTTTTCCTTATTGATACTGCTGTAAATCAAGGTATAAAATTTTTTTCTTGTTAATTTTTCCTTTTTCTTTTTCTCTGTAAGGGTGCATATTTCCATCTTATTTCTTTCTATTTCCAACATTATTTCTTGGTCTTTTTGATTCCAACTTCTGATGTTCCAGGTACTCATTTTGATATAGTTTTTCCTCCATATTCTTCTGATTATAGTCCATCTTCTATAATCATCTGATTATCCATCTTGTTCCGAGGCAATGTATGAGTATAAATTTGGTTTTACAAGTGGTAGGTCGCTAGCCGTTTCCCCAACTCTCCTTTCCATTTTTTTAAATTGTCAACACTATTTGTTAGTCTTTTCGATGCCAACTTTTGGTGTTCCATGTACCCACTCTAATATGGTTCTTTCTCCATATTCTTTTTTTACGTTGTCTAGCCGTATTCGTCATATGATTATCCATCTTGTTCCGAGGCAGTGCATTGGTTCTATGGGTGTGAATTTGATTTTATGGAGGGTAGGTCGCTAGCTCGTTCCCCCAACCCTTCCTTATCCGGGCTTGGGACAAGAAACGGTACTGATGAGCTGCTCAATTCACCCATCATAAGCTGTAGGCGGAGTACTCACATAGCACTCAGTTAATATTAAAATTGGAACTTAATTGGTTATTTGATAACAATTTAGAGAAGTTAGTGCTGAGTTTTAATTTTCAGTACAACATTAAATCACAAACTTAAGAGTTATAACCTTAGGTGGGCTCCTTCAAAGTTTTAACAAGAACTACCAATTTCTAAAATAACCAATTTTATCCAATAATATATGTAATTTATTGGATTTTATTACAGGTTCGTCGTCTAGTTAAAAACAAAAAAACAGTCATTTTTGAAGATGCTGCAGGATGAACCGAGTCGCTCTCTCCCTAATCCCCACTATAAATGGAACGGTATTACAGATCGCTCTTTTGCTATCGGGTTATTTATCAGACCCGAGCAATTATGCAAAGTTATGACCAAATTTTCGACCGCGGCCCGAACCACCCACGGCAGCGTGGGCCGCTCGCGGCGCCTCGCCTAATTGCGGCTCATTTCCACGGCCCTTTCCATATTCTATCGCCGAACCGCGACGACACGTGCGGCGCGGCCATAATTCGCCATTTAAATGTGGCACGCATCAAAGCAATCGCTGTAAACGGCGCGGACCAAAAAAACCAAATCGACATCCATAAAATTAGATAAAAACCCACTTACATTACCTTACCGTAGTATAATTGGTGTAGCAAGTCGCGCACTACGTCTCCCCTGGCTAATTACATCAATTAACAGCGAGCGAAATGAACCAATTTATTAAGCAGTCCGTTGGCAACATGCAATTGGCAGCCGGCCTTCTCGCTCTCCGCGCCGCTCGTCGCGTCGTCTCTTTCCCCGCTTGCTATTGACGGCGGGTTCGCGCGATCGGGTTGTTTTTGATCCTTGAGGCTCGTGAGTTATGTGTTATCCTCAATCCTCGCATTATTTTTTATTGCAATTTAAGAGCGCATTCAAAATAGCTACACCCTCTGTTCTTATTTTGTCGCATATTAGTCTTTTATGGGTCTATTTGGCCCTTATAAAGCAAATAAAAATATTCAATTAGATAAATATAGGAAATTGTTATAAATAGTACTCTAAATATTTATGTTAGTGTCGTATTTGGAATTGTAATAAAATCTACAAACAAAATATTAGTCATACAAATAGAATGTATGAATGTGGCTTGACACCTCTTGTGGGACAGTGCCGCGTTTGTTTTCTAGATCGATTTTCTTAAGGTGGATCAGTCCCCATCTTGATTTTTATACTTTTTTAAATATATTTCCACCCATTTCTTCTTATTCATTGGGGTCCTTTCTACATCAACTTTTCCTGTCCATGTTTAGATCATTTTTTACTTCCTGTAACCATTTCGGACTTGGACTAGCCCTTGCTTTTCTTGCTAGTGGTTCAGACTTCAGCATTATTTTTATTATTTTGTTTTACCGGCTCTCCAAATATCTTCCAGCTATTTCTTGTAATACTTCTTCTACCGCTATCAATCTTCATCTATTTTAACTTGTCCTAATATTTTTCTCACTAAATTTCTTTCCGCTATTCTATTCTTTTTCTTTCTTTGTGATTATCATAACCTTTAATACTTACATCATTATTGGCTTTATTAACGTTTTATATATTTTTAATTTAATACATTTTACGAAGTTTTTATTTTTAAAAATCGTTCTATTGGATGGTCGCCATTATTCGCTCATTAATATCATCTACTTTTCTCCCTTTTGTTGGCTGTTGTAAATCCTAGATGTTTAAAGTCGCTCACTCTCTCAAATTTCCAACTTTTGCCCGCTGTTTCTTATTTTCTTTCTTATCAGTTTTGTTTTGTTTGCCTTTATCTTCAGCCCCACATCTTTACCTTTCTGAATTATTTCTTTTAACATCTGTTCTAGCACTAGATCATCCGCGTCAGCTACTATTTATCTCCCTCTCGTTTTTGTTGTTTCTTTATGTATCATCCGAATTGTATATTCTGTACTCATGTTAAAAAGTGTGGTGGAGGACGAGATTCAAATTTTTATATCGTTTCTTTCTGCACTCTCACAGTTGCTCTGGTTGTTCCCATAATAGTAGGGATTATTCTTTGTAATTTTATTGCTACTCCTAATTGCTTTTTAATATACACGAGTACATGTTAACTGAATTGCTCAAAATCTATAAATAATAATTCCACACTTATATTTTTAAGGATAGTTATTATGGGGCCAACCCCATTATTTGGAATTTTTTCTTCTTTGTAGATCTTTTGTATCACTACATGCTAGTTCTTTTAATTTTTCCACCATAATTTATTAGTTCCTTGTTTATTCCGCCTCAGATGAGTTTGCTTTACGTCTATTGTCTATAATTTTTCTTATTTTTGTGTGGTTTAAGTTTTTTTGCATTTGATCTTTCGTTAGTAAAGTTCTAAAACATTCTTCTCATACCAGATTGTACTCTTATTGTACTTTCTTCTATTATTTTGCCATTTTGATTTTTATAGTGTTAGTTTTAGTTTTTTAACGGTTTTGCTTTTGTATTTTCTAATAAAATTTCTTCACATTGTTATTCTTATTATTATTTTTAATTTTCTTTAGTTTGTCTTCTGTCCATTCTTTTTTTTTCATGTATTTTCTTACATTCTTTCCGTTTTAGTTTTTAGTTATTTTAGCTTTTCTTCTATTTTGCTATTTGTTTTGTTATTTACACTCTTTCACTTACTTGTATGTCTCTGGTTTACTTTAAATGCTAGTCTGATCCTGCCATCAACCATAGTGATCAGAGTCTTCACGTGCTCCGCGATATGTAGATATATTCATCACTGAATTACATATTTTCTTATCAACCATCACGAGATTTGTTTGCATTTGCGTCTACTAGTCAGGGGATGTTTAAGTTACTTTGTGTCTTTGTGATATTTATAATTAATACTATTTATTATTATATTATTCGGAGCTGATATATTTATTGTATTATTTTATTATAAGTACTAACATTTCATTTTCTTTGGGTGTTTTTGCAATTTCTTCTTCAATTATTTCGTAAAAACTGCTCTTTTCTTCTTCTCTTGATGTTTTTGTAAAGGCATATTGTAGGGTTCCAGTTATAACCTCATATAAAGCATCCTTTTATTTATTGGTCTATTATTTGTTTCTTTTTTATTTTCTAGTAGCATAAACGCCATTTTCTTTTGCTCCTGCTTTTTATTCCCCGAAGAAATGATTGTAGTGTATTATTTATTTATTTTTCTTTTATCTCTCCATTTTACTGCTTGCAAGGCGGCAATGTTAATTTTATATTTTTCTAATTCAATTTTTATTATTTTATTTTTCCTATTTCTAATAAAATTTTTATATTTTATGTGGTATTGTTTCGTTTTTTCGTTCGTTTCTTTCTTTTCTTCTTATATTTTTTATCAAATTATTTGCTGTAACATTTATTGTTTTTCTTTCTGACTTTTCCATTTTTGTGTTTTATTTCCTTGCCAATATTATTGTCCTCGTAGTTAATTGCTCCATTCTTGTCTTTACTTATTAGTTTTCTTGTCGATTCTTGTTATTTAATATATTTTTCCACTGTATAATTTATATTTAGTGTTCTTCCACTTGTCGTACCTTTCCTAGTATCACTACTTCTTTCTCCTTCATTCTTATTAAATTGATACATAAATCTCTTCATCTACTAGCAACTTATCATATCGAATACACGCTTTTCTTCCTTCTTCCTCTTCTATCACTCTTTTTGTAAAAATTGTATGTATCCATTTAAGCTTTTTTCTTTTCAAAATCAAAATTCAACAATACTCATGTTTTCTTTACTTTGCTTACTTTTTTATTTAAATTGATATTTACATCAGCTTTTATCAATACTTCATCGATATTTTTTTCCACTTCATCTATTTGACCTTCTTCTATTAGTTCAATACCCTGAGTGATTAGGTTGTTTCTTTATTTTTCATGTTCTATCATTTTCAGTCTAACCTCCTGTCCCTTTATTTTGTTTTAATTTCTGTTTTTCCTTAGATTTTGTACTTCTTTTACATTTTTATTCAGTTTATTTTTAATTGGTATTTTATTGTGGTAATTGAATATCTGCTACTTTTACCTGTATACGCTTTGATTTTTATCTCGATGAATTTTACAACGGAATTCACTATTCACTTTTGATTTTTACGATTAGTTCAATTCAAACTATTTAGAAAACATTAAAATTAGGGAATTGATTTATTTTATTATTTTTGTGAATTTTATGCGCCTGTGTAGAAAATGTGTAGTATAAGGGAAATCACCATCAATAACAAGGTCAAACATTAGCCTTCGCGCGATTTTTAACCTTATGATGTCTTATGCGGACGTAAATACTCAATTATACTAATTAAGTATCGTTTGCACCTTTTCATTTGTAGTTTAAAATGAATTTAATGGGCTCATCTTAAGCAGCAGATTAAATTCTGAGCAATTCGGATATGAATACACCAGAATGCAGTACACGTTTTCGTGCTTCGAAGTACAAGTGCGGAATCGGGAAATAATAGTGAGAATTAAAAAAAGAAATTCCTTAAGAGAAAAAGAATAAGCAAATTAGGTCTTAAATTAGCTCTTAAAAATTAAAAAGTCCCATATATTTGTATATGATTAAAATGGTGCATGCCCTGGAAAAATATCCAGAGAATGCTTAAATATCAGTACAAGAGCATTACTAATCACAAACTGGATCCTACAAAGAAAGTGCCACAGAAGTTAGTTTTAAACTCAGAGAATATATAAACCGTTTAAAACGCATTTTCAGAATTAACTGGTAAATTAAATGTAGAATAAATTAATTCGACAGCAAAAAAACTCCGCGGACAAAAATTTTCTTTTCAACTAGATTTTCCCCAATTTTGACTTTTGCCATACCTCAAAATGACTTCATTCTTGATTAGGCTTCCTAATCGAACTTTCAAAATAAATCTCTTAACCTATCATTTTTTAAATCATAAGTCGGAAGTCAAGAACAATACTGAGTTTTCTGCATTATGAAAAATATATACACTCCAATAAAATGCAAAAGTTCTTATTTTTAAAAATATAGTTAATAGTGAAAATATCCAAAAAAAAAGAAAAAACGTCAAAGAGCAATTATTTAAAACTTTCAAACTTTCTAACCAAATGAGGTCATACTTGTCAAACTGGTGTATCGTGTAGTATAACTTATTTCATTTGTTCAACTTTACTCTTAAAGTAGAAAAAAGGTGGGAAGTGCCTCGAATTAAATAATGTAAGAAAAATACAGACATTTTTCTTAAGGTATTTTTAAAAATCTTTGGTTTATTAGATTTTTTGTAAAAGTTAAAATTTATTTCTATTTAACAATTACTAGACATTATCTAGTTATCTATTTTCCGGCGCGCTCCCCTTTTAACTGTTCTTTCTATTAGGAGCGTTCTATTCCTTAATAGCATATGTCATATATGGAACGAGGTGTATAAAAGTCGCTACATTACCCTAGAGCTTCTGATGGCAGAAGTATCAATTAATCATAGGTTTGGTATTGCTCACCCTTGAAACACATTGACAAAATAATCCACAACAAAGGTTAGATGGGGATAGACCAGAAATGTCTACTGTTTTTATTACCTTACAGTTTTTAAATTGTTTTTTCTTTGTCTATGAGACATATTTCCCCCACACACATATAATTTGTACTTCCGATACCATTCTTTTACGAATTCTTTACCGTTCATCCAATATAACCACTCTTTGATCTTCTATACCGTCTTATTAATTCTAAAGTGCTGATATATCTTACAGATGAAGTAAGACTTCCAACGTCTACCTTAAATTCTTTTATTCTTTCTTCTGTGCTCTTACCCAGCTCCTTTCTAAAACTTTCAAAGTGTTCTATATTTACCTTTAGGGTTTCTCTATTCTCCTAAACTTCGAAATTGTTTTTTCTGTATTTACCTACTTCTTAAAAGTGTCTTTCAAGCAATCTGCTAAAACTTCTGATTGTTTTTTGTCTATCTTGCATCTTGTAATTTCCTCTTACTTCTTCAATCAAACGTTTGGAATATTTTTCTGTGTCTGCCTTTAATTTTTCTTTAAAGCTTTTAGAATGTTTACCTCTACTTCATGAAATACTTCTTGAAAACTTCTTATCAATTCTCGTGTCTTCTTTAATTTTTTTCTCAGAGTTACGAAATGTTTTCCTAATTCTTAGACTGTTCTTCGATGATTATTATTAATTTTCTCAAAGTTCTAGTCTATTCTTCCAAATTTTCTCTCAAAAGCCTATATTAACGCATCTAAACTGGCGTTTTTGAAGATATTGTGTTTGGATTTACAAATTTATTAACCTTAATATTTTCTGCAGCATGGTTTTCTTCCCTTTGCGTTCTTCTCATTTATTTTCTGGCTTGGTCTTTACTAGTTCACGCAACTTAACTTGGATTGGCATGGTACATAGTTTATTTAAATAGTTCTTTGAGTTATGGCTAATCCTAGTTTTGGGCACCAGTTGCAACTAATTCGATTTATAGGTTCGACTATTTATTTTCACCTGGCGGATCCGTTTCCTGATGCACTTACATCACATGAACTGTACCTTGCCGCAACTTCTCTTGATAATTTCTCGATCGCTTAAATGTTTCGCGTTTGATCTAAAACTCTCGCGGTTTTGCGTCGGTTTGCCAGCAGATTACTGGAACCTTCCAGAACTACCCAGAACTGTCGCAAACATTCGACAACTCCAGTTCTGCTGTTCTTGCCCGTAACCCTGTTAGGGAGGCTCAGCTTTCTGGTTTAGCGATTAAAATACTTTAACACTGTAACAAATGCTTTTATCAGATTTTTACAGAAAATGTTTAGACTTTTAGTGATTATCAGCAAAGTGTTGCTATTTTTATTTGAACATAAACGTCTACAAAAATTTGAACAAAGGTCTCTTTTTTATTGTAGTGTCATTATAAACCATTTATTTTCTAATTTTATTCCAGAAGTTATTTGTAGTATTTATAATTGGTGTTTTATGTTTTTTGCATACTCGTGTAAGAGCTTTAAAATGTTATTTTTCAAAAAATTTTTATTTTTTATAGAATGACCTGCTCAAGTAGGATGTTGTGAGACATATTTTAAATTTTTACTGATATTGTTGTTTTATCTTGTTTGTCTGTGAAGGAAGAGAACTAAAATAAAATATAATGAAAACGGTAGTATTTGTTACAACTACTTTCAATGTTATTCTAGACATTTGATTAAATTTCTTTTGTTATGTTGTGGTACAACAATTTGTCTACTTACATAAACATATTTTTTTTATAAAGGTTACAGTACAATGCTGTATTTTCTTCTAATTAAACTACTAACTGTAGATTGTAATTATTTTAATAAAAAAATCTATTCTGTGAGTATATTGATGTATAGAAACATTTTTGCTTATAACTACTATCTTAGGCTAATGTTAAAAAACAAATATTTCTTACCACTTTTTTGCATAGCTATTAACATTGCGGTTCTCCGACATGATTTAATTATACGGCTCTTGCTTTTTATTTTTATGTGATATTTAAGTAACGATAGATTTAAATAAAGACAAAATAAAATATGTAAATATAGAGGTAACCAAAAGAAGAGTAAAAGGTGGTAGTTGAGTACTTTAGTGTGACGATAATATATAACAATATGGAAGACACAGAAATATAGGAAATGCTAGTAAAAAGAGAAAAGAAGCTTTATCAAGAATAAAGTTTAATATAAAAATATTGTTTGCATATGAACTTTAGCCAGGTCAATATATGTTGCATATTCCTCATTTTTCAAGGTGCTTATCCATATTGCTTTGCAATTTAAAAATAAAAACAACTAAAAAATTATTAACTGTGTATAACTAAACTCCTAAATTAATTTAAAAAACTGGGGAATAAATGTGGTTTTGTTCTATGTCTGTACAAAGTCAAAATGCAAGTGCCGTCGGATATCCATGGCCTACAGGAACTTGAGAAAAGTTCGTAATATATTCAAAAACAAAATAGTATTGTGACCAGAGATTTTGGTACTTTATTAAAGTAAAACATAGACCCATAATAAGGACAACAAAAAAAAAGAAAATATGGAGAAATGGCAGAGAATGATGGCCACCAAAGACAAAAAATGAATAAGAAGATAATACCCATTTGGAATCTTTAGTTTCCAGTTCTTCAAGTACTGTTATTCACCATAATAATGAAATCAGAATTTAAGGAAATGATGAGCAAGTCATTTCTATCAGGTTATCATAAATATAAATTTAATCTCACAATGTACAATATCAGATCCCTTAGAGGTAAAGCGTGAATTATATAATTAGAGCAGGAACTTAATGATAAACAGTGGGATAAACTATATATAACAAAAGTTAAAAAATGAAGATATATATTTTTGAAGAGGTCAGTGAGTTCTATTTAAAAAAACAATTAAAGTTTCATTGTTCATTAAAAAAATTTGGAAAAAAATAAATTTATAAAATATTAGCGTATTATATTTTATGAATTAAGAAAAAATACGGACTGAAAGAACTTATGCCTGAGGATGAAGATTTAAACATATTTTGAAAACTTTAAGCAGTTTGCTAAAAATAACTTTATAGCTAAATTAATTAATACAAAAAAGTTTAAACTAATGAAGCATAAAAATATAACAAATAATTAAAAAGTAATATCAAAAATCAAAAGAAAAGAATAGTAAAAAATATTGATAAATAACTAAATACGCTACTAACAACAGTGTTGACATAATATAAAACGGACAGTAAAAATAAATATAAAGCAAATAATCAACATATTAAACTAATTATGATACGTTAAAAAGGCAGGGCCTGAACTGAAGCAATCCGGGAAAGCACAAGAATAAATATTGCAAAAGATAACAAAAATAAGAAAATATATAAAGAATTAAAAACACATTTATCAGTTAGCAACAAAGTAAAAATAAAACTTAAAGTGCAAGATGGAATTTATGCTACAGAATAGAGTAGTAAAAATTATGTTAGAATATGGTAGTCACATTTAAACTACAAAAAAATCATTTATAAAATTGTTAGCATACAAAAGCATAGCAAATGTGTCTAAAAACAATTAAATCAATATCGGGAAAAAATAAAAATACATCAAGACTAAGAAGTTATGTGAATTGGTTTTAGAAAATGTTTTCGAAAGAATGAAATGGGTACTAATAGAGATGGCATAAGTTTAGCGCTATATATAAACAATGCTAAACAAGGTTATGACAAATATCGAACAACCATATTGAACAGTATTGAAATAATATTGAATGAGTGAGCAAAAATGAATGAAAACGGGCGAAAGAAATCTAAAATCGAAAATAAGCAATTTGACACATACATTTTGTCAACACCATCATATGACATTGATACAATATTACTAACAAACAGACTAGTAAGAAGACTAAAAATAATACAAAGAGCGCCTGAACAAAGAATGGTAAGGATTGCAATAGCCAAAAAGGAAACTAATGGATAAGTGCGAAGAGAAAAGTAAAAAAGTGACACAAAGAGAATGTGCCTTTTGAAATGGGTAGTAGCTGAAAACGGGAAGGACAGTGAATCGTTCAGAGGGTTCAGTTTTAGTAATCGTGGTGCAATGAAACGTGGAGCATCGCGTTTGTATCGTCGACATTTTAATGTTGTGCTTGATAGGGAGATTCTTGATCGTATCGTAATACTCTGGAGGGTTGAATCGTTTTGTACGACTCGATCAGTTATAAAGAGAAATCAACTGGCCGTCCCCGTACAACTCGAACTTCAGAAAATATTGAAAATGTTGAATTTTCAAAGTCCTCGGTGCTCCACTAGGGGTCATATTCTAATTCTGAGTAAGTTTCGTTGCTCGCTACAACGCATCCTACACATCCCTACAAAATTAGGATTGTTAATAAAACTGTTTTGTGAAAGAATGCTTAAAATTATTGTTTTGAGTGATGAGACACATTTCCATTTGAATGATTGTGGCAATAAGCAACATAACCTGCGAGAACTACAGTTTGGTGTGGTGATGCCAATGTGGGAATTGTTAGACCTTACGTTGTGAAGAAGAACGGACTACAATATCAGCGACTTCAGAGCAGCACACAGTTTTTGAATTCACAATTTTGACGTTTATGAATTAACATGTTATTAAATAGAACCACAGCCTACATGGAAAAGACTTTGATGCTAATTATTTAACAAATGCTTCCCTAACATGGAATCTCACTTTTCGATGATTTTACTTTGCCCCCATACTCACGAGGTTTGTCTGTCTGTGATTTTCTTATTTAAGTCTACGTTTAAAGTCCTTCTGTAGTAGATAAGCGGAAAGTTGTCATTTGTGAAAACATTGCTACTGTGGCAGAAAAAATACTGGTAAGTGCGATGTAGAATTTTAACGGCTCTGGGTGCATCATCTTTCCGATGTAATTTCCCGTACTTAAATAATCAAAGTAAACTTGTTAAAACTTCATTTAGTACAGATAGTTTCGGTGTCAATAAAACTTTTTTATTCTAAAAACCAACAAAATTACTTCTATTTAGAAAAACATTCGTTCTTTTGCACTTCTCTATATAATAGAAAGAGTGGCTGACCAGAACTAGACCTGCATAGGCCACACCGCTTGGACAGATGAAAAATAAACCAATAGAACCTTACGGTAGACACTCATAATGGGAGAAATAGGAAAGACCACCGAACGAGATGGGCAGACCACATAAAGTATACCTCAGGAAGATAATGGGCAACACATACAGTAGATAGGTGTAAATATAAGAAAAAAAAGGTGAAGTGATAGCCATGATATAGGTGGTTGTGGAGAATAGCTTTAAATTTGTTTTTTAATGTAATCCTGACTTCAAATGCTCTAACAAATTCGTTTTCCAAATTTTTTTGTTTATTAGAGACAACAAGGAAAAAGAACTGATTTTTACCATAGACAAAAGTAAAATTCAATACAATGGACATGCTATGCTCGGCGACAAGTAACCTTATGTTACAATTAATTATGCAGAATGAGATAGATCAGTTGGAATACGAAAGACGTTCTGGCTACGAACTTAAGGGAATGATATAGGTGCACATCCCTACATCTACTCTGGGCAGCGATATCAGAAATCAATATCAAGTGTGTTTTTTATAGAGGTATAGAACTTTGAAATGGAATAAAACAAAGATGAATTTTTTAAATTGACATGAAATTTACTTTATTTGTTTTATAATTTAAATATGACTTCTGGCATATGACCTCCACGGCTGGTTCGGACGTAGTCTAATCTGGAGGTCCAATTTTGGATGACTTTTTCCAACATTTGTAGCCGTATATCGGCAATAACGTGGCGAATGTTCTCGTACAAGTAGTCAATCGTTTCGGGCTTATCGGCATAGACTAGCGACTTCACATATCCCCACAGAAAATAGTCTAGCGGCGTTAAATCGTACGATTTTGGAGGCCAATTCACGGGTCCGAAACGTCAAACTATGCGGTTACCAAACGCTTCCTTTAATAAATCAATTGTGGCACGAGCTGTGTGACATGTTGCGCCGTCTTGTTGAAACCACAGCTCCTGCACATCATGGTTGTTCAATTGATGAACGAAAAAGTCAGTAAGCATGGCTCTATAGCGGTCACCAGTGACTGTAACGTTCTGACCAGCATCGTTTTTAAAGAAGTACGGACCAATGATTCCACCAGCCCATAAAGCACACCAAACAGTCAGTTTTTCTGGATGTAACGGTGTCTCAACATACACTTGAGGATTACCATCACTCCAAATACGGCAGTTTTGTTTATGGACGTATCCATTCAAACAAAAGTGAGCTTCATCGCTAAACAAAATTCGCTTATGAACATCGGGATCAACGGCAATCTTGTTTTGGGCCCATTCACCGAATCTACGCCTTGCTAGGTGATCGTATGGCTTCAATTCTTGCACGAGTTTGATTTTATAAGCACGCAAACCAAAATCTTTCCGCAAAATCATCCATAAAGTGGATGGACACATATCCAATTCCTGTGCACAATGGCGGATAGACTGATTCGGATCTTCCTCTACGCTACGCTCTACAGCAGCAATGACTTCTTCTGTACGCACTGTACGACGTCTCTGTGGATGCGTATTATCATTTAGAGTAAACGTGGTGCGAAAACGTTCCATAGTTAACCGAATGAATTGCTCTGATGGACGATTATGTTGACCGTAAAATGGACGTAGTGCGCGATACGCATTTCGAACAGAACCATGATTTTCAAAATAAATTTGCACAATTTGGAAGCGTTGTTCAGGCGTCAGTCTATTCATGTTGAAATGCCAAACCAAACTAAATATAAATCACTTGACAGCTGACAAAATGGCCGCCAGTTTTATACCTCTATAAAAAACACCCGTTATATGTGATATTGGCTACTCTCCGACAGGAGAAAGCTGCGCAAGAAGAAGAGAAAATATCATTGTAATTAAAGAATATTATAACACTACTATTACTTTTATTCATTTTATTATAATTTACCTGCAATTTACCTTGTTAGTTACACATATACATTTATAATTGCGGAATGGTCTGAATTTTAATTACATGAATTTTATAAGTAGTTATGTAAGTGTACAATACGTTAATTGCAGAACGAATCGAGGACAAATAAGATAAGTTTACACATTATACAGAATGGGTGTTAATAGAAACGTTAATGATCGACTACAATTCATTGCGCTAAGCGGTGATTTTATAGTCGACAATTAACTAACTATACAATAAAACTAGCACGCGCAAATATATTACAGAACTCGTATGTGGTATACGAGGTTAGGTAGAGAGGTAAAGAGACTTGTTAGAAAATGCTATATTAGCAGCACTATAAACGTTCCGACGCTGAAGAAATTGTGTACCCTTGACTTCATAAGAACTTATAGTTATATAAGGTACGTCTGGAAAGTAATGAGTATTCATACACCGTTGTCAATAGTTCTGCCATGCGTCGTAGAGCGCCTGGATGTTGTAAAACATAATCTCTTTCAGAATACTTATCATAGCAGTCTGCACATACCTAGTAGTCTCAAAATGTGTCTTTTAAAGCTAGATTTGAGCTCATTAAAAAATTAACACGCAGTTTTTCTTCTGTTTGTCTGTCCTTCTCTTCTGTTTAGCACAAATAATGATTTAAAACATAATGGATTATAGAAATCCCATTTTATCTGCTATCAATATGACACTCAGATGTCAATCAGAATCCCACATTGTCAGAAGTGTGAGACGTTAATGAGCGCCGTGGGTTACTTATCCTCGAGGTCTGCTTTTACTTTTCTGAATGCTTTGTGCTTTCGGTAAAGCATCCTTTTTGTAGGCTATTTGTGTTACACCAAGCGTTTTGGTTTGAGGTTTTTTGAGTTAAATTTTGAGTAAAAACTTACTGCATATCGCAGATCGACACTGCCCTTTAATTGGCCCGTGAGGGAATACTCAAATAGCTGTCTAGCAAACGATCTTTACTTTGTAAACGCTCTAAAACAAATAAGCTGGGTTAGACCGTTTACCTGTCATTTCCCATCAACCGTCAGATCCGAAAACTCCGCTTCCCGATACTCTGCTTGTACCACGAAAATCAAACTCGTTACCTTACGGATGTGCCTTGTAGGTAGGTGTTGGTCTGTCGCAATTTTTATTGGTTTGTCTATTAGTAATATGTTGTGTAGTCAAACTTTGCATTGGAGTTCGTAAAAATATAATTTAAATTTATCAAAAAACGATATGCTTGCTGGTAGTCTCTTTTTTTAAAACTGAAATATCACCTGAAAAATCAGTTATAGAAATATGGAGGATCACTTGACGATTATATTAGATGGCTACAAACAGCGGGATTTGTAGCCACACCAAAATGTAAACTATAAACTGTTTTGAAGGTGCAGCGGAGCGAATACCCGGAAAACTATTTCCTATAACGGTGATGTTCTTAATGGCTTTAGGGCCGGTCGGTGCTGACTGCAATTAGTCCGTGCCCAATTAATTGAGCATTTGGTTTCTTTTACATGCCAAAGTTTTAGGAAATATTTTCCTTCTTTGTCCCCAAGATGGTCAAGTTTCGACCCTTACTTTCGTTGTAACGCACACATCTGCCTGCTGAGGGCAGATCGCGGCGAGTCACAGCGAGGTGCATGTCTACCTACTTAAGTTTGTCGCTAGCTATTTTTGGCTTGCCTGTCACGGTATTGCGTACACTAAAATACACGTTTCGCACACTGTGTTTTATTTACAATTTACCACTCATTACTATAAAAGTAACAATGGTACTTACGTTTTTTTCTAGCAGCGGTTTTCTAACAAAACCACATTTTTTACTTCGTTTATTTGCTTATTATGTTTATCATTAAGCCTTAGTGCAAATTAACTTTAGTTTACGAATTGTTCTTTTTGAATTAATAATATATTTATTTTTATATTTTGGCAGTATCATTTTAGATAATACTGAAAATCGAGTATTGAGTTGTAATTAAATTTATAATAAAGAAGGTCTTAAAACAATGTTCTATATTTTACTGGAAAGGACAATCAATAAATTCCTTTGGGCTGAATAAACTTCGAAAACGAAAATTATGTGCAATTTGGCCAGTCGAAGAGTTTTTGGGAGAAAATTTCGCCCTCGTCAAGTGTGTGATACTGCAAATTTAAAAGTAAAAGAATTATTAGCAAGGGTAAGGCTTTTTGATACATTAGTGCGACGTACATTCTATGAGCACCTTTATATGAGTAAACTAAATGGCAAATGGATACCCAATTTTTGTCAACAGTCCAAAACAGCAACGTGTGACCTGTTGTGACTACTTTTTAAACCTCTGTCGCAACAATAAGGAAGAGACTCTGCAATCCATCTTTATAGGGAATGGAACCAGGATTTTGTATCATACATTCCTAGAAAAAAGTCAATAAAACGACATAGACCGGACAAAAAACGGTTACGGAATAAGAAGGTGGCTTAATTGACGCTGATAAACAAATAAATGCATAAACTGTGCAGTATTAATAAGAAAAGCAGGAATAACTTGCTGAGTCTGGCCGCCGTAATTGCCTAAGTTGCTCCAAAGGCACAAGCTCCTCAGGAGCTTTTTAACTCTTAGTAACCATTATGTTTCCAAAATCTAAAGAAATCCTTCGGGGCAGAAAATTGAACAATGATAAAGAGTAGCAGAAACCTGTTTTGAAGCATTTTGTAAATAAAACTTTAGAGTATTTTTCCAAGGATACCAAAACGCCAATTTCAAGATATAATAAATGTCTAGACTGCATTGAAGAATAACTCTATCGTTTTGTTCCTGTCACCCTATGAATATAGTCGGGCTGGAAACTTTTGGTTCGTAGCACGGTGCGTCTACCAGAGCGCGGCGTGTTTGGGATTGCAATTGCTGTATCTTTTTATCCGGAATGGTTCGGTACAATCCATATCTCCAGACTAGTTTAAGCAATGTTTTGTGAAAAATTATTTAAAGATATTTTATATTTCTTTCCTAATAGCCAATATATCAGACGAAACTGTAAGTTTGGTTGTGGCATTTAGTTTAAATATGTTTATTCAACGCAAGCCGTTAAAAATACCACTTGTACCGATTTATTTGTTATATTGTTTATTGAATCAAAGTGTTGAGGAAGTTTTTCAGATGTCGTTATATAGCCTTTATGAGTTACTATAAGAAATGTATAGTGATAATCGCGATATCTTTATCCTCTGGTAAATCAGCGGTATATATCAGGTAAAGGAGAACGCCAAGGACATTATCCTGTAGGACGCTGTAAAGTTAATATAGAATAATTTATTTATATCTTATTGTTATATTTAACCAGAAAATATCTATCTGAAAGACCACAGTAGCTTATTTAGTAATTCTTCTTTATGGTCCCATTTTCTAGAACGAAATATGCGTATGTTTGAGTTTCTTAAACGCCACTACTGCAGTTTGTTAGTTTACTTGTACTATTTACTGTCTCTTTTATATCTCAGTTTATACAACCTTGTTGACCGGCAAGTTTCTTCTACGCTGCACCACGTATGCTGTAGTTTCTGTTGGTATATGCCCAAGGTATTCGTTTTATCGCAGCGATCTTTAATTGTTTAGTTTTAATAGTCTTTTAGCTACTATGGACGTACTTTTAAACAGTGCCTTTCTATAATTTATTCTACTCGCTCATTTCCTTATCCTGTAATTAAATTTTAACAATTTATATAATAGCTATATAGCTTATGGTAAGATGTCGTACTGGTAGAATAATTAAGGGTGTGGTATATTATTTGTCACATTTTATTTTTAATATTTAAAATTTTTCTGTTAACTAACAGAATTTCTTTTAGTCAACCGATTGTAAACAGGATAACAGAGAAATTTTAATATACGCGAATAAAGTTTATATCATTTGATGTATGTTAGGTATTCATAACCTAAGCGACGAGCAGAGAAATGTGGTGTTAAAATAATTTGTCAAAACGACAAGTGGACTTGGACTTTCATTGGATTAACGATAAAGCTTACGAGTGTGCAAGCAACACAAGTTACATAATATTTTAATGGTGGGTGGTAGCTAGGTAGCGTTGACAAGTGCTTTTGCAAAGTAAAACGTGCGTTTTTAAGCTAAAAAATAAATTCTTGCAAAGCTTAGGTTTCATTAATAGACATTGAGAGGAATCTAATACTCTAATAAGTTGACCTAAGATATATAAATGCAAAGTAGGCCTTAATTATAGGCGTTTTTCAATTTAATTTGCTCACAAATTATTCTGCAGGAAGCAAGTATTTGTGATTTGAAAAAATTAATTGTATAATGGATTTTTTGATATGTTTGGCAAGTGCCTAATATTTGCAGTCACTACAATTTATTTTATAAAACTTTAAGATTTTTCTTAGCTGAGCTTTTATTGTTATACCTAAAAACCGTCTCTACGTTTTTTTTTTAAATATACACTATAGTCGGTTTTAAAATTTGTGTTAAGAAGGTATGTTAGAATGTTGGTTTTGTATTAGTGATTTAGTAATAATTTGGATCTCGGTTTGTCGATTTTTAGCAACAGAACGTTCAAGGACCCAATAAGAAGAGATTTTGTAACTGAATGGATTTGAGCAGAGCGATGGTGGGATTTAGCATTTAGGTAACGGCTTTCTGTAAAAAAATGCCACTGGAAGGATTTTTGTTATAGAGAAGTCCAGGATAGAAAGGAAATTATTTATTCTTTCAATGTAATATTGATTTGTAGTTTGTTTCCGTGGGAAAATTGGAAAAGTCAGAAAACAAAATTGTGAGCCAAGTGCCTTGTTCAATAAGTAGTTTTCAGGGAAAAGGAAGAGAGAGTTTTATTTGCTATAGTGGTGTGAAATAGTCTTGCATCATTTTATAAATTAAGGAAAATTGAACACATAATCCATTTTCTTAATTTTTTTAATACTTGTGTTCTATATTGCAGAATTAGTTACTCAAATTTTATATAGGAAGTATAGCAGAAATTTTTATTAAAATGAAATATAATTACAGGGCAAATATACTGTGTTGCCTCAAGTCTTATCTCAGCTGCGAGAAATTCAATTTTATTTTTTTTATTTCTTCGTGCAACAAACTTATCTTTGTCTTCCAAATGAGTTTTCAAGAAAATGAGCTTCCAGTTCTGATCCGCTAGTGCTGGAAACGAGAACTTTTAACAAGACCATTCGGAACCAATTAAAAATAAAGCACGCTCTCACAGACCCACCACACGAAAATCATGATCTTCTTGCCTAAACGATCCTTGCACGGAATTGGCTGAAAATTGGATTTGTACAAGGTCTTCTTAGCTTCAAATTCTGATTTTGAAGTTCAAATGATCTTCCAGTTCAGATCTCGAGTGCTTGAAAGGTTTGCAAAAGCCAAATTTTCAAAACGATCATTGTTAACTTGCCATCCTAAAACTTTTGACTGACCTAATTTCTTACCTTCTTCTAATTTTTCGCCTTGTTGAAAGTTTCCTTAGCACAGATTAAAACTGAAGCTCATTTCTTGTAAACTCAGTGGAAATTTAGTGAGAACTTATAATGATTGTGCGACCAAAATTTTTTGCTTCCAAAATTTTTGATTTCTCATTCCTTATCAATTTAGGTTTCGTCAAGGATTTTCATGGCAAGTAAAAGGACAATTGATTGAAGGTAAAGTGCTATCTAAAGCAGGAAAAATTCATGAAAGACTACAAAGTCGTACTTAAATTTATATCCTGAAAGTGGCAGCTAAATATAAAAATATTTGCACGACTAAACCAAGGACAAAGCATTACACTAAACTTAAGAAAAAAAACAAGAGAAATTGAACATGATAAAATAAGATTATAAAATCGTTGCTTATCGAAAAACACCTGAAAAATCAACGTCTGTGGATAGACAAAAATTTAGTTATATTTACTGACGATAAGTTTTTTAGACTTGATCTTTGGTCTCTATGGAGGGCTCTATTAAACACATAATTCAGCTGCATGTTTGGGAGTGCTTCAATCAAAGGGGATTTTGAACACTCTTTGAAAAAAAAGATAAATGAGAAGCATTTGCTATAATTTGCTCGAAAATGATGTGGAACCGATAAAGTGTGACTGTTACAAGAAGATTAGAGTTGGCTGTGAATGATTTGAAAAGAAAGAAACTGAAATAATAGATGGGAAAATGTCTGATCTTGTATCAAATACAGACTAAAGAATAAACGCGTTTTTCTCTCTTTCTCTGACTTTTTTCCTTTATGGGTTAGTCGCTCTTAACCTCCACAATTACCTGCCATCCTTAGTTCCTTCTTGAAGGTCTTTTTCTATCACTACCTTCTTGAAACTTAATTTCCTTTTATCTGCTGGTCGACTTCTGGGTGACCAATCCGCAATTGCCTTCGGCTATCTTTCATGATTTATCTTTTGGACACCATCTTAATGTTTTGTTTTCAAGTTTTCTTGCAACAGACTTCTCTACTTCCATCACTTTCCAGACTATATTTGTTATTCTCTTATCTTTTCTTGTATGTTGTAAATTTTAGCCCCACTGTTCTTTTAATCTATTATTTTATTTTTCATGGGCCATATGTTGTAATAGTTTCCACGGTTGCCTTAAAAAAAGTTGTTTTTGCATCTTTTTTGAGTTCCTCATTTCAGATTAGTCCATTGTTTTGTCGCTTTTTTCCTTCACCACTTTATTTTTCACGCCTGCCTCTACGTCATTCGTATTTGATATTATAGATCATAAATTTATGGTACAACTCCACTTGTGTATTCTTTCTTTAATTATCGTAGCATGAATGTTATATATTTCTCGCCAAAATTAACTGGTCATCGGCAAACATTGGTGAGTGCATTTATTTGTGCTCTATCACTATTTCCAATCTTTTACATTTTCTATGCCATTATTTTAATTCTTATTAAGCATATACATTGAAAGGCAAGGCTGATAGCGTGTAGCCTTGTGTAAATCTTTTAGGTATTTTTATTTCCGATTCTAATTTGGGCTTTGCTTTAGTTACTTTGAGTAATTTATCTTTTATCTTAGTTTTCTTCATTTGGGCCCACAGTTCTTTTCTTGGAAGATTATCCTACGTTTTCTTTAGGTCTAGAAAAGTTAGATGAGTTTCTACTAGGTTATTCCTGATCGCTTGCCTGATCCAGTGGATAATGTGCATACATGATCTTTCCGATCTGAATCCACATTTTTCTTCACTGAATTCTTTTATATGCTCTTCCATCTTATTTCTTATTACTCTTCCTGGTAATCTTGCGGCATACCTTTTTGCCCCCTTTTTTATGTATCGATACAAATATATGATTTTTTTTTATTCTATCGGTATATTCTCTCCTCTTGAAACATTTTAATTATTTTTTCAATAAGATTACGTCGACCACACTTTAGTAACTCTAACGTTTTCCGATTCCACTGGTATATTATTTTTGCTATTATTTAATACCTCTATTACATCTTGTAGTTATTTTTGTTTCTTCTATAACTTTTTTTCTTGAATTGTTACATATTGTGTCCTTTCTTTTGTAGTAGTACCTCATGGTATTCTAATACGTTTTCCATGTGTTATTAGATTTAGCTTGGTGTTGCTATTTGTTTCATATTTTGAACTGAAAATTGTTCTACAGACTTCTTTAGATTTATTGAATCATATTGTATTATTTATATATCCATTGCTATTCCTTTGCAAACAAAGGTTTCTATAATATAGTCCATATAGTGGTCCAAACTATACTCTAGTTGGTGGCATGCTGTTACATATCTTTTCGTTATTTTCCGGTGTCGTTTATCATATCAATAATAGTTTTTAGTCCTCGTGTTGAATGGACACAAATGTATTTGTAAATGTACATATGTTAAAAAATGAGTAGACTATGATTACTCTACGTTCTCTACACATAGTTGTGTTCCATTTTCATTAATCTTTTTATCAATTTCTTTTCCTTTCACTTTGCTATTCAACTTTGTCTTCGACTATTATTAGCTCACTTTGTTGGTTAACGCTTTCTATTTGTTTGTCTAGGATACTAAAATTCTTCCTTCTTATCTACTTGTGTATTATTATTTGCAACATATACTAATATATAATTATCGTATCTTGTCTATGTAATTTTATATTAATTTTTATTATTCTTCTATTTACTTCATCCCGTCTGTAACGCGTTTGTCTATTTTCTTTTATTAATACGGAAGTCCCATTTTTTTCTTTCGTTTTTGACTACTTAACTCCACAGGCCTCTTTCTTTCTTCTTGTCTGTTAGCATAATTCTATTTAAATTCATTTTACATTTTACATTACCGATTTTTTCATTTTGGTGGCTAATCCTTGCACATTTTGTCATTATTTTAAGGCCCTTCTTTTTCTGCTTTGTTTCTTCCCCAACTTATCTTAATACAACTTTTGTCTTTGTTTCTCTTCTGAGTTCCTAAGAACTTGGCGCAGAGCTGCCCTTTTCTTGTATCTGATAGGGCTTTCTGTTTTTGAGCTGTGGATTTTCTAACTCCAAAACATCCTCACTTAAAGGGTCACCATGTCTAGCTGTTCTCAATCAGTTTAGGCTGTAGGTCCATGCAGTTTCCCGGGAGTGGTATAACGTGCCATAAGCGAGAGCTTGGTATCTTGCAAGGATGCATTAGGCGAAAACATCCTTCTGTCAACAACATTTAGATTGACTGTTCCTACAAAAAGCGCTACCTTTACATCATAACGCCCCATGCATAAACGCATGTAAACTATCAGAAAATCATTGTCAAGTGATACTAAATAATAATGGTCATCAGATACCTTACCAGGTTAAAACATATATTATAAACTATGTTTTGTTTTATTCCCAAATAATTTTTTTTTAAATCGACCTGACACTTGTGAGACCTACTCTATGGTAGAACTTGAGTTGATTGACAATATATAAATATATAGCGGGTCCGCCATATACATTTTTTTTAAATGCTATAAATAAAAAACTACTGAATATTTTTCCAATCTTTTTTTATTTAAAAGTACAATCTTTCCAGTTAATAATGGAATATAACTTCATTCATATGGCTGCCTTGGCGAGCCATGCAGTAGCCTATACGATCGGTCCAATTTTTGAATACATTTTCGATTGCGTGCAGCTCTATTTCAGCTACGGCTGCACGAATGTTGTCCTTCAAAGCCTCAATTGTCTCTGGTTTGTCTGCGTAACACTTATCTTTGACGGCTCCCCACAAATAATAGTCCAACGGTGTCAAATCGCAGCTCCGAGGCGGCCAAACGGCTGATAATGCGATTTTCGAAGACAGTGCGCAAAAGATCGATTGTAACGTTGGCTGTGTGGCACGGAGCGCCGTCCTGTTGAAACCAAAAGTCGCCAATATCTACCTCTTCAATTTCTGTGAACAAAAATTCGTTCAACATGGCCCGATAACGCTCACCATTGACTGTAATAGCTGATCCTTGCTCATTTTCGAAGAAAAATGGCCCAATGATGCCTCTGGACCAAAATCCGCACCAAACAGTGACTCGTTGTGGGTGCATCGGCTTTTCTTCGATTGCGTGCGGGTTTTCTGTGCCCCAAATGCGACAATTTTTCTTGTTGTCATACCCGCCGAGATGGAAATGAGCTTCATCTGAAAAGATGATTTGTCGCCAAAATTGGCATTTTCTTCAAGTCGATCCCAAGCCCATGAAGCGAAGCGAAAACGCATTGGATGGTCAGTTGGCTTCAATTGCTGAACCAATTGGACTTTGTACGGCGTCATACCAAGGTCTTTACGCAAAATTCGCCTCAATGGTGTCTCCGAAATGTCCAATTGTTGAGAACGACGGTGAACTGATGTTCCTGGCGATTCACGCGCACTCCCAGCAACAGCAGCGATATTCTCGGGTGTACGCACTGTTTTTGGTTTTTCACGCGTTGGTTTGTCAATAAGCATGCCAGTTTCTCTCACTTTTTTAACAAGATAACCCACATACGGAGCTGACGGTGCCTCTTTTCTTTCCATTTCAGTACATAATTTTCGCACACATTCTGCAACATTACCATGATTTTCAAAGTAATGGCGCAATATTTCCCAGCGTTCTTCAAGCGTATACACAACCATTTTCGTTCAGCGGAAGGATAAAACTAATTTTCTGTCAAAAATTTCATGAGCTAAGTGTTGCCATTCACCGAATAACCGCTAATTCAAAAAAAAAGTTAGATGGTGGACCCGTTATAAAAATTATCCAGAAACTAGCTACGACTACCAACGTTTTCTTTAGAAAAAGCATCAGCTATAAGTTGAGGGAGTCTAATTGTTTATTCATTAATCTAAAGTTAGAAAAACTAAATCGAAATTGCCCTCTAGAAAGTATTATAAACTAAATTTTTCTAAATATTTTATTAGCGGGATGGTCTAATCAAACATGGCTTCTTTTCTCAATTAGTTTTTCCATTGCAACCGCACTCGATTTCCGTTGTGCTCATTTTTAAGGAGTTGTACAATAATTGGCTGCCGCGCACTTATTGGCGAGCTTGTCGGCAAAAAGAAGAAATGCTTGTATGCCAATAAATAATTAAACATTTCCTACAGTTCCCATAACTAGAAAACGCCTTACAAGGCACGAACTAAGAAAAGGGCAAAAATCTTAATTCCACATTCTCTTCGCATAACTAACCTGCGTACAAACCATTTCTGGAAAAAAATAATTGGCGGCCGCGCGTTATATAGAGCACTTTTTGCGGGCAGCGGCGAAGAAATTCTCCTGCGCGTATTGCCGCAATGCCTGTTTCTAGGTGCACTAAATTGACGAACAGACGGCGGCTAATCATAATTTATTCCGCTCGGCTTGTCAGTCGCCGGCGCAGCGACGAGACTCCGCCGGCGCGATCTCAATTTTTTCACGCGCCTCAGCTTCCCGGAAACGGGAGGCGCCCGACGTCAGGCGCTTCCGATCGCCCATGCACCGGAAGGCGACAGCATCCTGGGCGCCGCAGTCCGGCAATTTGTCAATTAAATTTCTCTTAATTTTGACGCAGTACATCGACCAGACGTCGACTCTAATGTCGTTTTTTTCAGGTATGGAGATATAAACACGGGCTTCACGATACTTCCTCATTGGCGTCGCGGCTGATCGCGCGAGCGCGAGCTTTTCGAGTCCTGCTTGGCGCGCTTTTTTGAACCGAACGCAGCATGCTGAAGGACTGCGAGAACATCGAGCGGAGCGGAGCTTCCCCGTGCTCCAGCCTGGGCGGCTCGGTCGAAGCGGTGGCTTGTGCGGGCTGCGGGGGGCGCATTCACGACAGATACTACCTCCTGGCAGTTGACAGACAATGGCATGCGCACTGCTTGAAATGCTGTGAATGTAAGTTGCCCCTGGACTCGGAGCTCACGTGCTTTGCAAGGGACGGGAATATCTATTGTAAAGAGGATTACTACAGGTAAGTAGCTTTTGGTACGATTTTTTGTCTTACGAGAACAATTGTTCTAGAGTTCATTTAACCCATACATTGAATGTAAATTTTCAAATTATTTTTTGTCATAAAGACCCATGAGAAGAGGGATTATAGATTATATGTATCGGTCTGACCAAAGTAAAGATTTTTTGAGATATCTATTTTCTGTGAGTGTATTCCTTATTTTAATTTTTTGTATGTACTAGAATAATGTTTCAAATGATTTAGATTCATACACAAACCGTTAGAATGATTTGCCCTTTTCGAAACAACATAGACTATGTTTGATTGTACCATCACGCAGAACAGTGCTTGCCATTTAGTCATCAGTTTTGAATATGATATCGTTCAAATGATACACTCTTGCAGACTCACCTTACATAAATTTTATAAAGTACTTAGTTTGTTCCAATATTTCTTCAGGTGCAAAATTTCTTTTAGAAGTGCGTTTTCTTCTTAGGGTCCTAAAATGCTCATTTATGTTCCATATCATTTATTTGTCCTAATTTTTGTCCAGTCAAGCAACTTATGATATTTGGAAAGGGATGGCACTCCTAGAGAACTAAAGTACCACCAATATAGGGTAGATGCAAAATCATTTCAAAAATTAATTTAATTATCTTTTGCTTAGCGCCGATTATTGGATGCTCCTATGTTGTACAGCAAAATAATATTTTTTGGTCACTACTATATTTTTTGCAATCGAAGCTTTTATGTTTTCCCAAAAGTGGCGCCTAGAATAATCTTTCTTGCAGATGTACATCGGATGGGGTCAGTTCATTTCGTGTAGTCTATTGTTTGAATTATTGTTACATTTTTTACATACATTTGTAAACATTTTGTTCGTGTTCACAAACACTGCAAAAAGTCCGTTAAATTCTTTTTAAACACTTGAAAATACCTGACTGATTTTGGTATTCCAATTGGTTTTTATTTTGGATAGGGTAAATACGGAACCCAACTTGCACAGCTTTTAAACATGATTTTTCATATGTTTCATCACATAGAAAGAAGTTTACTTATTTATTTGAGATGCCAAAACCATATCATGGATTCGTAACAGCTCATTTCAGACATCTAAGATGTAGCATATCTTGGAAACTTGTTTTACCACGCTTACGAGGTGTGGCAGAAAAGTAATGAGACTGATTTTTTATTTACAAAAGTTTTTATTTTTTTCAAACATCAATGTTATCCGCTTCAAAGTTCCCTTGGGCAGCTACACACCGATCGAGACCTTATTTCTACCGTTGGTAGCAGCGCTGGAAGTCTTCAAACGGCATGTCTTCAGCATATCCGTTACACTCTTTTGGATGTTTTCTAAAGTCCCAGAATGACGTCCTTTGAGGACATTTTTCAGTTTAGGAAAAAGTCACAGAAACTGAAGTCAGATGAACAGGGGGGCCTTTTGAGGTCCCTTTCGCGTGTGCAAATGTTCAGTCAAAATTTGATGAACGGTAAATCTGTTCAAATTTAATTGTTCACTTAACATTCTTAATGTTAAACGACGGTCTAATCTCACAAGAATGTTCACACGTTCGATGTTTTCGTCGGTTTTCGAAGTTGAAGGCTTCCCTGGAATTCCGCTGTTCCATTTTGCGTGACGCCAACCAAAATACAACTTCACTAATAGCAGTCACAAAAATCCTGTAGTTAACGGAACGAGTTGAGACTCGCACTGAGCTATGGGAGGGTATTTATACACGTGCTCTATCAAGGACAACAGCGTAGCGTTGCCAGATCGCTTGCAGTGTTGCCAGTCTCATTACTTTTCTGCCACACCTCGTACATACTTTTATTCAAAGTTAAACGATTTATAAAAAATTATTTTTGTTGATTTTCTTCGCCGTTATCCTAAAAAAAATTTTAATTTTATATATTTTACTTTGTCACTTGGCACGCTTGCGTAGAATGATCCAAATAGACCTGGATTTAAATTGCGCTTCGTTTGTGTTTTGTGAATATTGATTTTTTTTTCTACAGTTGGTAACTAAACACGTAGTAAAGCCCACCAAATATCGCCGTCTTACATTTGTGAACTGGGTTTTAAAGAGCAGTTGCTGATTTTTGCAAAAAACTCATATTGAGCAATAAATCTCATCTCTCTTTAAATGGCTCTGTGAATTTTCCGTACTTTTTGGAGGACACATAATGAGTTTTAATTTATTCCAATCTCTTGGTATGTTTTTTTTCTTTGGGCATTTATTAAATATATTGCAGATTATTTCCAAACGCTCCTGTTGTGTCATGTTTTAGAAACTCCTTAAGTAGATCGCCTGGCTCTGTTGCTTTTTTATTTTTCATATTTTGTAGAGTTTTCTCTAGTAGTTCTACTGTTACCTGCTCTCTGTTACACTACCCTCTACTCCAACTACATCTAGGTGTGTGTCAGAATATTCTATTCTATTCTCTTTCAGTAGGTCACTATAGTGGACTTTCGATGACTATCTTTATTGAGTTAATTTTCTTTGTTTTGTTTGAATTTGTTCTTAAGCTATTTATAGTTTTCAATATTTCCTCCCAACAAAGATTTTATTAGTTTGTATTTCTTGTCCCATGCCTAGTTTCTTTTATCTTTTTTTATATTGTTTACGATCTTCTTTCTCCTTTGTAACCAGGTACTTAAAATACGTTTTTTTCTCTTCTTCACAATTAGTTCACCTGCCTACCAACATTTTTTGGGTCTTTTTTCTTTCGTTCGAAGTAATTTTTCCTTTAATTGTTTATATATTTCTTCTAGTAATATTTTATAGAGGAAGCTAGTAAATTCATTCTACAAATTTAGATTATAGGCTTTAGTTCTCTCTGCCTTTTTTTTGTTTGTCTTCTACTCTTTGTTTATTATAGTATATTTCTATATGTGGCTTCGCCAGTAGATAGCCTGACCCACATTTCGCTTCTTTCCACACTTTCAAACCCAATGCTTTTATATAGGAGTTTTGCTTTATTATAATATAATCCAATCAAGATCTCAAATTTTTTATTTTTTGAACCCACATGTATTTATTTTTATTTTGATCTCTTTGTGTTAAAAGAATCCATTTAGGATTTTTAATTAATGTTGTTTGTAGAGTTCCAATTATCTTGTTTTGTTTTCGTTGACTACATCCTCCCCATGTCGTTCAGTTATTTTACTGTCAAGGTCTTTACCCACCCTTCCGTTCAAACCTCTTAACATGATAATTTCTTGTTTGATTTTTGTTTTAGTTAATTCCCTTGAGAATTTGTCGAAGAATTAATTTTTGATTTTTGTGGTGGGTGTGTATACTACAATAAGTTTTATGCTTCTTCCTTTTATTTTCAAATCAAACGTTAAAATTATTTTGTCTATTGGGTTCCAGTTTACTATAATCTTTTCCATTTCTTTCTTATCGCTGCAATTACCCCCGCTTTTGCATACTTTGATTTCTCTACTCCATTCAGTATATGTACTTATCCGTGTATTTGTTCTCTTGCCCTCTCCTTTTCGTTTTACTGAGTACTACAATGACAATATTGTATGTGTGGAGCTTTTTAAAAGCTTCTCCATTTTCTTTTTTTATTTAATGTGTCATATAGTTACCAAGATTAGGAAATTTTTTCATTTTTTTTATCCTATCCGGCAGCGTAGACTTCAGATTGCCTTTAGTAGAATAATGCCCCTGTAAATAATGCTTGAGCGGACTGGAAACATAATAGTCTTTGGAAGCAAGGTTTGTAAAATGTGCTAGATATGCAAGGTGCTTAATTTTCTGTATCGTCACTATTGAGGTATGTGCTTTGCCTCCTTCTTTGAAGATGATTTTCTTTTGAGACCGTTTTGTAAAGGACGGAGGTCTCTGCATTGACATTGTGTTCACGTGACGACAACTCTCAGTACACAACACCCTGTTTGCTCTACCAAATACTAGAAAGATGTTGTTGCTTTGGAGCGGCTACTAGTCTCTAGACACTGGTTTTGCCGCCGGTGATTATAGTAAAATATGCAACTTTTGTTGCTGATCAGATGATTGAAAAGCCAATTTTTGAGAAATCTGTACTAGTGTTTTGCATTGCTGAAGCTTCAAATAGAACAACTCAACCCTTCTTGAAGTTGAACTATTCCACTGGACGATATGCTTCTTTATATATTTTGATCTAATGCTTAATTAAAATTTCGACTGTCTTTAAATGATCAGTTTATTTATTTTGAAATTTCAAAAACTTCTACACGCCAACCTGAAACATACGAAACGTGTTCGGTGATTAAGTTCCATTTGCTCATAAAAAATAGTGACAGTTTATTTTTCAACAATTTGTTTTTTAAATGAAACAATAAAGCTTAAATTACTTTTTATAGATTCTACCAAAAATGAGACCAACTTTTTAATACTCCATGAATAACCATTTATTCGATAGAAACGAAATTGTTAACCAGATCCTCAGTAACGACAGATGGCCGTCCACTCCGTTCCTTCTTGCTCATCTTCTCGCCATTCCATCACTCGTTTCATCACTCATTAATTTGTCGATGAACATCCGTCAATTTCTTATTCAAGAACGTAACAAACATTGTAATCAACAAATGTTGTAAATAAAACTGCATCTAATACACAATCAGGCAACCATTGTGCTCTAATGGCTTACTATGGAAACAAAATTTATTCTCCAAACACGCTTTGTATCATGCCCATTTTGTTGTTAGAAACTATTGAATAGGCTTTCTTCAAATAAGTATCAATTTTTTAAAATTGTTATTTCAACAGTATTATTGTAGGTGTTAGGGTGGTGACTTGTAAATAAAAACGCAACCGATTACATTTTAATATACGCGATATCGACAAACTTGGGTAGGCAGAAGTGCGCGTTGCCACGGCTAACTGCAATCTAATCATTTTTGTCGTTCTTAAATCAGTCGAAGCAATAATCGACCCCCGACAAATCTTGCTGAATAAAGAGGAGGGAAAATATTTCCTATAACCTTGCCAGGTAAAAGAAAGTCAATGCTCAATTATTTTGGCACGGGATAATTACGG